>OZ012663.1:76451180-76980130 GCA_963942545.1 Oxycera nigricornis
GCCACTAACGAGCAACTTGAAGATATTTATTTTTTTAGATTAAGGCGCTCTTCGCTTCCTTATTTCGAGCACGTCGCGAGAAGTGGAGAGCTATTACGATTTTTAGTGGACACTGGGTCCAACAAAAATTATGTACAACACCTCTTGCATACCGAATTTAATGAGAAGCCTTATAGCCATCTGCAGCAGAACCAGTAACGCGCACATTTCAACAATCGAAGAGATCACATTCAATTCTTTTGACGAATGGAGGACCATCGTACTTAAAAGTGGGCGAGTTAACACCTAAACAAAACGCGCCACAAATTTATGCTGACGCTATGATTTCGTTGTTTCCCTAAGTGGCTATACGAGCCACCAATTAATGCTGACGCAACGATTGCATTGTTTTCATAGTGGATCGATGCAACTCCACGTTCTTTGCTGGCACATAGATTTTTCCGTAGTTGTAGAGTTAATTGTACCATTAGTCTAAGTTAGTCTTTAGCGATACTTGAATGAACAAACAACGGGCTCAGCTCTAATATATTTATTCTATAAAAAACTTCCTGCGTTTAAAAATTATTAAGCTTATATATATATATATATATATATAATATTTATATATATATATATATATATATACTATATTATATATATAATATATATATATATATATATATATATATATATATATATATATATATAAGTTAATAATTTTTAAAATAAACGATTTTTCTTCTTCTTTCTTTCTTTTCTATAATATAGATCATTGGAGAATATTAAATTATTTTTGTTATATTCTAAATTCTTGTTATATTTTCGGTCTTGTATGATGTCGTCTAGTTGTATTAGATCAACAATTTTTAATATTTCTTCTTCGCCTTCTTTAGGCTCTAGTACTGCGTTTCTGCTTAAGCAATCTGCTTCCAGGTTCTCTTTTCCCGGACGGTATATTATTTCAAAGTCGTATTGTGATAAATAATAAGTAAGATCCCGTAATTCCTCGTCTGTTCTGGCTTTAATATTCATTCTATCTAGCAGCTTATGATCCGAAAATACTTTGAAGCGTTTTCCCATGAGGAAGTGTTGCCAATACTTCACTGCTTCTTTTATTGCTAGACATTCGAGGTAAATAGCTTTTTTTCTTTTTTGGGATTCATTCAGTTTCTTTGAAAAGTATGCTATTGGTTTTTCTATTTTTTTTTGTGTCATTCAGTTGTGGTTGTTTCATTACAGTTCTACACCTTGTAAGCTCGCGTCTGTATAAATGTGTACTGGTAGTTCAGGATCAAAAACTGCTAGTACTGGCTGCTGACAAAGGAAATGCTTCATGTATTCGAAGGCTTTTTGACATTCTGTTGACCAAGTAAATTGTTGACCTTTCCTTAATAAGTTATGTAGTGGTTCCAGAATAATGGAAATCTTCGATACATATTCATTATAAAAATTGAAAATTGTCGGACATTTTCTGATTTTTTGGAACCGGAAGATTTTGTATGAGATTAGGTTATCATTTAGTGGTGAAATTGAGTTATACCCTATTTTTTGTCCTAAGTATTGTATGGATTCCAACGCAAATGTACATTTAGATAGTTTCATTCGAAATCCTTCATATATCTATGCTTCTACTAATCTCGATAGATGATCAATATGTTCTTCGAAGGTTTTTGAAAAAATCAATATGCCTATATATGTCTATGTAGTTGACTGCGAAATCTGATAATTTATGTTTTCACGTGATTGGAAACATGCTAATAGAGTATCATTTGAAAAACAAATGATCTCCCAGATATACGATGGATCCGAACGAACGGCCAAAATGTGGCTGACAATATTGTAATGTCCTACTTTTATTTTCCAGAGACGAAATTCGTTGAAATTTTAACCGGATGTGCAATCGGTCTTTTAAAATAACTCAGATCTTATTCATCGGCCCTTGAAAATAAAGAGAATCTTTTTCATTATTTTCATGTTATTATGTCCAAGGTTTGCAAATCCATCACTTCATCGTGAAGCTACTGGTCTCCTTCATCTTGATACTTTATACAGTATTTTACAATCGCGTGGTGCTACTTTTATTTTAACCATGCGACTTATCGCATTTATGCACTTATGCAATCCGTTTGTCGTTTTATTGACTTGATAGAAGAGCGCAAGAACCTCTAACGAAAAGAATTCGTACTGCTACACATGTTTTTCAACTGATAGAAAAAATCTTGCGATATTTTATTACTCAGGCAACAGCACGATTTGATATTTTCAACATGTTTGTACTTTTAACGTAGTAGCTCCGCTAGAATTTCTGAATTTTACAAAAAAAAATCCAGCAAATAATCTTAAATAGATCATAGAACATTATCCATTTTTAATGCTGATATATTCAAAAATGAGCTTCTACTCATACATTCAAACCAAATGTTGCAAACTATGTTTGCCATTATCCAGCTCTAAAGTTTTTTTATAAAGATGGTAACGTTTGTGCAACACCGAGAAACAAATAAGTTCTTACAAATAATTTTAACAACCCGATTACTACTGCACAGTCAGAAAGTTACTTCAGTACACTTTAAAACATTAAAGGTTACATATTGAGCACCATGGACCTAAGCCTACTCAAATCGCATTCGGAACCCTGTTTGCAAATTAAATTCTTTAAAGAAATATCCAACATGAACGAAATGGTGGTTGATATATTGTCTCAACAGAAAAGCCGACGCGCTGAAATAACGTGTTGATGTTGATTAAAGCAGCTATTTTTTTAACGTAGCATTACTATTGTTGAATTTATGTATTCATAGATTTTGCCGTTATTGTTGTTTTAATGATATTCTATTAGTACAGAAATTATTCATTTTTAAAATTTCCATAGATCTGTAATTTTACGAACAATTCATATATTTCTTAATCTTTTTTTATTGAAAATGCGCTGATTATCTGAAAGCATTCAGTGTTATTGCTAGCGAACCTATTTTGCGGAAATCGCTCACTTTAGACTGGTTAACGTTTTAGATGTGGTCTTGAGTGGGGAGAAAACTCACATAATGTATTTAATTATACTGGCGGTAGAAAAATTCATACATGTTGCCTGACCAAACTTGATTCCCAACTGTCTAAAGTTTTTCTGACTCTGACAAGGAGGCACGACTTTGTTCTCTCAGAACTGAATGAAATTTGGCACAGACGCTGAGTATATTAACTTCCCTAAAATATTAGGTAGGACCATCCTTTGTTCCTAATATCAACCCTGATTCTTCTTCGTGTCTTATAGCCAATTTGGCTAGAAGCATTAAATCAGGCCGACGCCCATCGTATCTAGCCAAAAACGCTTTGGTTTTGAGTAATTATGGCATATAATAGATGCTTGGGACGTAATTGAAAAACAGTCCCATAATTTTGGATTGCTGTGGTCGAAGCGGAATTTTTACCGGATTACCGGATAGTTTTTTGTTACTATGGATATGTTTAGGTAGTATTCTTACGATTTTCTAACAGATTAACACTTAAACTAGGCTCTGGACATCTGTTGCAGAAATATGTTCTTGTACATATGGCACATCGTAGAATTTTTCTACTCAGCTTATAAATTGACCCTATACGAAAGACGTTGAAAAACAGGACTTAAGCCATCGATGTTTAGATTAGGGTGGACAATTGTCTTAAGTCTAACGTAGGTCACATGGTCCATTGCAGTACCGTTTTCAAATTAATCAGTCCTTTCATGCGGTGGAAGGTAAAGTGGGCCGATTTCACTAAAACGTTTTTGTTGCGTTTGCAAAGTTTGCGATAATTTTCAAGCGCGGTTGCAAACTTCCGCTAGATTAAGGTAGTATATTTCTCTTTCTTGATAAGATCGGTCCACAGTTTCTGCAGCCTACAAATTTTCGCAGTTTCTACAACCTTTGGTTGTATCTGGGCTCATACAGTAGGTATGGGCGTCAACCCTTTTCTTCGCGAATAAGTCAGTAGGTTGTAAGAATAGTTTTGTCTAAGTCTAAAGATGTAGACTTCAGTACTTCCGACATGCTAATGGACTCTTTCTAATTTTATTTTCTTCGTCTTCTTGTTCAGTGCAACTCACCAGACAGAATCTTCATAGAGAATTATGGATCCGACAGTGGCGGCATATGGCCAGTGAGCTATTTCGGGGCTCAGTTGCTATTTCTTTCCAAATAAATTTTTACAGGTGTAGAATGCATTAGTTATTTTCTTCGCCCTCGCTTCGATGTTATGTTTCTAGGAGTTTGTTTTTAATGATAACTCCCAGAAACTTTATATACATGCTTAGCACAGTAAACGATTTCGCATCGTCGTTAATCATATTTTTTCTGTCTGAGTGGCATCATTTGTAAAATCGCAATGCGTCATTTTCGGAACCGACACGTTTAATGCTTGTTTTAAGAATATAACCCATACATGACATTTTTCGTTAGTATTTGTATTAGAGCTCTGCACGAGTACGTACAGCATCGTGTGATGACGAGTACGAATATTCGTTCGATGAGTAACACGATTATCCAGTGTGGATTCGTACGCATCAAGCACTTCAGTACTGGCATCATTTTGCATCGGCGAGTATGAAAATAATTGGCATCGTTTTGCATCGTAGCCCACACGTATTGGTGAGATTTGGAATATGTTAAAGGAATGTATAGCATTGTATGAGACATCCACAGGAACGGTGAACAAGTAGGTAATTCGAATTAATGAATGAGGCAATAGGCAAATTCGAAACCAAAAGTTCACTTTATTGAGTTTTATGTACATAAACATCAGAATACACCAAAGTTACACAGTATTAAATTAAAAGTAACACAGTTTCGAATTAAAAAGGATCAAGTGCTTCTTAGCGGTCCTCAATATATCAAATATAAGTAAAGAAATAAACAAATTATCTGCTACTGTATGTTTGGATTTTGTAATCTTTAATCCTTTCTTGCGGAGTGTAGAAACAGTATGGCATCTATATTTTCACCCTTTACGTTACTTCTACTCTCTTCTAGCATTCTGTTTGCGGAACTGAATACTCGCTCGCTTGAGGCGCTGGAGGCGGGAATACATAAGATTTTCCGTCCTTGTTGATGGAGTAATGGGAAATCCTTTTCATGACTTTGCCACCATCGTAATATATTTTGGTCAATGGCACGAGTTCCTTTGTATAACTCCATTTCAACATTAACTTGTTACTGCCAATTATTATCATTGTCAATGTAACTATCTTTATATTTATTGGAGAACACCACGTCATCTTCTGCATCGCTGCAGTCGGATGCATTGGCATAAGACCTTTTCTCTTGTGAGTCAGAAGAAAAAGAAATTGTGGCAGACTGGCTTTCAGGATTTTAGCTCATCCTTTACCAATGTATAAATTTCTTCGCGAGAGTTGTCTTCTAGAAATCGTAGTTTTTTATATTCAGGCCATAAAAATGCGACTAATTTATGAATGTGATGTGGTTGAAATTTAACGTCAAAAACATTATCCAAACAATGTCGAATGACAATTTGGACCTCGGTAGTTGTTTCTTCACTTTGTAGTTTTATCAACTTTTCTTTCAAAACATGCATGTGTAACAGAACTAAATGAATGATAGGCTTCTTCTCTACCTCAAACAATAAAGTTGCTGTTTGAACGGATGTAATAAAAGAATTAGCCTATCTAACAAATATTTTTCAATTCCATGAAGTCGATGTTGCTCCTTTGCACTTTCTAATAATTCTTCAATAGTATTAAAATTATTCCGAATCGAAAGCAACATATCAAACTTTGTTCCATCTTGAGTGCACTCTTGCCTTACTGTCGTTTTCAACTTCTGACAGTTACCACTTCGTTTAAGGTACTCTACCAAAGACTTGTAACTTCTAAATAATTGCAAAATACGAGGGGCTACTTCTTGTTGTACACTTTTATTGAAAGTATGTCTTAAAATCAGGTTCAGAATGTGAGCAATACAATTAATACGCGAATATTGCTCCAAGGCTTTTTTGATGTTAGAGCCTTGGTCAGTAGTCGAAAAGAAGAAAAGAAGAAATGGAATAAGGTAATTATTCAAGTCTTAGCCTTAGCTTACCTATGCAGGTGCCAAGTAGAATCAAGATAATGAACTGTTAAGGCCATGAAACTCCTCTGTTTTTTTGTTTTCCGTCCATATATCTGTTGTTGCTGCCCAATATCCTATATTCGTCATTACATGTAATGTAATTATTTTTGACATGCACTTGTAGAGAAAAAAGTTTCTATATAATATTGCGTGACCTCACCTTTCCATAAGGAGTATTCAAAAAACGACAGTTTGGTTTTCAAATATATCTTGAATCTCTCAAATTTTTTAAATAAATTAAATATTGCAAGACATTTTCTAGATAAAACAAGAAAAACATTTTTAAACCAATTCTGTCTGAGATTTGCATTTACCAAGATGACTTCGGAATAACAAATGCGTTGTTTTATTATTGACTAACAAGGAGAGACTCCGACTTTGTAGTCTCAGATTTGGATGAAATTTGGCACACAAGTAGACCGCAACACCCTCCCCTTTTTGAAAAAACGCCTCTAAAGTTTTTAGCGTCGCTCATGGATAAAGAAGATTACAACAACAGTATTAAAGAAAAAAATCAACAATGGACCATACAGACAAACAATAAAAACAGGTGGAAAAAACAATAAAAGAATGCAAAAACATAATTGGAAGCGACGTAAATAGACTACGTGCGCAAAATCCCACGCTACCACGAAGCAGCCGAAAATCCACAAAACCAGGAAAAGAAATGAGAGAAATTATTGCCGCATGAAAGTCACCGGCGATTGAGATCGAAAGATATTTGGTGATAAAATTCAAAGCAACGAAAAAACAGCCAACATCGCAATCAGTTAAAAATAGCTAGGAGTTTACAGAAAAACTAAAAGAAATCGGAAAACTAGACAGAGACGATAGATATATCTCTTTCGACGTCAAAGCACTGTATCCGAGCATACCAATTAAAGAAGCCATCAATACATATGTTGGAAGACTGGCTTAAGGGGGAACACCACTATCAGATTTTCATCAGTCTCCGAAAATATAGATATTAAATTTCCCGGCACAAATATATTTTTAAAACAACGGTGTTTCTTTAAGTTGGATGGGTTTGAGCCTTTACTGTATTTAAAAATATGCTCACATCAAGCACACATCACAAACGGTTGCACTTCTTCTACACCGTTAGTTTCTTTCACAATTTTTTGAAACAGGCCCACACGTGACTAACACCGCAGGCTTCTTTTGTTTTGTATTCACCATTTTTAATTTTTTCTGATATTGACATTGTTGCACTGAGTTCAAACTTACAAAAAAATCAAAAGATTAATTCCACAACAATTCAATGCAACAGTTCACCGTGTAGTGTTGAACAAATCTGAAAGCTTCCTTTTTTCCTTGGTTTTTATTATTCTACCCAATTTCTAAGTTGCTTATAATATTCTGTAAATGGGGAAACTCCGAAGAGCATTCACGATGCCTACTCGCAAAGATCCACGATATAGTTTTGATGAATATTACTCGTAATCATTATGTAAATGTAATCCGCGGTGCATTTGGAAACGATGCCGAGTATGCATTCGCATCGTTCGATCTTATACTCGGCGATGATACCTTCGATTATTTTTTATGTACTCGTGCAGTGCTCTAATTCGTATGTCTGAAGACGTCGCGTAATGTTTTGTAACATTTGCGTTGATTAACTCGCTTGGTAACCCAAATCCATCGACATACTGACTTCGCATTGTACTGTCTACTCGTTTGGCTTACTAGAAGAGGCTCAGGTTATGGAATCTCAGATTTGGACGAAATTTGGCAAATAAGTAGAAGACGTCAAGGATATTCGATACTTAAAATATTAGAGCGCAACACCCCTTGGTTTTTGAGAAAAACGCCACAAAGTTTTTAGCGTCGCTAATGGATTAGTAAGTTTTTACATCTGACAGAAGCGGTGCAGTGTGGGTAGCAGCGCTACTAGATCGCGATCAAATGGTCGTGTGTTCGATCCCCGTCGGAGTATGAATATGCGAATTAAACATTGCTGCTCTTAAAATTAACATTCGTGTCCGCCGTTGATATTTTTTGCCAAGGCTAACTGCTTTTTCGAACGTTACGCTTCTTTGGTCGGCATCTTTGGCATATAAAATTTTATTTTAAGTAAAACTTTTCCAAACGCAAATATTTTATATTATAATAACATATATATATTTCAAGGGTGAGAGTTCCCTCTTCTTCAGTGCTATTTTTATGAAGAAGAGGGAACTCTCACCCTTGAAATATATATATGTTATTATAATATAAAATATTTGCGTTTGGAAAAGTTTTACTTAAAATAAATTATTGAAATGGCGTAAAAACACCGAGAAAACGAAGAATATAAAATTTTATTGTGAGAATCTATGCGTGCCTGAATCTGGCCATCGAGAATCAATTGCATAATTTCGTTTTCAAGTGCGGATACACTTCTATTGAATGCCACGGCCATTTTTTTCATATCAGCAGATAAATATGGACTGAAATATTGAATCAATGCCCGATTTCTTATTTTTGGGTAAGGATTATTCACATGAGGAGCAAGGTAAATGTCCAGCAGTAAATTATCACGTATTTCATCGAGCAATTTGAGGCATGAAGCATATTTAGATTCGTAAAATTTAAATATTATGTCTCTAAGCTGTGGCTCCAGTTCTAGAAATAGTTTGAAGGAACTGCTAGATATTATATTTTTCTGCAACTCCTGCCTATCAAATGTAGCCAAAGCACATAAACCACCATACATAGCAACGTTGTTTGGAGACAACATGTCGGGGAAGTCACAAACATCGAAATTGGCTTGCAGCAAGTGTTTTGCTGCGCATTTGTATTTTTTCGTTGCTTATTCTGCTGATCCAGCAGCACACTTTAACCTAGTGGTAATGGACTGATTAGTATCTTTATTGGTGTTGTCTGAGAAATTCGGAGTGCTTTCGGCTTTCGACACATTGCTAAGTACATGTGCCTAATTTTGCAGGTAAATAGAAACCTTTAAAACATTCAAGCACATATTGACAACATGCTTCGCACTAGTGCAGTAATCTCTAGCCCTAGAATAGCATTTGAGGGCATTTGATAAGTCTCCACAACTTAGATAATGATCACCTAAATCATCATGACCTCGACGAATACTCTCCTTAATTGAGTTCGATTTATAATTTTTTAAATCACTGTCTAACTTTTCTAATTTGAGTGCAGCTTTTTTACTTTTTGCTTCAACCCATATAGGATCAAAAGCAGGCATATCTTGTGAAAGTGTTTTAATTTCAGAACTCGACGAAGCAAGTACGCAATCTGCTAGCTTTTTGTGGAAATGTTGATATAAGCTCACATTGTAAGTACTTGAAACATAGTGTATCGCAACTCTGATAGCATCCAATTGTAAAGGAGGACACACATCGGCGATGAACAACAATCTATAAAGTTTCGCGAGACCTGAAAATGAATTAGAATAAAGTTCCAAATCCAGAGTGGGATTATCCACTAAAATGCGATTCTCCTCGTTATCATTATCCTCCGGCTGTAAATCAATTTGCATGGGTTCAATTGAATTCTGAAAAGGTCAGAAAATTATCCATTAGTAAATCAATTATTTTTATTTCGTATTAAATAAAGTAACCAAATTTCGTTGGAATAAGGAGTATTCAAAAAACGACAGTTTGGTTTTCAAATATATCTTGAATCTCTCAAAGTTTTTAAATAAATTAAATATTGCAAGACATTTTCTAGATAAAACAAGAAAAACATTTTTAAACCAATTCTGTCTGAGATTTGCATTTACCAAGATGACTTCGGAATAACAAATGCGTTGTTTTATTATTGACTAACAAGGAGAGACTCCGACTTTGTAGTCTCAGATTTGGATGAAATTTGGCACACAAGTAGACCGCAACACCCTCCCCTTTTTGAAAAAACGCCTCTAAAGTTTTTAGCGTCGCTTATGGATAAAGAAGATTACAACAGTATAACAGTATTAAAGAAAAAAATCAACAATGAACCATACAGACAAATAATAAAAACAGGTGGAAAAAACAAAAAAATAATGCAAAAACATAATTGGAAGCGACGTAAATAGACTACGTGCGCAAAATCCCACGCTACCACGAAGCAGCCGAAAATCCACAAAACCAGGAAAAGAAATGAGAGAAATTATTGCCGCATGAAAGTCACCGGCGATTGAGATCGAAAGATATTTGGTGATAAAATTCAAGGCAACGAAAAAACAGCCAACATCGTACTCAGTTAAAAATAGCTTGGAGTTTACCGAAAAACTAAAAGAAATCGGAAAACTAGACAGAGACGATAGATATATGTCTTTCGACGTCAAAGCACTGTATCCAAGCATACCAATTAAAGAAGCCATCAATACATATGTTGGAAGACTGGCTTAAGGGGGAACACCACTATCAGATTTTCATCAGTCTCCGAAAATATAGATATTAAATTTTTCGGCTCAAATATATTTTTAAAACAACGGTGTTTCTTTAAGTTGGATGGGTTCGAGCCTTTACTGTATTTAAAAATATGCTCACATTAAGCGCACATCACAAACGGTTGCATTTCTTCTACACTGTTAGTTTCTTTCGCAATTTTTTGAAACAGGCCCACACGTTACTAACACCGCAGGCTTCTTTTGTTTTGTATTCACCATTTTTTCTGATATTGACATTGTTGCGCTGAGTTCAAACTTACAAAAAAATCAAAAGATTAATTCCACAACAATTCAATGCAACAGTTCACCGTGTTGGTTGGTTTGTTGTAGTGGCAGCCCCCTTTTATCCAAAGGTAGCTCACTTAGGCCACGAGAGGCCCATTGTGATACCACAGAATATAAGGGCGGCACTAGAGCCTGCGGGATGACGAGAACCATCCAGATTCTCGAATAAAGCCGGCTATGCAGCCAATGTCCAAATCGGCTACTTCCGTGAGGTTGTCTAGGAAGGGTGTGCCCAAGGTTTGCATGCGCTTCCTGGACAGCGCCGGACATTCACACAGAAAGTGTTTAATGGTTTCTTCCTCTTCCTCTGATCTGCAACTTCGGCAGAAATCATTGAAAGGGACACCCAGTCTTTCTGCGTGTCTGCCGATCAAACAGTGTCCCGTTAGTACGGAAACGACGGAACTCAGGGTTTCGCGGCTTATGTTGAGGAGCCGCTTGGTGCGTTTCGAGCACAGTGCGTGCCAAGTTTGCTAAGTTGTGCTACAGGTTTCTTCGAGCAGCCAGGCCCTATTCGCAGCCTCCACGTAGTGCTGCTTAAAGCCTAGCTTTATGGAAGCTAGAGGTTGGCCGACTTCGGGGTTACGTGTATATTCCTGAAGCTCGGTGCCAGCTCTCGCTAAGGCATCTACTTCGCAGTTTCCAGGTATATCACTATGCTCCGGTACCCAACAAAGCATCACTTCGCAGTGAAGTGACATCACGTTCAGTTGTGAGCGGCATTCCATCGCAATTTTAGATGAAGTATGCACGCTGGATAATGATTGGATGGCAGCTTGACTGTCAGAAAAGATGTTTAAATTTCTTATGGAAATTCTCTGACTTCTCAGCCAGTCAACTGCCTTATAAATCGCAATAACCTCTGCCTGAAAGACGCTGCAGTGGTCTGGTAATCGGAAGGATAGTTTCAGGCCTAGTTGTTCTGAGAACACGCCACAGCCAACTCTTCCCTCCATTTTTGATCCATCAGTATAGATGTCGACCGATTCCTGTATACCATCTCTTTCTGTGGTCCAGTCCTCCCTATTCGGGATGACTGACCTGAAACCATGGTGAAAACAGGATATCGGAGATGCAAGGTCCACTTTCCCTGACGTTGGCCCATCCCTCCGTAGTATTGTGGAGTGACCAAAGTTATACTCATGCCATAGTCGCAGAGCTTTTAATCGAACAGCAATGCACTTGGCCTGCTGTCTCGTAAGTAGCTCTGTCGGAAGCCAATTTAATAGCATAAATAATGCCTTTGTCTGGGTACTCCGTAGAGCCCCGATGATTGCAATAGCCGCACTCCTTTGACCTTGTTTAGCAGGTTTACATTTGATGCTTTCGCCATAGCAGGCCACCAAATAACTGCGCCATACAGAAGGATTGGTTCCACTATCGCCGTATAGAGCCATGATACAATTTTGGGCTTCAATCCCCACTTTTTCCCAATAGCTCGTTTGCAGCAGTAGATTGCGCATGCAGCCTTGCGTGCTCTTTCTGCTGTGTTCGCTTTCCATGCGAGTTTAGAGTCCAGAATTAGACCTAAATATTTGACCTGATGAGATGGGTTGAGACTTATCTCCTCAAGCTTAGGTGGGACAAATCGTGGAATTTTATACCTTCTTGTGAAGAGCATAAATTCCGTCTTTTGCGGGTTGATCTTTAGACCACACTCTTTGCTCCATTTGGTAAGAATACCTAGGGCAAAGTTTAGTCTTTCCGATAGGGTGTTAACAAATTTTCTCGATATTGCTATTGCAACATCGTCGGCATAAGCTACGACTTTGCAGCCAGTCGCTTCTATTTTTGACAGGAGTTCATCCACCACTAGGTTCCATAGAAGGGGTGATAGCACCCCACCTTGTGGTGTGCCTCTGCAAACGCTCCTTCGTAAGGTACTGTTTCCTAGCGTGGAGTTGATGTTCCTGCTGCTAAGCAGTTGACCGATGAACCCTATCAGGTTGTCATCGGCATTGCTTTCCCCGAGTGCTTTACCAATAGCCTTATGGCTGATATTGTTGAAAGCCCCTTCGATGTCTATAAAAACTGCTTGCGTGTATTCTTTAACGCTTAGCGATTTTTCGATGTAGCTGGTGAGCGAGTGAAGAGCTGTTTCAACCGATCTCCCTTTTGTGTATGCGTGCTGCGCATTAGAGAGTGGTTTCAGAATAGCTCTCAGATGGATCTCTATCAGTCACTCCAGAGTTTTTAGCAGAAAGGAGGTGAGACTGATAGGTCTGTAATCCGTGTAGTGTTGAACAAATCTGAAAGCTTCCTTTTTTCCTTGGTTTTTTTTATTCTACCCAATTTCTAAGTTGCTTATAATATTCTGTAAATGGGGAAACTCCGAAGAGCATTCGCGATGCCTACTCGCAAAGATCCACGATATAGTTTTGATGAATATTACTCGTAATCATTATGTAAATGTAATCGGCGGTGCATTTGGAAACGATGCCGAGTAGGCATTCGCATCGTTCGAACTTATACTCGGCGATGATACCTTCGATTATTTTTTATGTACTCGTGCAGTGCTCTAATTCGTATGTCTGAAGACGTCGCGCAATGTTTTGTAACATTTGCGTTGATTAACTCGCTTGGTAACCCAAATCCATCGACATACTGGCTTCGCATTGTACTGTCTACTCGTTTGGCTTACTAGGAGAGGCTCAGGTTATGGAATCTCAGATTTGGACGAAATTTGGCACATAAGTAGAAGACGTCAAGGATATTCGATACTTAAAATATTAGAGCGCAACACCCCTTGGTTTTTGAGAAAAACGCCACAAAGTTTTTAGCGTCGCTAATGGATTAGTAAGTTTTTACATCTGACAGAAGCGGTGCAGTGTGGGTAGCAGCGCTACTAGATCGCGATCAAGTGGTCGTGTGTTCGATCCCCGTCGGAGTATGAATATGCGAATTAAACATTGCTGCTCTTAAAATTAACATTCGTGTCCGCCGTTGATATTTTTTGCCAAGGCTAACTGCTTTTTCGAACGTTACGCTTCTTTGGTCGGCATCTTTGGCATATAAAATTTTATTTTAAGTAAAACTTTTCCAAACGCAAATATTTTATATTATAATAACATATATATATTTCAAGGGTGAGAGTTCCCTCTTCTTCAGTGCTATTTTTATGAAGAAGAGGGAACTCTCACCCTTGAAATATATATATGTTATTATAATATAAAATATTTGCGTTTGGAAAAGTTTTACTTAAAATAAATTATTGAAATGGCGTAAAAACACCGAGAAAACGAAGAATATAAAATTTTATTGTGAGAATCTATGCTTGCCTGAATCTGGCCATCGAGAATCAATTGCATAATTTCGTTTTCAAGTGCGGATACACTTCTATTGAATGCCACGGCCATTTTTTTCATATCAGCAGATAAATATGGACTGAAATATTGAATCAATGCCCGATTTCTTATTTTTGGGTAAGGATTATTCACATGAGGAGCAAGGTAAATGTCCAGCAGTAAATTATCACGTATTTCATCGAGCAATTTGAGGCATGAAGCATATTTAGATTCGTAAAATTTAAATATTATGTCTCTAAGCTGTGGCTCCAGTTCTAGAAATAGTTTGAAGGAACTGCTAGATATTATATTTTTCTGCAACTCCTGCCTATCAAATGTAGCCAAAGCACATAAACCACCATACATAGCAACGTTGTTTGGAGACAACATGTCGGGGAAGTCACAAACATCGAAATTGGCTTGCAGCAAGTGTTTTGCTGCGCATTTGTATTTTTTCGTTGCTTATTCTGCTGATCCAGCAGCACACTTTAACCTAGTGGTAATGGACTGATTAGTATCTTTATTGGTGTTGTCTGAGAAATTCGGAGTGCTTTCGGCTTTCGACACATTGCTAAGTACATGTGCCTAATTTTGCAGGTAAATAGAAACCTTTAAAACATTCAAGCACATATTGACAACATGCTTCGCACTAGTGCAGTAATCTCTAGCCCTAGAATAGCATTTGAGGGCATTTGATAAGTCTCCACAACTTAGATAATGATCACCTAAATCATCATGACCTCGACGAATACTCTCCTTAATTGAGTTCGATTTATAATTTTTTAAATCACTGTCTAACTTTTCTAATTTGAGTGCAGCTTTTTTACTTTTTGCTTCAACCCATATAGGATCAAAAGCAGGCATATCTTGTGAAAGTGTTTTAATTTCAGAACTCGACGAAGCAAGTACGCAATCTGCTAGCTTTTTGTGGAAATGTTGATATAAGCTCACATTGTAAGTACTTGAAACATAGTGTATCGCAACTCTGATATCATCCAATTGTAAAGGAGGACACACATCGGCGATGAACAACAATCTATAAAGTTTCACGAGACCTGAAAATGAATTAGAATAAAGTTCCAAATCCAGAGTGGGATTATCCACTAAAATGCGATTCTCCTCGTTATCATTATCCTCCGGCTGTAAATCAATTTGCATGGGTTCAATTGAATTCTGAAAAGGTCAGAAAATTATCCATTAGTAAATCAATTATTTTTATTTCGTATTAAATAAAATAACCAAATTTCGTTGGAATAAGGAGTATTCAAAAAACGACAGTTTGGTTTTCAAATATATCTTGAATCTCTCAAAGTTTTTAAATAAATTAAATATTGCAAGACATTTTCTAGATAAAACAAGAAAAACATTTCTAAACCAATTCTGTCTGAGATTTGCATTTACCAAGATAACTTCGGAATAACAAATGCGTTGTTTTATTATTGACTAACAAGGAGAGACTCCGACTTTGTAGTCTCAGATTTGGATGAAATTTGGCACACAAGTAGACCGCAACACCCTCCCCTTTTTGAAAAAACGCCTCTAAAGTTTTTAGCGTCGCTTATGGATAAAGAAGATTACAACAGTATAACAGTATTAAAGAAAAAAATCAACAATGAACCATACAGACAAATAATAAAAACAGGTGGAAAAAACAAAAAAATAATGCAAAAACATAATTGGAAGCGACGTAAATAGACTACGTGCGCAAAATCCCACGCTACCACGAAGCAGCCGAAAATCCACAAAACCAGGAAAAGAAATGAGAGAAATTATTGCCGCATGAAAGTCACCGGCGATTGAGATCGAAAGATATTTGGTGATGAAATTCAAGGCAACGAAAAAACAGCCAACATCATACTCAGTTAAAAATAGCTAGGAGTTTACCGAAAAACCAAAAGAAATCGGAAAACTGGAGAGAGACGATAGATATATCTCTTTCGACGTCAAAGCACTGTATCCGAGCATACCAATTAAAGAAGCCATCAATACATATGTTGGAAGACTGGCTTAAGGGGGAAGACCACTATCAGATTTTCAAGAAATCAATTTTTTAGAAATCATATAGTGGAAAAATCTGTAGGGGTTCGAAATTTGAAATTAGCGCGGCGCCTCTCACTGTTCTTTTGGAACTCAATCCGCTCGTATCCCTGCGCACTGTTGGTATTGAAATTTAGAACAATTGTTGCGGATCAGTTTTCATTTTTTTTGGTGCACATTTTTCAATTCTTCCAAATTTGGAACCTATTTAAATTTCCCTCAGTACAGTGCCAAATAATGGGCATTGGCAGTACTAAATCCCAAATTGGTAATCCACCACACGCGCTGTGTCTCTCGAGAGGTGAGCTCAGGTGATCGATTGCGAATCGGTTCTCTTGGCATGCTGTCGCCCTCTGATTGGCATAAAACATTTGCTGATTACCATATACGGTAATAAATGAAGCAAAAATGCTTCGACTCGTTAACGCGGTGAAGTGGGTGTGAGGGGAGATTGGAAGTTGGATAGAAGTGATGAAAGAAGATGGTCGAGAGATAGGCATTATGTTGCTCAATATTCTTTGAAATATTGCTGGTGCTGTTTTTAGTCCAAATGGCAAACAAGTCCACTGTAAGTGGCCTTCTTGGGTTGCAAATGCCGTTTTGCTTCTGTCTTCTATTCTGAGGGGAATTGACCAAAACGCTGAATTTATATCAAGTTTTGAAAAATATTTGCAATTTCTTGTTTTTGTTACTAGGTCCTCGATTAATGGAAAGGGTTGTGATTGAGAAACTATTATCTTATCCAAGTCCCAAAAATCTACACATAATCTCGATTTTTTGTTTTCATCCTTCTTATAGGCTAAGGTTACTGGAGCCGCAAAAGGGCTGTATGATTCTTCGATTAGTTTTCTTATTAATAATTTAGAAACTTGTTCCTCTATTTCCTTTTTATCGTCTATTGTACATTTATAGGGTCTTTTGCTGCAATATTTATCTACCACAAGATCTATTCTGGCTTCGTAATCTTTTACCCTTTCTATATCATATGTGTCTTTTGCGAATATATTTTTATATTTCTCTATGAGTTTTTCTATTATTTTTTCTTCATAAGAACTTAAGTAATTTGTTAAAATTTCAAAATTTCGTTGATCTATATGTTCGTTGAAGTTTATTTCATATCTTTCTTGGTTTTCTGTGAGATTACCCGATTTTTGTTTTATTTCTAGTTTTTCATTTTGTATCAGTTTAAATTTTTTTATGCAATCCAGCCCTATTAGGAAGTCGTGTTTGAAATTTTCATTATTGACTATGAATACATCCATTTTTTCTTCTGTATTGAATATTTTCACTTTTAATGTTACCATACCATCCGACTTGTGTACACCATTAATTGTCCTCAAGTTTATCATTTTTGTAGCTTTTTTTTTCAAGTGTATTAATTTTGAATTTATCAATGAGACATTTGCGCCTGCGTCATAAATGGCGACTACTTCTAAAATGTCATTGAGTTTCACGTTCAGTCTAATTAATGGTGGGATTAGTAGTTTTTTGGATCATTATCACTCAACTCTACTTCAAGTGTGGAGTTGGTTATCTGTCTTGTTTTTACTTCATTGCTTTCTTTATCCTTGAACCAGCATTCAGTTTCCGGGTGGAATCTAGTGCCTTTGTTTTTATTCTTACAGATTTCGCAGGTTTTTTTTTCAATTTTATCTTTTGTGGTTTTATACTTTTTTGTATCTGAATTTTTCTTAAATGATAAATGTTCTAATTTACCTATTTCATTATACAGGTCTTCAGTTTTCTTTACATTTTCTCTGTCAATTTTATCAGCTATGAAAATTGGCAAGCCAGTTGCGATTAAATCTATTAATGTTCCATTATCAATGGATATGCCTACTTCTAATAAAAGTTTTTATTTTCTTAGCGCATCATCAAGCAAAGAGCCTGATTGATATTTAAATGACATTGCATATCTTATTAAAGACCAGCCTTTGCTTGAAAATGTATAGCAAAAATTTGTTATCCAGTCTTCCCATTTTCCTTCGATAGTGAGTTTTAAAAATGTGCTGCTATACCAATTTGTAGCCCCTTTATCCATGAATGACTTTAAGATTTCAATTTTTTTGTCATTTTCTGTTATATTGAATCTTTCGCATTCCTTTTCAAAGCTATGTATCTATTGATTCGCATTTGAATTTTTTCATTAAATTTGTCGATTGTAAATACTTTAGCTATTTTGCCTATATTCTTAACTGCTGATTGCTCATTACTTTTTTTAGCAGTTGTTCTAATAATTGGATCAGCGATTGTTCTGAAGAACTTCCTTCGTTAGTGCCGTCTTTCTTTTCAATTTCTTCTTTTAAATATACATTATTAATTTGTAAGTTGCTACCTTCATCTAAATACGTTTGTTTCAAATCTTCGTTGAGAGGAATCCAAATATTCCTCATTTGGCCTCTTTGAGTCAGCGCCTTTTTTAATTTAGTGAATGTTGTAGTCTTCTTGAGCGCTTCGTGACAGCGTGCATCCAAATATTCATTTGGCACAATGTACTTGTGTCCGTCCGGTGTGCCAATTGAGGTTATGCACAGCGCATTCGCCTTGCCATCTGCAGCACCAAGTACTTTAAATGAGAACAGTAGCTTGTCCATTGTGAATTTCAACGAGAATTTTGTTTTATGATGCGAGGTTATATTTTTTGTTTCACTTTGTTTTAAAGGTGAATAAAAACTTGAAGTGTTTCTCTATAAATCTTTTTTTATTAATAAAATACAATTTGAATATTTTAAACCAGATTACCTATAAATCCAAAAGAAACAAAATTCAAAGTCCATAATCACTCTCCGCGATACCGATCCCACACTGTCCCTGTCACTTGCTTCGCGAAGCGATCTACGCGTGGCTCCAACCGGTGCAACCCATCTTAATTGGGAGGTCTACATTGCCGATCCAGTCGCGCGCCGAATTCAAAAAGGAAAGATCATACTTTCCTTACATATATATATATATATATATATATATATATATATATAAATATATACATACCCTCAAGCTTCAGAAATTCACATAAATGAAATCCAACGCCCCAAAGAATGCTGCGCCAACAATGATTCCCACGATTGCTTCAACCTGTCACGTTGTGCCGTACCTGCAGATTAGCTGCAACTTGTCACATTGCGTTGTATCTGCTGATTTAAGAATGAGAGGTGATAGCTTAGTTTGTAATTTAGACTTAAGTCAGTTCATTTTGTGACCTCGATGAAAAAAGCTTCAAATAAATATATTTTTTTCGTAATTCCGTGAGTTCGATTATCAACTGGCGCCTGAGCAGGGACCGGCTAGACGTACGATACGCGAGAAAAAGTGAATAACGAAAGGTTCACAATAAGCCACGCGTCCGAAAGTTATAGGAAAAATCGCAAGTGACAAAAGTAAATAACGAAAGGTTCGCAGCAAGCTACGCGACCGAAAGTTGTTGTGCAAATCACAAAAATCGTTGAAAAGAGGCCTCTTAGTAGTCCGGGAGACAAAAAGGAGTCGGCAGAAGATCGACAGCCACAACGGGATGAAAATCATAGTATCAATAGTTTAAGAGTTTCGCAGTTTTTACAAAAAGAAAATTAAAGTAAAGGTAAAATCACAAGAAAGTGAAAATTGAGAAAGCTAGTGAAAAGCAAGCGAACTAGTGGATATAAGTAAATTAGTGAAAATGAGAAAATTTGTGCAAGGTTAAGAGAAATTTGTATAGCAGTCAAAACTGTAAGTAGAATGTCTTATTATTCCTTTTAAAAAAGTATGAAAAATGGCACGCAACGAAGATTTAATTCGCCCACCAAGACCAAATGTTAAGGAGAACAACTTGGTGGTGCCCCCTGTTCCTCCCCAAAATCCTATTCCTATTTCGCAAGGACAACTTGAAAACATTGTTTCTGGCTTATTAACCAGAGAATGCCCTCGGATAGTAAAAGCCATTCTTAACCCCAATGTAGATGCTGACCTGAAAAACGACCAAGCCATTTATATTGACCAATTTGGCAACCTTTCAGGCATAGACAAAATATCGGATGTCGTGAAAAGTTTACGAGAGTTTTCCGGAGAATCTGGAGATTATAGTAGCTGGAAGAAGAGTGCCGAAAGGATATTTAACCTTTGTGAATCTCTGAAAGGCACACCTCTATATTTTTGAATTTCTTGGGTGATCCGAAATAAGATTGTCGGACAAGCAGACATTGCGCTAGAAACGTACAACACCCCAATAAACTGGGAAAGAATATCGCGGTGCTTAACGCTACACTTTGCTGACAAGCAAGATCTCTGGACTCTGGAATCGACAATCTATCCTAAAGTTCCATCAGGCAGTTTATAACCATCTCTCCTTAATATTAAACAAACTAACCTGCTTGGAAATGAGTAGGGAAGCGATGTATATTCTGGTGCGCTCAAACAGGGATAATGCATTAGACACTTTCATCAGAGGTCTAAACGGAGATCTACCAAAACTCTTAAGTATGAGAGAGCCAGTAGATCTTCTTCGAGCTTTACACCTGTGCCTAAAATGGGACAACATCAATTTTCGTACCCAGCACGCTTATAATGACAACATACGGCAACTCCAACCGTCCAGCCAACCATTTCTTCCAAATCCGAATAAACATAAACACGTCGCTGCACCTAGATATACCTTTTATCCTGAACTTGACAATGCACTACCGGTACCACCAAGATTTAATAGATTTCAAGCACTTCAGTTTAATCAATCCAGACCAAATTTACCATTTAACAATAATTTGCAGTATTATCGTCTCCTGCAAGCTCAACTTTCTCCCAAACCTAAACCAAGGCCAAAGCCAATGGAGGCTGATCATTCTCTTCGTTCCATGGCTGTCAACTACCAAAATAGACCCACTCCTCGTTTTCCTAACATTGCTTTTAAGAGACTATCCGGTCATGAAGTACAACCAACTAACAATTTTCAGCGAACCTTCAACATAGATAATGGGGAAATAGAAAAAGAATCCGAAGAATGTCTTAATGGACCAAACGACGATGCCCAAAACAAGCAATCTTTAGTAGATTATATTGATTGGTGGAGTGTAGAACAACCTCCAACCTTACATACACAACAATCCAACGAGGGCTGTACCCAGATAGATCAATCAGATGAAGGAACACAAGATGTTCATTTTTTAGGCTAACCAGTTCTTCGCTTCTGTACTTTGAATACAAGGCGAAGAGCGGGAATCTGCTAAAGTTTCTCATTGACACTGGCTCAAACAAGAACTACATTCAACCTTCATGTGTAAAAACCATATTCCTTACGAGAAACCTTTCCTCGCTAAATCTATTGGTGGCGATATTAAAGTGACTCACTATGCCTATGCCAACCTTTTAGAACCATTAGTTGAAAAACAAAAAAATACTACTTTAATTAAAAACATTCCACGGTATTGTGGGTAACGACAGCCTAAAAGAGCTAAATGCTGTTTACTACACGGCCAGTAATTTTATTTTCCTCTGCAAGTCGACCTTACTACCTATAAAACAACAAATCTCTCCCACTTTCAATAAAATTTAAGTGAGAACCGATAATTTGTCTGAAAAACAATCAAGCGAGCTGTTGAGAACCCTCGAAAAGCATCCTTGCTTATTTTTAGAGCCTAGCGACAAGCTCACCTTTACTACGACAAAGGGCGAGATACGTACGATGGATAAAAATCCAGTGTACACAAAATCCTCCTCATACCCAGTGGCTTTTAAGGAAGTAGTTGAAACTGAGATCTAGAAGCTTCGTAAAGATGGTATAATCCGACCATCACGATTCCCATATAACTCCCCTGTTTGGGTTGTGGGAAAAAAAATAAACGCATCTGGCAAGAAGAAATACAGGCTTGTCATTGATTACCAAAAACTGAATGCCGTAACAATATCCGATCGTTATCCCCTGCCGGAAAATACCGAAATTTTGGCTAATCTCGTAAAAAACAAGTTTTTTACAATAATTGACTTAAGAAGCGGTTTTCACCAGATTGCCTTAAAGGAAGCTGACATTGTAAAAAAAAAATTTTCGGTGAATAATGGCAAGTACGAGTTCAGTAGACTCCCATTCCTCCTTAAAAACGGACCGGCCATATTTCAGCGGGCCATGGACGAAATCTTAAGAGAACACATTGTCGTTAGGTGTTATGTTTATATCGACGATGTTGTCATTTACGGCAAAGACGGGAATGAGCACCTACGAAACATCGACCTCGCTCTATATACTATCAAAAGTGCAAACATGAAGCTGCAAATAGACAGGTGTGAGTTCTTCAAACAATCCGTTGAGTTTCTTGGTTTTGTCATTTCCAATAGTGGCAATAAAACAGATGGAAAAAAAACAATAGCTAAATTTCCTCCCCCTAACACACTCAAAGACCTGAGATCCGTTTTGGGCACGTCAGGTTTTTATCAGCGTTTTATACACAATAACGCGAAACTCGCGTAATTGACAAGCCTTTAAAGAGGGGAAGAGGGACGAGTAGGAAAAAAATATCTCAACCAAAGTCTGTGTTAAACTTGATCATGAAGCACACCAAGCCTTTCAAAAAATCAAAGTTTCATTAATTTTAAGGGATGTTATGTTGTCCTTCCCGGATTTCAGCAAAGATTTCAACTTAACCACAGACGATTCACAATATGCGATTGGTGCTGTTTTGGAACAGGAAGGAAGACCAATAATTTTCCTTTCCAGGGTGCTAAACAAAACCGAGGAGAATTATGCCAACAATAAGCGAGAGATGTTGGCTATAATCTGGACTCCCTCAGGAACTATCTCTATGGCTCCAAAAAAATCAATATCTTCATGTACCATCAACCTCTGACCTACGTATTAAGTAATAAAAATAACAATGCAAAAATGAAGAGGTGGAAGGCAATCCTGGAAGAATACCATGACGAGTTGAGGTATAAACCTGGGAAAGCAAACAAAGTGGTAGATTCCCTTTCCTGGATGCTAGAGCTAAATAATATCAACTCTATGACTGCTAGCAGTCACAGTAATGATAGCTCCTCAGATAACCTCATCCCTAGTGTCGAAACACCTATAAATGCCTTCCGAAACCCGATTCTTTTGAAAATTGGTGATCAAACAGAATACAAACTTGAGCGAACGTTTCCCAACTATATGAGACATTCATTTACCGAGCCACAGTATACATCGGAGAACCTAACAGGAATCTTCAAAAGTTATCTAAATTCAGGGGTCATTAATGGTATTAAAACCATTGAACCGGTCATGGGCATAATACAACGGCTACACCGTCTTTATTTTCAAAGTTATAAAATCCGCTTTACCCAGATATAAGTACGAGACGTTCCAAATGAAAACGAACAGGAAGAAATTATTCTCAAAATTCATAAAAGGGTGCATCGAAACGCCAGTGAGAATAAAGTGCAAATTCTTGAACAATACTATTTTCCAAAAATTACGAAGAAAATAAAGCAAATCGTAAAGCAATGCACCACCTGCAAGGAACAAAAGTATGACAGACACACCAACCATTCGATGCTGAAGCCACCACCAATTCCCGAATTTCCGGGACACACTCTGCTCATTGACACTTATCTCACCAAAGGCCAGCTAATCCTGCTTGCGATCGATAAATTCACCAAATTTGCCTGGACGAGACCTCTAACTTCAAGAGCAATCGAAGACATGAGAGGATCCCTTAGAGAGCTACTGTTTTTCTTTGGGGTTCCTAAAAATGTCGTTATTAATGGAGAACCTCTGTTGAATTCTGCATTCTTGTCATTTATGATGCAGGGCCAACTCAATATTGAGATATATAGAACTCCAGCGTACAAGAGTGAGGTGAACGGGCAAATAAAGAGATTTCATTCTACTCTCACTGAAATCATAAGATGTTTAAAAACAGACGATACTCATCGATCCTTTGTGGAACTACTCGAACGATCAATATACAAGTACAACTACAGTGTCCATTCTGCAACCGGCAAAAAGCTGATAGAGTTTTTCTACGGTAGAATTGTGTCTACCGATCCTGAACAGTTTGAAAGGTCTAGAAAAGAAAACATAAATCAACGCAAATTGAAGCATTCGAAAGACCTTCACTTTCACAATAAGAATAGGGAACCACTCAAAGACTATACAGCAGGACAGGAAGTTTTCATCAAAATTAACAAACGTAGTGGTTCTTAATTAGCAGCTGAGTATAAGAAAGAAGTAGTTAAGGAAAATAAACCGACAATCATTATTACTAACTCAGTGAAACGGGTACATAAGAGTGATGTCAGAAATTACATTTTTCAGGTGTTTCACCATCGTCGCTACAGCCAACATCCAAATCATAGACTACACGAACTCCCAATGGGTTGCACTAAAAACATGGATCGCTAAGATACAATATGGTAGCCTTAAATTCATACTCGTCTTCCATATGGAGCAATTTAGGAAATTCGCAGCAGAGATCACACTCTTATTATCCAGTCATATTCCTAAAAATAATCTTTTCTACTCTCTTTTGGAACACGAATGAACACAAATTATAAATCTAATCGATAATATTGACAAACATACACCAAAACGATTGTTAAACTTCATCGGATCCACCTGGAAGTGGATCGCATGTGCTCTTAAAAGGAAAAATAAACGATTTATCAGAAAACAGTAATAAGCAAATGTCCATAAATAGGGCTCATACTGATAGGATAAACCAGATAACAAATGTAACTAATGAAATTTTAAATGTAATTAAGAAAGAGAGAATATTTGAAGAAACTCTGGTGTTAAGTACACAATATGAAATCAAAATTATTAAGGAAGATTTATTTAATATTGTCCAATCAATTCAATTAGCCAAAGCTAAAATAGTCAATATAAATGTCCTATCAAAGTCAGAAATTTCAACTATATTAGGAAGATACGATCAAAGCGAATTTCCTTATGCAAATACCGAGGAAGCCGTCGAGTTCTCAGACGTAAAAATAGCCCAAAATGAAAGTCATCTCCTTTACATAATAAAAGTACCAATAACACAAAATCATAATTACGATAAAATTCTGGTAAAACCCTTAAAAAGGAACAATAATACAATAAGTGTAATACAATATGAATATGTATTGAAAAGCGATGAAATTGTGTTTGACACTATATAAAATTGTAAAACCATTAATAACCTCTCAATTTGTAAAACGTTTGATATTGAAGACATTAGCAACACTACATTTATCCCCAATCTAAACAAAAGCAAGCTCGTACGCTGCAGGAAGTCTAACGGTCATCATCTACCATCAGTGGAAGAACTAGTATCCGGCATCATTCTGTTAAACAACGTCAACGGCGAATTCGAAGCAAACGGAACAACGCAGCACCTTAAGGGATCGTACCTCATAAAATTCAGGAACACAAGCATAATTATTTAGAAACATAAATTCATAGCAGAAGAAGCATTCAACCACAAACCGTTGCCACCATTGTCACAAGTGGAACCAGAAACTGAAGAATGGGAGCAGATTCTTTCGTTGGATGTAAGCAGGGAACTCCAAATAAACAACACCAAACAGATTAAACTCATCAGATCAGGAAAGCATTTCAGCCAATGGACCAGCTTTGTGTTGTCTATCATCATACTTACCATCCTGCTGCTGACTCAATTAAGTAGGCTCATGAAGAAAAAAACTAATACGAAAATCATCGTAGAAACTGCAACTCATTCATTATCACCAACTGAGATCCTTTGCGAAACAAATAATGCTGGAGTGCAAAATCACGGAGGCCTTTATAACCTGCCATTTTTTTACCTGGTCGAGGAAGATCAGTTTTAAGAAGGGAAGAGTTAGCATAGCCACAGACAAAACGAAAGACGACACCTCAAGCTTCAGAAATCCACATAAATGAAATCCAACGCCCCAAAGAATGCTGCGCCAACAACGATTCTCACGATTGCTGCAACCTGTCACGTTGTGCCGTACCTGCAGATTTGTTACAACTTGTCACGCTGCGTCTTACTTGCAGATTTAGGAATGCGAGGTGATAACTTAGTTTGTAATCTAGACTTAAGTCAGTTCATTTTGTGACCTCGATGAAAAAAGCTTCAAATAAATATATTTTTTTCGTAATTCCGTGAGTTCGGTTATTAACCTATATGGTATATATATATATATATATATATATATATATATATATATATATATATATATATATATGTATATATCTATAATGAAAATTTCTCTCCACTGCACTTTAGTTGTTACGCTCTGCTGCCATGTATTTTTACGAATGATCGAAATAATCGCTTAATTACTTTTAAAGGAAAACATTTTATTATTTTCAATGTAATGTAGTGTATTCCTGGTTCCAAACCCAGGACTAGCCTATACACAACTACCAGAACCCAGAAGCTCCCAAAATATAATGTCCCACAGCTCATCCGCAATTATCTTTTAGCAAAGATCTTAACCTCCATTCGGTATTGCAGTTTTTTCCCTTGCTCACAACCGTGTGAAACTCTAGAGGATCACTGAACCTAGAGTAAACAAAAACATAATTGGGACAACGCAAAGTGCATTAATGTAAGCAATATTGCAATCTTGCAAGTAAGCGAATTCCGTGAGAATTAATTTGAATCGCGATAGATTGGTTAGGGTAAATAGATTTAAGACTAGAGTAGGGATTTTTATATGATAAGCAATTTAATGTACATAACAGTAAGCAAAATTTTACAATAAAAGAACTGACTGAGCTGAGGCTCAGAAGAATTAGTGTTCTCACAGTACAACGAGTTGGTTGTTATTTTAGAATACGTTGCCTACTATTCGGCAACTCAACTGCCTGATACTTTGGCAATTCCCTCTATAGAAATATCGGCTGCCTGTCCACTCGGACTGCGCCAAATATGTGGCAACCTAAGGGATGCCTGTAGGTGAATCGAAACTTTTATTTTACTTCTCTCCATTGACGAAATCGTATCTTTAGAAGAGTGAAGTCCATCACATTAGAGGAGTATCGACTCAGAAGACAACGTGAGTCCTCACTCGGCGATCCTGATTTATTACTTGGCGTTCCATCATCTTTACATGGCGATCCTGCCATCTCATTACAATCTTTACATGGCAATCCTGCGACCCACGAACCTGCGATACACGATCCTGCAGCCCACGTACTCGATCAACTGGCAGAGGATTTAGAAGAAGGCGAAATTAATGAAATCCAGTCGGACGAAGAATTTCATAGGGTGTTCGAAAAATGTCTGATCCACAACGCGAAATTTAACAGGACAGAAGAGCGACGTGAAGAGTATGTGCCTATGCCGGTATCCAAGGCACCCAACTACAATCCGACACCGCTACCCGGACCACGAAGAAGACACATTGAGGAATTTGTAAAAAAACAACCTGAAGATCGTCCAAAAATTATCAAACTAAAGCGAAGGCGACGAGGAGAAAAAATCTTCAATCAACGACGGGAAAAAGCGATACTACATCGATTGATATCAATATGAGCAGGCGAAACTAAAATAAAATTCTCAAATAGGTTAAATAGCCTAAAAAAATAAATAATTTAAATATAATCTGAACACAAAATTATAGAAATACAAAAAAAGTGGGATCATAAATAATAAAAATTAAATAAATAAATGTAAAAATGGGCAATACTTGTAGTAATAATTCTAATATACTTATAGAATATAAACAAACTATAAGTACCACGATCATCTTTTCAATCATCTTGGTGTTCCTATACTTATATAATAGCAAGCAAAAGAGATATGCTAGGAAAATCGTGGACAGAAACATTCTAGCGAATAGGGTCAATGTTTAATTTATCAAGTATATTGACAGTTTACAGATGCCTGCAAACAGAATAAAATTACTATTAACTGAATTACAGACTATTTCTTCAAATTTGAAAAAAAAACTAAGACCTACACGGTCAAAACTCTGAAAGAAAAACTAGAAGCAGTAATAAAAATTCAAAATGAATGTATTAACCTATTCAGCCAAATAAGAGAAGGCACAGAACTTGATCTCAAATTAACTATATCCAATGTTTGCAAGGCACTAATTTCAGCATTAACTGAACGATTAAACGCAGAATATATCTCAGTAAAAATAGAAGACGAAATAACCTATACTGCAATGGCAGACTTTAACATTGAGACGGCCATCAAAACAATACCGAATTTCGACGGTAAATTTTCTGAGCTAGAGACTTTTCTAATAGTAGTGAAACTCATCGGCAAAAGACTTTCACCAGAAGGAAAAACATAACTATTAAACTTTGTCTTACATGCGAAACTAAGCCCTAGTGTTAGGACATCGTTGAACACCTCAGACATTTCAGACTTGAACAATTTTGAAACTGAACTGATACGAAAATACAAAAACCCAAAAACTATTCCGCAAATACACACGCAATTATCTACAGTCACACAAAAACGGCTACCCATTTCTGTCTACAAAGACAAAATATTAACTTTAGTCAATGAGCTAAATCAGCTCCAGATAAGTGAACTAGGTCAGAACCCAATCCAGGCTGCAAAACAAGCCATACAAAGCGTAAACGACACATACGCATTAACAGTGTTCAAAAACGGTCTGAACGACCAGATAAGGGAGACAATATTCGCTGCGAGACCTAAGAATCTAGGTGAAGCAATTTCTCTTGCGACAGAAGTTGAGAGTACCGAAACGCAGCAAAATAGTGTTTTACGTATAAACAGATTTAATAGGTATCCAAACAATAAAAATACAAATCATATGAGCAGAAATGATTATAATCCCCAAAATATCAGATATAGGGCGCGTGATCACTTTCAAAATAATCAATATGTCAATAATCGAAATTACGACGGTAATAGACCCGCGAATAACCAAAATTACAACAATAGAAATTTTACCCGCGCTAGAAATTTCCAAACGAATAGAAATTTCAACAACTCTAGAAAGGAAATAATCGCAGTAATAGAAATTATTCAAACAATATTAACACTAGAAGAATTCGCGTAATATCGGACCAGGGAAACTCGACAGCTTCCCGAGAGGAATTAGGCAACCTCCCGGAGGAATAAAGGTAAACAAAGCCAAAAACAATGTAAAAAACAAAACTAACAAAATATATAGGATAACGGGTATTAGCACTAATTACATTAACATTTATAATAAAAATGAGACTAGACACCTGAAGCTACTAATTGATACAGGTGCAGACATATCAATATTAAAAAGTAATAGTTTAATTCGCAAAAATATCGATATTCAGCCCGAAAATAAATGTAAACTCACGGGCATAACAGAAGAGACTACAATGTCTCTGGGAACAACCCAACAACAATTTATCATCGAGAATGAGATGATAACAAATACTTTTCACATAGTAGATGAAGACTTTCCAATTGAAACTGATGGTATATTAGGAAGAGATATACTCAGTAAGTACATGTGCAAAATAGATTTCGAGTCTTACACTATTACCTTTTGCATCCTTGACAAAGATGTTACAATACCTATGTACACAAGAAAAATCAATATGGCACATGTTGTCATCCCGGCTAGAACTGAAGCCATGATACCAATAGAAATCGATAGAACCGAAGACAGCATCATTCTTAACAATGAAATACAAAATGGAGTATTTTTAGGTAACTGCATTATCCCATCAAAAGGTGTATGCCGCATTAAAGTGCTTAACACTAACGACCACGGCATAACACTAGCAAATTTCAATTTAGAAGTAGAACCTTTGAAAAATTACAATATTTTAAAAACAAAAGAAACTTTCGACAACAAGCGTTTAAACCGGTTGCTAGACGTCATAAGTACAAATAGCTTAGATGAACAAGCAAACACGAGCTTGCTTGATATTATTAAACAATATCAAGATGTTTTTCACCTTGAAGGGGAACAACTAAGTAAAAATAACTTTTACAAGCAAAGGCTCAATACCACTGACGATACACCGGTATACATAAAGAATTACAGATTACCACAAACACAAAACGAGGAAATACAAAAACAAGTCCAGGAGTTGGAGGATAACGATATAGTAGAACCTTCTATAAGCCCATACAATTCACCATTGCTAGTCGTACCAAAGAAAAGTTCTCACGGTACTAAGAAATGGAGACTTTTTGTTGACTTCAGAAAGTTGAACGACAAGTTAGTCAATGATAAATTCCCATTGACAAGGCTGGAAGATGTGCTCGACAAACTAGGTAGAGCCAAATACTTTTCCACCTTAGATATGACGAGTTCTTTCCACCAGATTGAACTGGAGAAAGACTCAAGACCATTGACAGCATTTTCCACTAGCAACGGACACTATCAGTTTAAAAGGTTACCATTTGGACTCAAAATATCCTCAAACAGTTTTCAAAGAATGCTTACCATCGCACTGACGGGTTTAAGTGATTCAGCTTTTCTTTATGTCGACGACATTAGGGTCTTGGATGTAGCATCAAACACCATAATGAGAATCTAACAAAAGTTCTACAAAAATTACGCAGATACAACCTAAAACTGAATGCAAAAAAGTGCAAATTCCTAAAATCAGAAGTCGTATATTTAGGACATTTGATTACAGCAGACGGTATACGAACTGACCCTGCTAAACACGAGGTGATAAAAAACTATCCCATCCCTAAAAACACGGATGATGTCAGGAGATTCGTAGCCTTTTGTAACTATTACCGACATTTCATCCCAAATTTTGCAGAAACGGCAAAGAGCTTGAATTCTCTGTTGAAGAAAAAAGCACCGTTTATTTGGGAAGAAGAGCAGCAAAAAGCATACGATCTACTTAAACAAAAATTAATCTCACCACCAATACTCCAATACCCAGATTTCGAAAAACCTTTCATTTTGACTACTGATGCATCAAATTTTGCACTAGGTGCGATTCTGTCACAAGGAGAGATCGGTTTTGATTTACCCATTTCATACGCGAGTAAATCATTGAACAAACATGAACTGAACAAACCAATAATTGAAAAGGAACTTTTGGCGATACACTGGGGTATAAATTTCTTCAGACCATATTTGTATGGACGAAAGTTTACAGTAGTATCAGACCATAGACCCTTAGTATCATTGTTCACGCACAAAAACCCATCCTCCAAGTTGACGAGAATAAGATTAGACTTATCGGATTATGATTTTGAAATAGTGTATAAAAAAGGTAACATAAACACAAATGCAGATGCATTGTCAAGAATACAAATAGACTCAGATATCCTAAAATCTATGATACCTCCAACGAACGACGAAAGTATCAGTAAAAAACTCATGGCGATAACAAGAAGCAAAGCGATAAAACAGCAAAATTATAAAAGTGCTAAAATCGATACAACAACGACAACCAAAAACAAGAGACTGATCACCTCTATGCATTCGATTGTACATCGCTATCCGATATAACAGGGGTATTAAAAATAAAATTTAATATGTTGCCCAACAACAAAAATGAACAAGATACAATAATCTCAAAAGAGAGAGATAATTTAATGGTCCACTTTAGTGATAAAGCTCGCGAGAAATACGTTTCCGCCAGCGATAAGCAAAGTATGAAAATTCGCGATAACCTTAACGATAAATCTAACACGAAACTAGTTTCTGTATTGAGGAAGTTAATTGATTATTTGCAGAATAATAATATAAATGAAGTAGCTCTATCCAACGAAGATAGGATATTTAGGTACGTACCCAAAGACGAATTTAAAAAATTATATAATACGTTGCAGCGAAATATGGATATCCAATTGAAGATAATGATATATAAACCCCCTAAAAGAATAGATAACATCGCTGAACAGAACAAACTTATTGAAGAATTCCATGAATCACCGCATGGTGGACAAACAGGAATACGCAGAACGCTTCTTAAATTAAAACAAAGATACTGTTGGAAGGACATGAGTAGGACGATAAAGCATTACATCAACAATTGCGATAAATGCAAATTCAATAAAATAAGCACACAAAGGAAAGAATGATTAAAACCGATACACCCTCTACTAGTTTTGAAATAGTGAGTGCGGACATCATTGGTCCCTTAAGACTCTCAAACAACTATCGATACATACTAACCATACAATGGTGTAGAATAAATGGGCTGGCGGTAAACCCAGCCAAGACAGAACTCACCATGTTCACCAGGAAGAGAGTGTGGGATGCATACACGCTACCTACTTTAGATGGCGTGGAGCTCCAACTCTCAAAAAAAGTCAAGTACCTGGGCGTAACCCTAGACACGAAACTCACCTGGAAAGAGCATGTTGATGAAAAAACAAGAAAAGCCAAAAACATTTTCTGGGCATGTAGAGGCTCCATGGGTAAAACCTGGGAACTCTCACCTCGAAATGTGATATGGCTATACAAAGCCTGCATAAGACCGGTCATACACTATGGAAGCATAGTGTGGTGGAAACGGTCAGACCTAGATACTACAAAAAGTCAGCTAGGCTCGGTGCAGCGACTAGCACTAGTGAGTGCTACTGGAGCGGTGCGAACCACTCCCACGGAAGCACTCAACGTGATCATGGACATGCTGCCACTGGACTTATCAGTGAAGCAACATGCCGCAAAGACGATGGCACGCCTAAGGAGAACCGGGATGGTGAAAGACGGCGGCTGGACTGAGGGACACCTCAAACTTTTAAAGAGTTTAAAAGTGGACTCACTCCTTGATCTGCCCAACGACTACATAATCCCAAGGCTCTTCTTTGGAAAAAATTTCACAACGAGTTTGACTGATAGGAATGATTGGACTAAGTTCGGTCACCTTTCTCACAGGCCCGCTGATATCATAGTGTACACAGACGGATCAGTGATGAGCGTCGGGGCTGGGGCGGGAATATATATACGCCCTGGACCACATGAAGCTCAAATATCGATACCTCTGGGTACAGAAACAACCATCTTTCAAGCTGAAGTCCACGCCATAGCCAAAGCCGCGGACCTCTTACAAGACAGAAGAATACAAAACAAACAGATAAAAATCTGTTCAGACAGTCAGGCCGCTATCAAGGCCCCGGGCTACCACGATGTGAAAACTTCAATTGTGGAGTGTGCCCAGAACAGCCTCAAAAAGCTGAGCCAGAGAAACAGGGTCTCAGTTACCTGGGTCCCAGCACATGTGGACATTATAGGTAATGAAGAGGCAGACAAACTGGCTAAGAAGGGAGCAGAGATCACACCGGTTGGTCCTGAGCCTTTTCTGCCAACGAACATAAATCTAATCTCAAAAAAAATCAATGAGACACTCGGGGAAGAACATCGAACACGATGGCTCAACCTACCAACATGCAGACAGACAAAGCTCTTTCTGCCAAACCTACGACCTGAAGTCGCAAAATACTGTCTGAAACTAAATAGAGTCAGACTGAAAAAACTCACAGAAGTGATTACAGGCCACGGACGCCTGAGAAGTCACCAAGCTCTTCTGCAAATAGTGGACGATGCATGGTGCACTAGATGTGAGGAGGACGAGGAAACAGCGGCACATTATGTGGGCTACTGTCCCGCGTTCTCCAGACACAGATATAGAGCCCTTGGCATGCCTCAAATAGGAGACAAGGAGTTCCATACCTTAGCCTTGGACGACCTGATGAGGTTCATCATCTCATCCGGAAGATTCAAGACATAAGCATTAACACCAGAAAGGAAAAATATGAGAATAGTACAATCGACCAGCAGGTCGCAGTGCTAGGGCTGCAATGCCCACCTCCATGTCACGACGACGACGACGAACCATACAATGCAAATTAACTAAATATATCACAGCTATACCCATAGAAAATAAGGAAGCTAAGACAGTAGCAAAGGCCTTAGTTAACAGTTTTATACTACAATACGGTCATTTCAAAATTTTAAAAACCGATTTAGGGACAGAATTTACCAATAATCTCCTAAAAAACATTTGCGACTTATTACAAATTAAACAAATTTTTTCAACTCCGTACCACCACGAAACGTTAGGTGTAGTAGAAAGAAACCACCGTGTCCTCAATGAATACCTGTTAGCATTCGTTGATGACAATAACTGGGACGAATGGATACCATATTATACATTCTCGTATAATACAACCGCACACGTGGACACTAAGTACACACCATACGAACTAGTTTTCGGAAAACTCTCACACATAGCGACCGACACTTTCGAAAACACAGACTAAATTTATGACATAGAAAACTATGCGAATGAGTTGAAACTACGATTAGAGATTTCTTCAACAAAAGCAAAAAGCATTATAGAAAAAATTCAATTTGCCAGAAGCAATAAAGAGGTATATACGAAACCCATTAAGCTAGATATTGGTGATCTGGTACTAATAACAGCTGAAAACCGTAAAAAACACCAAAAACCATACAGAGGCCCATATATAGTAAAAGATATAAATAATAATAATAATAATAAGATAATAGTAGAAATAGAAAATAAAGAGAAATGGATACATAATAATAGACTTAAATTACACAAAAAACTTGTACAAACACAATAAATACTTTTTTTCATATACCACTACAATGTAAAAACTGTTGTAATTAAACAGCATATATAATATAAGAAATAATATAATATTGTAACAAGAATAAGCATAACTGTAAAACAAAATACCACAACCAATCAGGCGTATTTGCTAACAAATACTTTTCTAAAGGAATGGGGTGTAGTGTATTCCTGGTTCCAAACCCAGGACTAGCCTATACACAACTACCATAACCCAGAAGCTCCCAAAATATAATGTCCCACAGCTCATCCGCAATTATCTTTTAGCAAAGATCTTAACCTCCATTCGGTATTGCAGTTTTTTTCCCTTGCTCACAACCGTGTGAAACTCTAGAAGATCACTGAACCTAGAGTAAACAAAAACATAATTGGGACAACGCAAAGTGCATTAATGTAAGCAATATTGCAATCTTGCAAGTAAGCGAATTCCGTGAGAATTAATTTGAATCGCGATCGATTGGTTAGGGTAAATAGATTTAAGACTAGAGTAGGGATTTTTATATGATAAGCAATTTAATGTACATAACAGTAAGCAAAATTTTACAATAAAAGAACTGACTGAGCTGAGGCTCAGAAGAATTAGTGTTCTCACAGTACAACGAGTTGGTTGTTATTTTAGAATACGTTGCCTACTATTCGGCAACTCAACTGCCTGATACTTTGGAAATTCACTCTATAGAAATATCGGCTGCCTGTCCACTCGGACTGCGCCATATATGTGGCAACCTAAGGGATGCCTGTAGGTGAATCGAAACTTTTATTTTACTTCTCTCCATTGACGAAATCGTATCTTTAGAAGAGTGAAGTCCATCACATTAGAGGAGTATCGACTCAGAAGACAACGTGAGTCCTCACTCGGCGATCCTGATTTATTACTTGGCGTTCCAGCATCTTTACATGGCGATCCTGCCATCTCAGTAATAAACGTTTACAAAAATAGAGACTCCGTCAGCAGTGCATCCAGAGTACTGCGCTCACCTACAAGCGCGTCAACATACGCTACAACAGCACAGAAATGCGAAACCGCTTAATCGATCTAATGGATGGCACTGGGCGTTCAAACAGGTGCCAAAGAAATTTTACAATCTTCTTGTTCTAGTTGCTGGAATATTCATGCGTTAGGAGAGGGCTAAAAGGATTATTGGGTGGAGTATGTTCTCCTTTTAGGATGACCAACATATCAGAAAGGAAGAGAAGATACTAGTTATCTGGCCGATGTGGATGTAAAGTGTCCTTCTTCTATTTTTGAAGTTCCAATTTTGATTGCACCTAACCGAAAATTTTAGTTATTGAAAATTATTACATCCGTTAGCATTAAACTTCAAAGCAATCTGACATATATGAGATTATTTTTTTAATTTGCTCTTATGGACTGTTCTTTCCGTTCTGCTCTGTATCTAACAGAGCAGAACGGAAATCTTTTACTATTCTTAACAAAAATAATTTTGCTTATTTTGCAAGCCTTGAGGTTATTTCTCTTTTAATTGTGGAACTGTAATTCTTTTTCCTGCTTTTTTTAAAGATTTCAATATTTACTATTCTTGAATTGTTTTACTGTTTAGGTTTAGCTGCAACTATCCGCAATAAAATATTTCTGCTGGCTTCTTCCCGGTTGCAAAGTGGGTACGCCAATTACATTTAAAGATTCATGGTTTAAACAATTTCTCAAAATTTGAATGTGTGCCGTCTGTTTTGACGATTCGAATTAATTCAGCCAAGGCAGAATTAAATGTTTTCACCTGGCCATTAACTTCACACTTATAAGCTGGCGTCTTAAAATTTAGATTTTTAGTTGTTCCTGCATCATTAAAAATAAAGATGAAGAATTCAGTGTTTTTTCGCCATCAATTAGGACTAGCTTTGGAACTCTGTAATAGAAAAAAAGCTTAGTTGATGGCTTTCGTTCATCTTTTATCGCTCTAAATTTCAACAATTTGTCCTAGGCTTATTTAGAAAATTTATCCAAGGCTTTAAAAAATTTATGTTTTTCGGCCAAACAGACATCGATGTGAATAGGAATGGAATAGGAGTAGCTTGCAGAATGGGATTGGTTTATTAATTAATTATTTTCTGTGGAAACTGAGCCATGTTTCAGAATAGGTTTAAATTTTGCACTCATCTTAGAAAAGTAAATCTGTTTAAGTATTTGAATTTTGTGATACCTTTTGTGTTTTTTTAAGATTATCTCTTTTTGCTATGGCTCTCTTGAAATATCTTTAATTTCCTTCCTGGTAAATCTTACCTTAAAGCTTCGGATATAAAGGGGATGCATTTTTTGAATTTAGCTCAGTTTTTTTCTGTTTTGATACAATTTTCACGTCAATATTAAGGTACCTTTGAATATTTCTATCAGTTTTTTTGGTGTTTTCTAGTTCGGTGAAAATATGGTTATTATAATTTGGAAATGATTTTTCTACACGAAGACTTGTTAGCACTCCTATTTTAAGGAGCATTTTATTTATGAAAACATTTATCGGTGTTTCGATAGATGTTATTAGGTTATGTCTTGAACTATCGTTACTATGAATTCTGGGTGATATTGTGTTCAAATTGATTTTATTGAAAACTTCCAGTACGTTAGGATTCAAAGGAATTTATACTTTGGTGGAATGGTACTTGGATATGCATCCTTCTCGTTACTTTTAAAGGAAGTTCAAAAGATTTTTAAATTTGGCAAACATGCCGTTCCAAGGTATGATTCTTTTAGTGGTTTAGTGGGTGGTGGAGGTAGGTCTACAAAATCCTTAGCTTTGTTTGGCTTTTATGCCATTTTGGAATATTACAAGACGCAAGAACTCAATAAAACACCACATGACTTCAATCTTGTCGATTTGAACTTTAAGATTCGATACTTCGATTGTTTACAATACCTAGTCAAGGATCTGGAAATGCATTTATTTTATTTTTCCATAAATTACAATGTCGTCAATGAATGCACCGTCTTTAAAAACGTCACCGAGCTTGCTCTGGAAACATAGAGGAAAATTTCCAAAATATACATGCGTAAACTCAAATCATCCATTTTTGATGGTGTTCGTTCCATTTCGGACGTTTTGAAGGGTCTCTGGTTCAGTAAAGAGAAGTCGCCGAGACTCGCTGAAATTTTATTGATTCCCGGAATAGTACAACCATCTGTAATCGAGATTTCATTAAGCTTGCTAAAGCCCACGACTTATCTTAATTTTTCTGTCATGACGCATCCATCTCGTTTGGGACTATACAAAAAGGTGCTTTATAAGAAGACCCAGGTCGATCTTGTAACAATTTTGATTTTATCTTCAACAATTGGCTTTAGCGTCACAGGATTGGGATATGGCCCAGTATACAGGTCGTCATTTTCATTGGAAATGTATCCCACAAATCAGTCGCGTAAGCTAGTTTCTCATCGGGATCCAAAAAAACTCTAGGATAATTGCTTTGGACATAAAAAAGTTTGCGTTGTTGTTCCTTTGTTAAACAAGGAATTCTTAAATCGGTTGCGAGAAGATTGACAGCCGGTAAAGCATATAGCTGAATAGGAACTTTAATTTCTTTCAGTAAATTACGGCTCAGAGCTGTTGTAAATTGTCATAACCTACAATTCTGTCGAAGGATTTTAATCTTGGTAATATGAATTCGGGGATGATGGACCAAATAAATTAACGATAGTACATTGCTGACAACTAAGCTTGCTGAATGGTGTTTTGTTGAGAAAATGCCATTAAATTCAAATTGGTTGAAGATAATTTTTGTTGCAGCTCGTGTTTATCAAGCCGTTCATCCTATATTGAAAGTATGAGAGTGAAGAATTGTTCATTCACAAAAACAAATATTCGGATAATTATCAATCTCTTGGGTAGTAAGCTCTTCTGAGCCATGTGACTCTGCATATTCTATGTTTGTCCCTGTACTTTCTTCTCGGAGTTAAATACTTCGTTATATTTGTCAAGTGAGATGTTTGTGTGAAAAATTTGCTGCTGTTTTTGTGGCACCTACCGTTAAAAATAATTCTGCCCATTGAAAGGTTGTCGTTTTGAATTAAAAATTGGTCATGGTTTTGATTCGTTCTGGTATTTTACCTATGCTCCCTTAATGGATTTATCTACCTTCATAGACTTAAGACGTAGGAGAAGTTTTGGTTGTAATAGAACTATTCGTTGTTGCGAAAAGTCTACTAGATGGTGAAATTGTTGAGGGAAACGAACTGACTTTTGATGGTGCTGTTTAAAGATGGGAAAAATTTGCTAATTTGTATTCCAACGCAAACGCTAATAAGCTCACTGTGGATAACCTATCCTTCTTGGGGGGCGGGAGTGTTGGTTTTTGCTGATAGACTCGCGGCATTGTTTGGGCTTCCCACGCGCATTGCACCCTTTAGTTCACATTCTCGAGTTTTAAAGACATGTGCATAGCTTTTGAGACGCCACGTGCTTTTTCACACTGAGCAACCTGGAAAGATCTCCCCTTAGACCACATTTAGAGGTGTCAAGGCCTTTATCTCGAAAGGATTTCGGTAAAATATTCATTATTTTAATTCTTATTTCTATATTATTATTATATAGGATGAGATAAAAATTTCTTGGACGGGATCACTTTCTGAATGAAGCTAATCATCTGATATTCTTATGTGCCGAAATTGCGTTCATTCGTGTAATGAATTGTTAGGCTGAGGCTCCACGTACGATTCCAAATCGGTTTCCGTTTGTTTGTTTTTAAGAATGAACATCATAGAGGCGCGACCTTTTCTTATTTTGCATGTTATCTATAGGAGAACCGGGCGACCCTGCGTCCACGTCCGATTCGATCAAGACGGCGGGTTTTACGACCCGTCTGGTTCATAATGACGCGGATCGACGTTCCGATTCATAATCAGAACAAAGGCGCTTCCTTCTCGCTCATTTACACGCTTTCGCCATAAGATCGGATGGCACCCGGCTCCACGGCCGATTTTCTGAAACCGATTTTCTGTATGTGCATGCGTTGTGGTCATTCGTTAAAAGGCAGTGAACGGAGAAGGCCATGGATCAGGGGATAACGGCAGTAAGAAATAATCCGGTAATATGGAGTATTGCGGATAAAGACTACCACAACAGGGAACTGAAAGATGCGGTGTGGGAGAATGTTTGCCGAGAAGTGTGAGATTTCATTCTACTCTCACTTAAATCATAAGATGTTTAAAAACAGACGATACTCATCGATCCTTTGAGGAACTACTCGAACGATCAATATACAAGTACAACTACAGTGTCCATTCTGCAACCGGCAACAAGCTGATAGAGTTTTTCTACGGTAGAATTGTGTCTACCGATCCTGAACAGTTTGAAAGGTCTAGAAAAGAAAACATAAATCAACGCAAATTGAAGCAATCGAAAGACCTTCACTTTTACAATAAGAATAGGGAACCACTCAAAGACTATACAGCAGGACAGGAAGTTTTCATCAAAATTAACAAACGTAGTGGTTCTTAATTAGCAGCTGAGTATAAGAAAGAAGTAGTTAAGGAAAATAAACCGACATTTATTATTACTAACTCAGGGAAACGGGTACATAAGAGTGATATCAGAAATTACATTTTTCAGGTGTTTTACCATCGTCGCTACAGCCAACATCCAAATCATAGACTACACGAACTCCCAATGGGTTGAATGTTTGCCGAGAAGTGTGCCCTAGTGCCAGAATTCATCCATTTTAGTATTTTAGCACTGACACTATCAACAACACAAGACAGATGTTTTCACGATGAGCACCGACACGAGAATGAACACTAAACAAACAATCTGATTCAAGAGCCTCGCACGTTCTTATTTCAGATTTGGAATCGAACGTGGAGCCTTGACGCCCGTCGTTCTTATTGTTTACGCATTCCAAATAATAATCGGTTTGAAATCGGACGTGGAGCCTCAGCCTTAATCTACTTGATGTTTGTTCCCAATTAAGCCAAGTGTTGCACGACGTTAGCACTGTATCTGCTTGGTTTCTTAGTTTATTGCATATCAAATTAAAAATACCAAAATGTTTTGGAGTCCATTTCAGATGGTCGAATAACCTCGCAATTCGATCAACACTTTTTCGCCTTCAGTCTCGCCTTTCAAAAATGCTGTGATAACATCAAGATTAGTAACATAAAAGGTATATCTGCCACTCAATGCAAACAATAGTCTTAGTGTTGAATAACAAAGTACTGGAAAATATATCTCTTTGTGGTCTATTCTTCCATTCTGTGAGAAGCCTTCAGCTACTAAACGAGCACGGTATCTTAAATTCCCTTCACTTTTTAATTCGTTTTGAAAATGGGCCTATCGTGCCCTAAGCGAATCATGTTTGGATAAACTGCCACTACAACCAACCAATTTATTTCGAAATATTCACTTTTATTTTACCACTGTTGTTTCATCTAATCTGTCCACTACCTCTCAAGCTTACTTGTTTCCTTTGACAGAGTTCTATTTTTATTCCATAGCTTTACACCATTCTCATGAAACTGATCAATTCATAACCTTTTCATATGTGATCTGGTCTTTATACAGCTTCACATCTGTTTCAACACACATACGAGTATTGCTATAGCCAAATCTGTCAGGCTTTTTTCTCTGACTAGCTTCCCCTTCAGGTTGACCCATCTTAGTAAGGTTGTGGTGAATTTGGTGCTATACCAGCTCCGTGCAGGTGAGGGTTCCGCTTTCTATACTCATCTATAGAGATGATGAGTTTCTTCCTGTAGAAATGCAGACTTGAATTTTGGGGAGGAGGAGGAACAATTGGAACCTACGAGCAATCTTTGGATTGCATCATGTTTGGCGCTGAGCAATGCTCGTGCAGCCGATATGTCCCAAGTTAAAAGTTACTAATGTTGAAGCAACACTTTGCCACTGTGAGGCAAAGTTTTTGCTTTGCTGATGAGAAGCAAAGTATCGCAAGAGACTAGGCTGCCGATAACAAGGCAGGTATTATTTAATCAACACACTTCTTGCGAGGTCTAAAAAGACTATCTTTATTTTTCTAATTCTTTTCCTTTTATACAATTTAAACTTACTCCCTACTCTAAAATCTATAACACAAACTTCCAATACTTAATCGAAATTCCCTTACTTTACATTTTAATATAAACAATCCAACACTTATCATATGGGTTCTCATGAATACGATCGCCCTAATTAGAACTCATATTACTTGTCGAGGGCATTACTCTAGAATTTATCGTTACTAGTATTCATGATTCATATCCATTGTAGGATCATATTCATTTCATTGATAATCATTAGAGCTAAATCTGACAGTGTAATGAATAGATCGGTTCGTGTACATGTTACAAGCTTTAGCTCAATGCATTGTTTGTGTACATGCTACCAAGCTTTGTATGTACATTTACCGATGGTTTATGACCATACTACACCCCCATCGTTTTAGGAGATGAGAGTTTGGGAACAAATTCGAATCTAAATTTGGAATGAAATTCGAATCTAGTTGGTAGGTGTTTGGATTTGTGTATTACTTTACATTTTTTTTTGATTATAGCGATCTTATGATTACTTTAATTATTAACTCATACTATGTTCTATATTATTACAGGATTATATAACAATAACTTTTGATTTAAATTTTTCTTTTCATAGCTCTTCAATTTATATTATTTTTATAACTTTTACTACTTTAATTGTTTTTTTCCAAAAATCTTCAACCTATTATTATGTATCCATTTATTTTTATTTTCAATTTCGATTAACGTATTTACAACTTTGGACTCTAATACTCTATATGGGCCTTCGTATGGTTTTTCATTTTTTCTTCTATTTTCTGATTTGACTAGTACAAGGTCACCTATTCTAGCATTTAGCGGATTGTTGTAAGATTGTTTGTTAATCCTTGCCGTTTTGGTTTTTTCAATTAATTCTTTAGCTTTTGTTAAGGACATTTTGAGTCTAAGTTTCAATTCGTTTGCGTAATTTTCTAAGTTGTAAATTTTTTCAGAATCTTTCAAAATATCGTTAGGTAAACATGAGAGTTTGCCGAAAACTAGTTCATAAGGAGTGTAATTTGTGTCTACATGTGGTGTTGTATTATAGGAGAATGTATAAAAAGGTAACCATTCGTCCCAATTATTGTTATCAATAAAACACAGTAGATATTCGTTTAGGACATGGTGATTTCGTTCTACTCCTAAAGTCTCATGATGGTATGGGGTTGAAAATATCTGCTTAATTTGTAGCAAATCACATATTTCCTTCATTAAACTGTTAGTGAATTCGGTTCCTAGATCCGTCTTGAGAATTTTAAAATGACCATATAAAAGAATGAAGTTATTTACAAATGCTTTCGCTACAGTAGTAGCATCCTTACTTTCTATGGGTATAGCAGTCACATATTTTGTCAACTCACACTGAATAGTGAGAATGTATCGGTAATTATTTGCAAATCTTAGTGGTCCAACAATGTCTGCGCTCACAATTTCAAAACTGGTAGCCGGTGTCTCGGTTTTAATCATATTTTCCTTTGTGTGTTTGGTTATTTTATTCCTTTTACATATTTCGCATTAGCTTACGTGCTTCTTTACCATTTTGTTCATATCCTTCCAACAAATATCTCTGTTTTAGTTTTAATAAAGTTTTATTTACTCCTGTATGTCCTCCGTGTGGCGAATTGTGATATTCATAAATCAATTCTTTTTTTTAACCGACGCTTAGAATTCGTAAGGGTGGTTTATGTATTAGTATTTTCAATTCATCTTTTTCTTCCCGTTGCAACGCATTAAATAGCTTCTTGAATTCGTCTTTCGGTACGTACCTAAATATATCATCATTTCTCGCGAGCGCTAGTGCCTTTATGCTATTGTTCTGTGAATAGGTTAGCAATTTCTTCATAACAGAAACTAATTTCGTGTATGAATTATCATTACTGTTTTCACGAACTATCAGCTTATCGTTGACGGAAACGGATTTCTTGTCATCTTTATCACTGTAGCGCACTATAATATTATCTTTCTCTCTAGCTATGTATGTATATATCATCATTCTTAATTCCACTGCTGCGCAAATTATTAAATTTCAATTTTAGAGCTCCTTTAATATCTGACAGTGAAGTGCATTCAAACGCATGGAGGTGATCAATCTCTTCGTTTTTGTTATCACTTTTGTTGCAGATTTCTGAATTATTAGTCCCCTTTTTTGTTTTACTTCTCGTAATCGCCAGTAGCTTTTTGCTAACATTATTATCATTTGTCGGAGGTATCATTGATTTAAGTATATCAGAGTTAATTTGTATTCTTGATAGTGCATCCGCATTTGTGTTTATATTCCCCTTTTTATAAATAATTTCAAAGTCGTAATCAGATAGATCTAGACGTATCCTGGTTAGTTTCGAAGATGGGTTTTTGTGACTGAACAAAGATACTAAAGGTCTGTGATCAGACACAACTGTAAACTTTCGTCCATGTAAATATGGTCTGAAAAAGTTAATTCCCCAGTGTATCGCTAACAGTTCCTTGTCTATAATAGGTTTATTTAATTCGTGCTTATTTAAAGATTTACTCGCGTACGAGATTGGTAAATCTTCACCAATTTCTCCTTGAGACAATATAGCTCCTAATGCGAAATTTGATGCGTCTGTGGTTAAAATGAAAGGTTTATCAAAATCAGGATATTGTAAAATTGGAGGTGATATCAATTTACGTTTTAAGAGATCGTATGCTTTTTGCTGCTCTTCTTCCCAGATAAATGGCGTTTTCTTCTTTAAAAGGGAGTTCAAACTTTTTTCTGTTTCCGCAAAGTTTGGTATGAATCGACGATAGTAGTTGCAGAAAGCTACGAATCTTCGCACTTCATCCGCGGTCTTTGGGATGGGATAGTTTTTGATAACTTCATGTTTAGCAGGGTCGGTTCTTATACCATCTGCTGTAATTAAATGTCCTTAAATAGACTACTTCGGATTTTAAAAATTTACCTTTGTTCGGATTTAGTTTCAAATTGTATTTACGAAGTCTCTGCAATTTTTTTTTTAAATTCTCATTATGATGTTTAATGCTGCATCCGAAAACCATGATATCATCCACATATAGGAATGCTGAATCGCTTAAACCAGTTAGTGCGATGGTAAGCATTCTTTGAAAGCTATTCGATGATATTTTCAATTCAAAAGGTAATCTTTTGAAATGATAATGTCCATCGTTAGTTGAGAAAGCAGTTAAAGGTCTTGATTCCTTTTCTAGTTCGATCTGGTGAAACGAACTAGTCATGTCCAAGGTTGAAAAATACTTTGCCCTACCTAGCTTGTCTAGGACATCTTCCAATCTTGTCAATGAAAACTTATCGTTCACCAGTTTGTCGTTTAGCTTTCTGAAATCAACGACTAATCTCCACTTCTTTTTATCATCTGAGCTCTTCTTAGGCACTACTAACAAGGGTGAGTTGTATGGACTTGTGGATTGTTCGATAATGTCATTATCTTCTAGTTCCCGTACTTGCCTAATTATTTCATCATTTTGTGTGTGTGGTAATCTATAGTTTTTAATATAGACTGGGCTTTCGTCGCAAGTTTTGAGTTTTTGTTTATAGAAGTTATTCTTTGTGAGGTGTTCACCTTCAAGATGGAATACGTCTTGGTACTCCTCAATAATTTCTAATAGGCTTTTGTTTGCCTGACTGTCGAGATTGTCTGTATTCATAACTTGAACTAATTTCGCTAAGCGTTTTCTGTCAAATTTCTGATTGGATTTTAATATATTATAATTTTGTAATGGTTCTACCTCTGTTTGAAAGTTTCTCAGAGTTATGTCATGATCATTGGTATTAAGTATTTTCACATGACATATACCTTTTGCTGGAACTATACAGTTACTCAAATATAACCCTTTTTCAATCTCTTTTTATTAGCATATCACGTCCTATAATGCCATCAGTTTCGATTGGAAAATTCTCGTCTACCGTATGAAATGTATTGGATATGATTGTATCCTCAATGTTAAAATACAATTTTATAGTTCCTAAAGACATTGTGGTTTCATTCGTGATACCAGTGAGTTTCCATTTATTGTGAGTTTCAATATTGAATTGTGTTGTTTGATTATTGATTTTATATATAGAGATGTCAGCACCCGTATCTACCAGTAACTGTAGCCATCTCTTTTCGTTTTCATTAAAGATCCTAATGTAATTCGTGCTTATACCCGTTATCCTATATATTTTACTATTTATTTTGTAATTGGTATTATTGTTGGCATTATTTACTTTGTTTCTTCCGGGAGGTTGCCGAGTTCCTCTCGGGAATCTATCGAGTTTCCCTGGTTTTCTACTATTCTTATTCTTCTAAAGTTTTGTCTGTTAAAATTGTTATTACCTCTACGATTATTGAAGTTAATTTGATCTCTATTGTAGTTGTTGTTACGATATCTAAAGTTATTCTGTATATTATGTCTAGGTTGACTATAGTTAAAGTTTTTACGCGGTTGATAACGTGTATCGTTGCAGTTACTGTTAGACTTATTCTGACTATATTGTCTCCTACCATGAAAATTGTTATGTTTGTTATTTCTTTTTATATGCAGAATATTACTTTGCTGTAATTCATTATTTTCGATTTCAGTTGCTAATGTAATAGCTTCGCTGAAATTTTGTGGTCGTGCTGCGAACACGGTGTTTCTAATTTGGTCATTTAAACCGTTTTTAAAGACAGTAAGTGCATAGGTATCGTTGATGGTTTTGATTGCTTGCTTAGCAATGTCGTTAGTGCTAGTACCTAACTCGCTGATTTGTAATTGGTTTAAGTCATTTACCAAGTTCAAAATTTTGTCTTTGTACGTCGCAATGGGCATACGATTTTGGGTGATATTAGCAAGTTGTGTATGGATCTGAGGTATTGTTTTATTATTTTTATATTTGAGTCGTAACTCAGTTTCTAAAGAGTTTATACCACCAATAGACGTTGTGTTCAGGCGCGTTCTTACATTGGGACTCAGTTTAATATGTATAACTAGATTCAGCAATTCTCTTTTACCTTCGGATGTTAATTTATTCTCTAATAATTTTATTATTGTCAAGAATATGTCTAACTCTGAAAATTTCCCGTCGAAAGTGGGTATAATTTTCATTGCAGTCTCAATATTGAATTCCGCCATTTCTGTGTAGATTACGTTGTCTTCTATTTTTACTAAGATATTTGCAGCTTTTAGCCGATGTATTAGTTCTGTAATTAAGTTGTTACAGGTAGATGAAAAGATTGTTTTTAATTCTAGTTCTTCACCTTCTTTAAGGTTGTTGAAAAGTCCTATACATTCGTTTTCTACATTAATTGTATTTTCTAATTTGTCTTTTAGAGTTTTACCGTATAAGTTTTCTTTTTCTTTTTCAAATTTGTTAAATTAGTTTGTATTTCAGTTATAATTTCTTTTATTCTATCTGTCGACATTTGGAAATATTTGTTTTTGTTTTTTAAACATTGTTCCGTCCTAACACAATATTCCTGTCAACAATTTTTCTCGCATACTTCTTTTGTTTGTTGTTATAGATGTATACAACAATAAATATGATGAAAAAAATAGCAGAAGTACTGATTGTTTGTTTATAATCCTCGAAAATATTCGCATTGTTACTGCAGTTATTGCCCATTATTGCTTAATTTATTAAAAGAATGTTTTAAAGATACAATTTTATATTCCTTTTAATGATAGAAACTAATTTCAACAATTTTTATTTTTTTCTAAGGCTATCTAGTCTAGTTTTAAATGTTTTGCGTAGCTCTCCTGATGAGATGTGGATCATGCGATGAAGAATTGCCTTGTCGCGTCGCAATTTGAATACTTGTCCTCCACGTTTTCTGCGTAGTACTTTTGGGATGAGTGGCTCCTTCTGATGCTTTTTCCGGCAAAATTCTTCAAGTCTTCTCGGACGTGGGCCAGGATTTGGCGATGGCGTATATATCGGTGTCTGTTGATTAGATGCCGCTGGTGCTATATATTCGTTTCGTCTTTTCTTTGTCGCGAATTCTTCTGTGAGGATTACGCATTTTTCGAAAACTCGTAGAAATTCATCCTCTTTAGTAATTTCTCCGTCTTCGATCTCTGTCGCTGTCGTTATATTTAGTCCGTGATTAGCAGGATCGCCATGTGATGAGTTTGGTGCTATTCCAGCTCCGTGCAGGTGAGGGTTCCGCTTTCTATACTCATGTATAGAGATGATGAGTTTCTTCCTGTAGAAATACAGACTTTAATTTTGGGAAGGAGGAGGAACAATTAGAACCTACGAGCAATCTTTGGATTGCATCATGTTTGGCGCTGAGCAATGCTCGTGCAGCCGATATGTCCCAAGTTAAAAGTTACTAATGTTGAAGCAACACTTTGCCACTGTGAGGCAAAGTTTTTGCTTTGCTGATGAGAAGCAAAGTATCGCAAGAGACTAGGCTGCCGATAACAAGGCAGGTATTAAATAAATCAATACTCTTCTTTGCGAGGTCTAAAAAGACTGTCTTTATTTTCTTATTTCTTTTCCTTTTATACAATTTAAGCTTACTCCCTACTCTGAAATTTATAACACAAATTTCCAATACTTAATCGAAATTCCCTTACTTAACATTTTAATATCTACAAACAATCCAACACTTATCATATGGATTCTCATGAATACAATTGCCCTAATTAGAACTCATATTACTTTGTCGAGGGTATTACTCTAGAATTTATCGTTACTAGTATTCATGATTCATATCCATTGTAGGATCATATTCATTTCATTGATAACCATTAGAGCTAAATCTGACAGTGTAATAAATAGATCGGTTTTTGTACGTGTTACAAGCTTTAGCTCAATGCATTGTTTGTATACATGCTACCAAGCTTTGTATGTACATTTACCGATGGTTTATGACCATACTACAAGGTCCTTCAACTCCCTCATGAATAAACGGTCGGGAAAATCAATTGAAGAGCTGTTTGTATCCCTCTTCTAAATAGGTACTGTAAACGTTACTCAGATGCTTACTCGTAGTCAGAGTTGTCCGTGTTCTAATGCTTTTTTGCGAGACCTGATGATGTATCTAGACCTTCCTGTATAACAACTTGTGACATTTCTGGATCGCCACTACGTTCCAAGATAGTAACATTTGTGCTTGTGATAACTTTATTAGTTGTCGGGTTGTAAAAACGGTAACCCTTTACATTTTCGGCATATCCGACTAAGTAATGTTTTTCAGCCTTTTGACCCACTTCAAGCGTTTTTCTTCGAATACATGGGTCAACACTATGCTACATAAGATCCGTTTGGGACCAAGATTTGGCTTTTGGCCAGTCCAAACTTCATAAAGACTTTTCTGGTTTAATCCTGAAGGTAAAATTTTGTTCTTTATATACACAGCTTTTGTTCAATACTTTTTTTTTAACTTGCCATCATAAAAAACAAATAGCTCTCGACTAAAGTTCAATTGAATCACTCGCAAAATTTTTTAAAATTCATTTTGTTCAAGATTATAAGGATTCTATCCTTAATGAATTATTCCGCATTGCTTCAAGAAATTTTTTATTTCATTTCATTCTCATTGAAACATGATAACGAATTTGTCGTGAGATCTGGAACACACAGAACTACTTTCACAACAATGTCATATTGCAACTTGCCAATAACTGTTGTAGTCTCTGTATCTCCTGAACACAGAACAGGCATGATTATACTGTTTCCAACTGTAGTCTCCTTAGTTTTTAAGTTATTCACCACTCGTGTTTGCCAAAAATTACTGTTAATAAATACTGCACTAAATGCATTTACTGCTTTTTCCTTCCTGCTTGTTTTTATTAATGGCCAGTTTGTTTACACTATTAGCATTTATTAACTTTGACAGGTCAAGCTTCCATTTCTGCAGTTCTGTCAACCGTATTAACATTTTTTGCCGCCAACCCTTGGAAGTCAAAAATGCAAATTCTGCTTTCTTGCTGCAAACACTATTATTCATATCCATCAATTTCGTTTTTATGACATCAGGAGAAATTACGATGCCTGAGTGTTTGATCGCCATTATCATTGGCGAGAATTTTCCAAGGAGTCCCGCCAACAACTGTGATCCAACTGATTCTTCGTTTATGTCACAGCCGGCTCTTCTCAACTTTTGCACCATTTGAATGAGCTGAGTAACGTTTGTCATCATTGACTCACAATTTTCCAGATGAATCGAAATTTGACTCCACAACAAACTAATTCTGCGTGTGAATCTGGAGTCATCAAATACGGATTTCAGATTCTTTCACATACTCTGCTCTATTTTCTTGAACTTTTTCAACTTTATATGCACCTATAGGGATGAAGCAATGGTCATTTCTTATCTCGGTTTTGCTTTTTGTTCATCAGCGCTAGCTGCATCGCCGCCATTTTTTTCATCTTTTTGTTGATATCAAAACCTCCTGAAATCAAAAAATTGTCAGCTGCAAATGCTTTCTTGTTTACCTTCTTTGAGCTTTGGACATTTAGGATATAAATTTCAGCCATTTTACTAACTAATCACATGTACTTTCAACAAAAGTAGCGGGTCTGGGCCCATAACCTGACGAAACAACTGGTAACTTGTCACAGACTGACTAGTTTTTTGGTTTTAACAACTGCACAGTGTTTAAATATTCGTAAATCCATATATAACAAGATGAACTTTTAGATCCAAACCTACAAAATTAGAACTGCCAATGCATTTAATTTTGCGATCGACACCGTTTTATCCAAAACAACAAGCAAATTTCATTTTTATCAAGGGCTCTTAGTAAAACTGAAGAATGAAAAGGAAATGTTAACAATTATTTGGTCACTAAATTTTATTCGAAACAAGCCGCGAAGTGCGACCCTTGAAGTTCACACGGTTCCCAGTAATATCTAGATCAACATTAAAAACATTAAACACAATAATAATTTTAAAAATACTACAACTTTAAATAATAATAATGAGAGATATTCAAAGCAGTAACAGGAATGAGTTAATATTAATCATATCATCTACGGGAGCATTCATTGATTACGTAAGACTTTTGGTGGATGGGGGTAGATTGATTTGATCAATCAATCGGTGGGGACCTTCTCTGCGTTATTTGATATTTTCACATCGATGCTTGAAAGACAAAAGAGCGCTAGCAAAAATGAATGCAGTTTTTGTTATTAAGCCCACTGAAGAGATTTTGTCGAGTGATGGCCATTTTAAATAGTTTCGTTCAAAATTGCCATGACTTCAGCATAATCACTGAATTTATATTTTTTTCACGATTTTACATCAATGAGATTAGTAATTACTTTATATTTTCTATTGGTCTTCAAAAATTTTGAACGTGCAGTCAAAAATATGTTCAATTGCATGTAAAAAGTAAAATGTATTATAAATGATGATGGAGGAAATTATTGAAATCTTACCATTACTAAAGACTAAATCTACTAGAAACCATTTTTTATTTGATGAAAGCTTTTTAAAGCATATGATCTTGTAAAGCATTAACTAAAAAACATTTTACCATTCAAAGCGCTGATTTCCATAAATGCAAATTTGATTGAAATTTTGTTGGTTTTCAAAATTTAAGCAGTTTTTTTTAATTATAGGACTAAAAACTATTAACAATCTGCTCAAATTATGCAAATATTTTAAAACTTTGATTGACTTTACAGCAAAGTCTTTAGAATAAAAGATAAAAAGTAGTATCATTCGTATGAACCCTCTACACATGGGAACTTTGAAAGATTTTTTTATTTTTAATTTAGTTTTTTTCATAATCATGGAAAAATGTTTTGCCGATTTCTCTTCAAAAAATGAGAAGAATGTATAAATTTTATAAAAATTTATCACTGTGCTGTGCAAATCAGGTTAAAATTATATTTTTTATGAAAAAAACCCTAATTTTTGGCATTTTCTCTCATTAAATTAAAAAAACGGCTGAAACGAATTTTTATAATAAAAAAATCACAAAGATGTTATAACACGTCAATTCACACCTAAATGATGTAAATATTATATCTAGTTCGTGAGATATAGTGAATGACAAAAGTGATCTTGAAGATCATGATGACTGTTAATGATTTTTAATTTTTAATTTAATGTTCTTTGTAATCATGAAAAAAAGTTTTAATGGTGTTTTTACAAACATTGCTTGGAGTATATAAATTTTATAAAAATTGATTACTGTGTTCCATAAATCACGTTAAAAATTTATTGTTTATGAAAAAAACTTATTTTTTGCACCTCTCTTTTCTTAAATTAAAAAACGGCTCCACCGATTTTGTTCAAAATTTGATAGATTTACCAAAATATTAATACACGCCGATTGACATCTTTACTCAACGTAACATCGTATGTTTTTTCGCGAGGTATAACGCATGACAGAAATGACCTTCAAAGAGGCAAAACAACAAACATAGCCCCCCCCCCCAACCGAAGTTTCCCAAAAACTAATCAGCTCTTAAAATTGCAGAGACGCTTCGACTTTATTTACGTGAGTTATGCTCGTAGAAAAAACTGTCCCCGAACGAACGTACGTACGTACACACATATATACATCTCCCTTTCTAAAAACACTTTATACAGGGTGTTTGGTACTCGGTGAGCACTTTTGTAAGGAGGTATTCCTTGATATATTTTATACAAAAAAACGTTCTACATGATGGTCCGGATTTCAAAATCTGCGGAGTTACAGGGTGCTCAAGAATAGCGTTTTGGACCTGTACCCTGACTCACTTAAATCGTTATATCTCAAAAACTAATTATCACAACTCAACGTTTTATAACTCATTTTTTATGGAACCAAAATACCTTTCATTTGATGAGACATCCTAAATTGTAACTGTACCCAATTTTAGGATATCTACTTCAAAGCACAAAATTTTGGAACTTCTTCCCTGAAAATTCTGTGTTCAGTGTCGTTTTTCTCAGAAAACTTCATTAGTATATGCCATTTTAATTTTATTTATTTTGTAGGCAATCTTATTGGCTACACAAGTTGCAAACATATTTATGATTTTGGTTTTACCATTTCCCAAGTATTAAGCGAAAATACATATCGCTTAAAAACTAAATATGCCATAAAGTGGCCCTCGTTGAAAAAAAAGGTTAAATAGTTAGCTGTACTTAAGTATTTTTATTGCCCATTCATTACTATCTCAACTATCAATAAAATGAACTAAATTAATAATAGTTTGAATATATTTCGTGCACCTACCTGGATGTGACAGGTAAAATTGGGTACTGTTCTTCGCCTTTATTAATGGGATACGTAAAAAAATTAAGAACCTATAAAAACAGAACCACTTTCAAAATTTTTTCAGTTTCAGTACATTACTCGAACTACAGGATATAGCTAACATTTTAAAAATAAATTCAAAATGTCTCACTACAGTAATGAAGAATATGCAGATATTATGTACGTATATGGAGAGTGTCGGGGAAGTTCACAAGCGGCGCAATCGTTATATCAACATAGATATCCCCATCGACGGGTTCCTACAAGGAGAGTGTTTCAACAACTCTACACAAGGATTCGGGAAACTGGCAGCGTAAGAACGAGCCGAGTAAACGCAAATCCTGCGCCTGCAATCGCTGTACGGACCGATGAAGAAATAATACATGCAGTGGAAACTAACCCATCAACCAGTATTCGACGCTTGGCGTTACAGTTTAACGTGTCTACATGGAAAGTTTGGAGTATTTTAAAAGCATCCCGTTTACATCCCTACTATCACACACCAGTACAGGAGCTGCTACCCATCGATTTGCCCAAAAGGATGGAATTCTGCAATTGGCTCCTTGAGAGACAATTAGACAACGAACATTTTTTAAATAACATTCTCTGGACGGATGAGGCGTTATTTACTAGGGACGGTGTCACGAACTTTCACAACTTGCATACGTGGGCTGAGAGCAATCCACACACGAGAATAACTTCATCATTTCAGCATAGATTCAGCGTAAATTAATGGGCAGGAGTGATTGGTAACGATTTAATTGGGCCTATTCGGCTCCCGCCAACCATAAATAGTACCAATTACTTATATTTTTTAACACATGATCTGCAGGACTCATTGAACAATATTCCCCTGCAACGATTGGCTTCCATGTTTTACCAACACGATGGTGCTCCAGCTCACTACGGCCGACCAGTCAGAGAGTGGTTGAATTCCAATTATACCAATCGCTGGATCGGTAGAAATGGACCAATACACTGGCATGCGAGATCTCCTGATCTAACTATTATGGATTTTTTTGTATGGGGACGGATGAAGAACCTTGTCTACGCAACGGAAGTATCAACACTGGAAGACCTAAATACCAGGATCGATGCGGCTGCAACAGAAGTGAGGCAGCAGCTGAGAAGTATGAATACGAAAAGAATGCTTGCAAAACGAGCTTTAGCGTGTATTCAAAATGAAGGTGGCCATTTTGAACATTTACTGTAGCTCCTAATTTTTGAAATAAAGCATAAAAACCATTATTAAATTGTTTCAGTTCGAACAAAGAGTGTAGATCGACAACGAGGGCCACTTTATGGCATATTTAGTTTTTAAGCGATATGTATCTTCGCTTAATACTCAGGAAATGATAAAACCTAAATCATAAATATGTTTGCAACTTGTGTAGCCAATAAGATTGCCTACAAAATAAATAAAATTAAAATGGCATATACTAATGAAGTTTTCTGAGAAAAACGACACTGAACACAGAATTTTCAGGGAAGAAGTTCCAAAATTTTGTGCTTTGAAGTAAATATCCTAAAATTGGGTACAGTTACAATTTAGGATGTCTCATCAAATGAAAGGTATTTTGGTTCCATAAAAAATGAGTTATAAAACGTTGAGTTGTGATAATTAGTTTTTGAGATATAACGATTTAAGTGAGTCAGGGTACAGGTCCAAAACGCTATGCTTGACCACCCTGTAACTCCGCAGATTTAGAAATCCGGACCATCATGTAGAACGATTTTTTGTTCAAAATATATCAAGGAACACCTCCTTACAAAAGTGCTCACCGAGTACCAAACACCCTGTATATACTCTATAGACTTCAAAACGTAAAGAAATGTTGAAAATTTCAATTTCGATTTTCGAGGCGATTACAAGAACTTCCCATATACTGGGAAGTTAATAATATATACAGTTCCAGTCATGTACGAGTTTTTGCAGATCACCAGCCCCTCACATATGCACTTGGTTTAAAGAACACCAATAGTAAAATAAAATGCTGGAAATATATTTTCGCAGCATATAGTTATGAATTGCGATACAAACCGGATAAGGCAAATGTCGTTATTGATTCCCTTTCAGGACCCTCTCAAACAACTTTATATTGACTAATGTGGCACCTACGAAACATAGCGAAGACAGTCGAGGACAAAACTTAACACCTTCCTTCGAAACTCCATTTAAAATTTCTAGAAGTCAACTCTTCCTTAAGACAGTGAAAGAAAACAGCTGCCAGATTCTAAGCCCCTTAGAAAATTATCCTATGCATATCATCATTTAACCAGTATACTCCGAAAGTGTCCTCGGAGTTCATGATAAAAGATGAACTTCAAGTTTAGCTTTTCCGAACTTCACCTTTTAGTGGGGTTGACGGGCAAATCGAACGATGGCATTCCACCCTCATAGAGATTAGGAAATGTTTGAAACGCGGTGGACGCTCTAGACTTTTCCAAGAACTCCTCAAATGTGCAATGAGTGAGTACATTCTCATCATTCGCTCAACTACGAATACCTCATCTCACCTCCGAAGAACTCGAAAATGCGCGCCTCAGCAACATAGAGCAAATTGAAGTAAACAGAAGACTAACATTAATAGCTCCAACAAAAACTGACAAATCTTAAAAACTTGTGACACAGGACATATTATCTACTTTTGACAGAATAGACAAATAAGGACAATGCTACATCCAAGATACCGATAACAAATTGTGAAAGAAAACAGAAACACAACTTTATTGCATTACTATTTGAATCTGGCGAAATAGTATAAAGATAAAATACATACGCAATTTATTTTTCAGGATTATTGCCCATGCAGTCAGCACATATTTGAAATTTTTGGATAACACAAGCTCACAAATCATTTCTTTCTTCCGGCGATAGACAAAAAGTAAGGACGGAAATTTTAAAAAATTCACGTTATAGATTTGGACCAATACGGACGATTCGCTACGGACATTCATTCCATTCTAAACCTATCCATAGCTCAACACAATTCACTCTCACTATCTAATGCATGAATTCCACCAAATCAAGACAATAATTCGCAACTTGAAACCTCGAAAGATGAAAAATTCATTCAATTTTCTAGGCTTGCCATGGAAATGAATTCGCGCAGGTTATGCTCATGCTTAATAATAATAAAAAAGAGAAAAATCAACCAACGTCCTAATCAATAACAACATAACATGAACAAGTTGTTCTAAACGATCTAAACAATTAAAATATAAACAAAATTACAAAAATTATGAATGATATCCAAAAAATTTTACATGTAGAAAACCAAGCGAAAAATTATATTGTCTCAGAAGTGTTGTAAAAATGAAAAAAAAACAATTATCCCATGTTAAGAGTAATAATGGGAATCATTAACTCCCGCATTTTGTCGAAAAATGAAATAAATTTAGCTACCGACATACATATTTGTTACTCTAGAGATTGATGACATTAAAATCATAACTTTTATTCAACGATGGGATGTAGTTTGAAGTACCGCAGGTATGGCATAAATAGTTGGCAGTTCTTGGGACTCGTTGTTTTGCCAATTTTTTTCAGATGATGCGGTGAATTTTCTGCTTCTAGTTGACCACAGAACGCATTCAAGTGTAAATTATAAGGTGAAAATTCTTCATTGTTGGAAATGTACAGCTGGCTTCGTTCCAAGTGGCGTTTAAACATAGCAGTAATTTTCGTAAACATTCAGTTGAACTACTATCTACTACATCAGATTCTTTACAAATCAACAAATTATTAAAATGTTTACAATCTTTTTCATTCACACCCAACTTTAAATAAAACTCTGTTCTTCATCACCAGGCATCCGTATTTGTAACGTTCTTCAAATATATCACAACTTAACATTAACGAGCTCTTTTATAAATTAAAATTAATCTTGTCAGGAAAACTTCGCTGGAAAGATATTGATCTCGCAAAGGTAACCCGAATCGAGTTCTCTGATTTTATGAGAAATATAATCAAGGGTACGTGTAAGCGCATCGTGGGAAATTGTAGTTGAAAGAATATACATGAGAATGGCAAAGTTCAGTGGTAGGTAAATATATCAAAAAAGGGAATGTGCTAGCATTGTGTTAACTCATCCTACCTTAAAAATCTGTGTCCCGCAGATTGAAAATTAGAATGTTAGTTCTAGGACAGATCAGAATATGATCAAAAGTAACGTTTTCGGTTTTAGGCAGACAAATGGCATATAAACATATCAAATTTTGCAGAAGCATCGTAGACTCAGCGGACTCAATCGCTGGGATATCATTTTTGTAGGGCGCCGTTTCAATTTGTGAAACGATTTGGCTAATTTCGGCACTATCGAGCAAGTTTGTATTAACAATACCCCGGTTAGCTAGTTGACTAGGCAGTACAATTTCTTAGATTTCATCCTAGAGGAAACCTTGTTTATAGAAGAGAAATTGTTCAACTTTATGCTCTTGTACGTACTGATTTTTAACCCAATTCGAAATATCGGTTAACTTTGTACTGTTGGTTATTATTTTACACTATGTCGTTCTGCCTTTTTAGTATTACGATCCAATCTGTTGCGCCAGCATTGCATGCATTCCATTTCCAAATGAACCGAATTCAATTTATGAAACTTTTGTGCCAGACTACTTGTAGCTGATTCAATAATCAAAATACTTGATGATGAAGCTGCATGACTAGTATACTGGATATGTTTAGCTGGTTTTGAATCACTGGGTCACTGGTTGTTAGTAATTAACCATACTGGTCGAGGCCTATTGCGTGAATAATTTTGAAGTTTCCCTTGATAATCTTGCCGAATCATGGATAGTATGTTACGATTAAACTCGTGTATTTGTAAATAACGAGTGAAGCTTACGCAACCCACAGGATCGTATTGGAATGGTACGAATACATTAGATGCAATGTTGCTTGCAAATGAAATCAAAGAAAATTATGTGAGAACGTGAGCTATTTTTAAATGGAAGGGACATTTTTAGGTCAGGTTTTCTGGATCGTTTTGCCAGTGTCTGTGGTGACTGTCACACGATTGTTTTTTGCAATCGTCTCTACTTTGCTTGGATTTCCTTTTTTCTTTTGTACACGACTTCTGCCTCTTGGTACTACTTTGGTTTTAACGTTTCAAATTATGGCGTTCTATTTGATTTTCTTGTTTACGTAGGATTTCGTGTTTAAAATACTCGGTTAATTTAGTTTTGAAATCGATCAGTTATTGACTCTTGATTATTTCTCCCCTTTAAAAAAATATCTCTGCATGTTTGGCTTTGATTACTGAGTGATATAAATTGTTGTATATGTCGACTTTTATTTTTATCGTTTCCTTTATTTTAAATCAGGATGTTTAAAGACTACTTAGTTTTTTTTATTACCGTTGAATGGACTCCTTCAATTGGTCTGTTACCCTCACTTTTCTATGGTAGTGCCAAGTACATTTTTACACTTAATGACTCAACATAATTTAATCTGAAAGGACTGATGAAACTTGAGGCGCATGGGAACCGTAAAATAGGGAAAAATATTGATGATTTTGTCAAGCAGGTGCAGTGCATTTGTTGTCAATATGGAACTATTTTGCAAATTTTTGGATTTGTTTATGCATGTAAGGTATTTTTCTCTTTTGAGCGCGAGGAGGTCCATATATTAAATTTAATAACGGTTTTTTGGCGCAGGTGTTTCCTGCAATTCAGGTTTATGGAAGAGCCAGACATGGTGCAGGCATTGCAAACATCACAAGTAGCACTATACTTGTGAACTCGTTTACTCATGCTTGAGAAATAGTGTCCCTCCAATATTTACTATCGTTCCAATGTGATCTATGTTTTTTTTACAATATTCAAGCTATTTACTTTGTTACTGATATCAATTCGTTGTGTGTGTCATATCTTAAATCTTGAAAAATGTACCTAGTATACTTCCCGAAGCATTTGAATCTGGAATCTTAATTCGGTTTATCACATTGGGATTCAGATAACTCTTAAGGGCTTGTACAAATTTTCGTTTGTTCATCACATTAAGAGAAATAAAAAGATCGTTTATCATGAATGTTTGTTAGTCATTTCTAATAAATATTAAATGAGAAGCTTCGATAATTCGTTATTTAAATTCATTGGAAAGTATTGCATACTGGTCATGAGTTATCTTGTGACATGAACGAATAGACATATATATAAAAATTGGGCAAATATAGTCGAGATTGTGAGCATAGAAAATCCAAGAAGGAGACGACATGTAAACGATGTATCCATTGCAGTTCCGAATAGTAAGTTTTATGTTTTGAAACTGGAACAAACTTCGGCTATTGAAACCCATTTTAGATACTCAAATAATAAGGTATAGGAGCCTGAGGGACAAATTTTACCGGGATTAATAGGTAATGCAGCTTTCATCAAGTAGCAGCTTATACAGCTTATTTATACCGTCACGACAATACATACTTTGATACTATGATATTCAATAATATTCGATGCAAAAATACCTATTTTCCATATCATACTAAATCACATACAAATCGTAATTTTGACAAAACCAAATATCAAATCAAGTTGATATTCGATGTGTCCATCGGCAAAAAAATGTTACTTGTCAGTATATTTGAAGTCATCTGACTATTTGAAATAATATGTATTGGGAATACAGTGCTTTCAGTAAGAGTTAAGCCAAAACAAGAAAAATAAAAAAAAAACATTTAAACAGCCTTGAAGGCAAAGAACAGCTTCGAAAAAATCTGGTGAGCTATTTTCTTTAGTCTTCAAGCAAAAAATGTCATTTCTAAACATGTGTTGAGTTGTCTTCATTTACTGTCAATATTTTAAAAAAAAGTCGGTATGCAATCATCCAGATTTTGAGACCAATTAATGGTCAATTTGTTAGAAAACCGTAAGCAATTTTTTATCGAATATATCCAGCTGCATTATTATGATTGTTGACCCATTTACAAATGAACCAAATAAATTTTCGGAAGAGCTAGGCATACTCGAATTGTTTTATGAAAATTATGTATTATTTTGTCTGAGAAAGACTAGGTACATATTAAAGAACTTATCCCAACTTATGCGTTTGTTGACACCAAAATGAAATCAATAAAGTTTACAAATTTCTAGTGTAAAGTAAGATCAACGATCGAAAAATTAATTTTTACTTGTGATAAAATGTGCGCTGTCATGAAGCAAAAAAGTGACAAAAATTAAAATCAATAAGACGTTCGTTTTGTAAATAAGTTCTCCAGCATAGGTCTGAAAATTAAAAACTCAAATACCAAATTTCTGAGGCCTCACTTCAAACTTTACTTTATTCAAGAAAACTCTCGCCTTCATATCAAAACAAGACTGCACACAAGGCCTACGCAAAAGAGCTGAAAAATTTACTAGGCTACCAAGCTAAAACTGAGCTAAATAATGAAAAAACTAACGATAGAAGCAAAAAAAACCACATGGGTAACCAAATTTTTGGGCGACCATATCACTCGCATAAAAAGAACAGCTTCAGCAGCGCTCACTATGCGCAAAGTTCAATTGACATACGAGCCCGGAAGTTGGCTTGGTACGCACCCTGTTACTGACAGCTTTGCTAAATTTGATATACGTTCCGTCAAAGTGTGGAACGTTTCGTTAGAACTTACGTCGAAGTTGACATCTTCGTAAAGCTTGAGTTTCTCGGGTCCGGACCCGAGAAACTTTAGCTGACGTGCTGAAAGTGAAGTCAGGTGTTCACTCAAAGTGAGCAGATAATGGGTTTTTAATATGGAGCACTGTAAACTGTGACCTAGAAAATTTTATGGATTCCGTGGATTTAATGAATGAAGTGAGTGAAATCAATCAAAGACAAAGATCGTGCAGTGGCAAACAATATTTCAGGATAGAAATATTATCAACCTAGGTTTCTATAAATGCGGGACAATCAGCGAATTAAATTTTTTTTGAATTCGAACGGCAGCTGTCACCGATGACAACTCACTTCATATCCACGACACCCGACATATCGAAGGCACTTTCTTCGTTTATATAGTTGAAATTATGTTTGATCAAGATTTGACCATATTAAGACAGCTACTTAGCCTACTGCAAGCCAATTCGACGAGTTCGACTCCCGGGCTCGTAAGTCAATTCTTGAACCCGCTTTGCCATGGCTTAGTGCTTCCGTATTTGAATGTATTCAAGCGCGCCATCAACGCTAACTTCGGTCGATGAGGCTTCTTTAGTGAACTTTTAACTAATTGCAAAGAGGAAGATCGAATCCTTGAAAGCATGTTTATTTTTAAAGTAGAAAGAAAACCATAAATTTAGATAATAAACAACCATGTGTAATTTTTAAAAATCATGTAATAAAAGACGAGCTGCATATTGCGAGCTAAATCACTAGTGTTTTTATTTATTTGTTCGTATCGGTGCAGGCTATCAGTTTCACGTGACCCTGGTACCAGCCATCGTTACAACATCTGATGGAGGGCCAGGGTTTACCTCGAGTATGGATTTGGTCACCCGAAGAAGTGCGATTTCCACCATCTTCCAACTTTACGGTGAGATGGTACCATCGCTGCTGCTCCTGTCGATGACAGCCCACACCAGGCTGTCCTTGGCAGCTTCAAAAAAGCTTCTGCCCTTAGCAGGACTGAGTGTGAATAATCTTGGTCTTTTGTTAACCGGCAGTTGGACGCTCGGCTGACTTGGTGCACACTCATTAGATCTGCATTTTTTATTTGTTGCCACTTTTTTTGGAATAGAGAATTTGTAAGCTTCTACTGTGCTTGTTGCCCTTTCCAGGGAGTTTTTGTCCTTCTGGAGAAGAGCATCCGGAGGTAAATCTTTCAGCCTTTCCAGGACTTTGAAGGCAGGTTTTCTGTCCCTGTAAGCCGTAATAGAGGGTTTTTGTTGCTTTTTAACACCTGAATAAGAGGTGATATTGAAAGGGGTGCCAGCAACAGTTCGGGCCGGCTTGTTCGCCGTTGCCTTAGTGTTGCCACTAGCGCGAATAAGCTTCACTGAGGGGTACTTCCCCCGGGCATAGCTGCCTTGGTGCATGCACGAAGAAGTGTGGATTTATCTGGTTGCTATCCGATTGAACATTACGGTCTCCTTCCTTACAGAAAGACGCGTCACCTTCTTCCACTTCCCTTCCGCGCTGAGTAGATCCTCCTTGGTATTGTTTGTACTCATTGCGATTGGGTCCTTCTTGCAGCCGCTATTTCCACTCGTTGTCTAGTTCCCTTAAGACCTCATGGGTATCTTTGCCGAAGCAGGAAGGCCGTGCGAGAATTGGCACATTCTCTTATGAGGATATGTGCTCAGAGCCGGGCCAGGAACTAATCAGGATTCCAAAGTCAACTGAACCTACACGGCCAGACTAGTGGCGACGAGTTTTGAACGTACCGCGAGGCCTGCCAGGGTTTTACCGTGACGGAGGCAGCAGTGGTATTACCCTCAAAGCCATTTCCGCAAGATGTCACTCTTGCGTACTCAGGTGACAGAATACCACAACTAACAGCCCAAAGCATCAAAAACAGTCGTAAAGACGGGAGAGTTGTCCAGAAAACATTCGAAGTCATGCCATGGTAGATCATTTAGCGTTATCAAGGATGCACCACGAGGAGACGATCTACCCTACATCCCAACATTGTTGCATGTGTTTATATGACATGAAAATTTTGATAAAATACCGAATTTAAATATAATTAAAACTTATTTTTCAGTAAAACAAAAATAATCCAAAATTTAGGTTTGTTTCTTCATCATTTTATTTCTGACCTCTCGTTTCATTTCTCATTATTTTAATATTTTTGTGTAGTCAAAATTCTCTTGTTTAAAATAATTTAGTAAAGTTTTGATACTTTCTATGGCCTTTGAATGAGGAATATTTTTTTTGTTCGTCTCTAATGAGATTTCTTCCTCACTGTTCAATCCTGTTTGAAGTTCAAATGTAGAAGTGCCACTTTTATTCAACTCAGCTGTTTCCATATCACTTATTTTTTCATATCAATCCAAATTTTCATCTACATTAAACCAATCAATCATGTCCGCCTGATCAACATCAGTGAAACTTGGAACTGACTGAGCCATAGCTAAAAATTCGTCAACTTGTTTTTAAGCAGCCACAGTTTCTAGTGGATGGTCAGTAGAAGACTGATCAAGTTCAGGGTCGAGAGGCATATGCCAATTTTAATGGCGAATTCGGTAGATTGATCTAAGCTTCACAAGTAGCAGAAATTGCGAATTTCACTGCCAATTTTAAAAAAAAATTGAAGATTTTCAAGGAGAAATTGTAAAAATATTTTCTTGTATCGCCTTTTTAAACTAGAAATTACTCCCGGGCCATAGGTTGAATCAATGAATTATTATTTTCGGGTAAGAAATGAACGAAAATCAAGTCATCATCAGATTTCAAAACTGACAGACCAGGATGAGATGGAGCGTTATCAAGAAGTAGTACAAGTTTCTAGAGGAGCCTTTATTTTTTCAGACGATTACCCTCGGAAGGCACAAATTTCTCCTTAACCCACGCCGTAAATAACGCTTGATTCATTCAAGCTTTAGGATGATTGTAGTAATCACAAGGAAGACTCTTCATTTCGATTTCCTTAAATAACGGTTGTTTTTTAGCTTTTTCCATTACATCTAAGTTTAATTTGTGTGTTCCAGTGGCGTTACAACAGCTTAAAACTGTCAATCTCTTTTTTCTGGATCTATGACCAGGTGCTGATTTTTCGAATTGTGAAGCTACTGTTTAAGAGCTACTTCTTCTTCCACATAAATTTAATTCACTTTTTAAAGCGGCGAAGTTTTCATTAAAGAATGTTGCAGCAACAATATCGCCACTCAGACTCTCCCCTTTAATCTCGAGTTGCCTAATACCGTGCCTTTTATTAAAATTACTAAGCCAACTTTGCAAAGCGGAGAAGGGCTCATCAATTTTTAACTCTTTATAAAAACATAAAGTTTTCTCGCTTACCATCGGTCCGGAAATGGGAAGTCCTTCCGACCGATTTTGCTTGAACCACTAGTAAACGGCTCTTTTGAGTTTTAACGTTCTCAATGCTTTCAACGTTTACCGGGAAGAATAAGAAGCAATTGATTCCGCTGAATAAACGAATTGCAGAATATATTTTCTACTTTTATTGGATAGTGAACGGACAGTTTGTTCGTCAATTGCATATTCTATGATGCTTTTTTTTAACTTTCACCCTTATCCCCAATGTAATTTATAATTTCAACTTTTTTCTCCAGTGATAAAACGGTACGCTTACGTTTTGTCGACATTTTTGATGTGTACAGTTCAAATTTTTGAGCAACACTGGTATAAGATGTTAAGACGTAAAACGTTAGGGAAAGAGTTTGGTTGAATTTTCAAACGTAAACATAAGACGGAGGTTTTTTTAAAAAAATGTCACCAGACGTTCATACATAATTACTTTCCAGAAATGATTCATTTATTATATCTCCGAGTATTATTGTTTCACCGTTCAGGTACATGGAACATTAAAAAACAGAACTGGAAAATTGATGACAAAATGAATAAACGGACGAATAAGGAAATCCCAAAACCTTGGATAATTGAAGATCCGGATAATCGAACCCTGCATAATCAAGCTTATACTGCAGTTTTTTTTTCAATTATACTTATTAAACAAATGGTCTTCATTGCTGCTTCCATAGAAGGAAAAAACGAAAATACAAAAACACAAACTATCCTGCTGATATTTACATCATGCTTAATTCCATACAGCGTGTCTTTGCGTTCAGTGTATATAATCTATTAACTTACTCATTGTTATTTAGTCAATTTTACCTTTAGGGAATGTCATTCAGGGGAATGGAATTTAATCAATAATTCTGATAATTGAAAGCAAAACACTTAAATTTCGTAGACTTTTAACTAAAGTCACCTTCATCCTTTTAGCAAAAGGTATAACAATGGTGGAACTTAGTTTCGAGGAAGCACTCAAACAATATCCACCTTTAATGTGAATTACAACAATTTAAATTCTTTACAAAGGATGATCGAATTACTTCATGAATAAACAACTGAGAAATTTATAGACAAATATACTTTGTAAATCGTTTAAATCTATATTCAAACGTTTCAAGCCCATATTTTTAATCGTGGTACACTTTCCACGATTCTCGCATTAATTTTGCCAATATATGTTTCTTTTTCTATAAAAAAACATAGGTGGCTATGTTTTAGAAAATAGGTGGCTATGTTTTAGAAAATAGGTGGCTATGTTTAAAGAAAAAGGAAGAAACAATTTCCGCTGACGTCCGCCTACACAGTGATAAGTATCATGGTAGCAACCTGTTTTGCATTCAATTGCTCTACATTGGCAGCACAATGGTTCCAAATACAAAATGAAACCAACCGTGTCAGTTTTGTTTTCTAAACCTCCAACTTCCCGACCAAGTAGTGAAGTTTGTACCAAAATCCAATATTGGCCCTCTATAGTTCATGTTGACATCATCGTAGAGAGAGAGGCTTTTCAGAATAAAAATTGCCCATAGTGTCTCTCCTGCCAGCAACCTTATCTTTTGAGATGCGTAGTACTAGTGACTGCTGCATCTTCACGTTTCAAATTATTTCTAGCACAGCTGTGGGAGTGGTACGCATTGTATTCGTTATTCCCAACCATGACACTACTTGGATCTTAGTGATCCAAGCCGGGTTGCATCTCTTGCTCAATGCACTACAGCCCCGTAGATCAAGATTTGTCTGACAGCAATGCTCAATTCGACATACGTTTCGTCAAAGTAAGAAACGTTTCGTTCGAGCTTACGTCGAAGTTGATATCTTCGTTAAGCTTGAGTTTCTCGGGTCCGGACCCGAGAAACTTTAGCTGACGTGCTGAAAGTGAGATTAGTGCTCACTCGAAGTGAGAAGAGAGTGAGGTTTAAATATGTAGGACTGTGCACTGTGACTTAGAAAATTTTATGAATTCGGTGGATTAATGATTGAAGTGAGTGAAGTCAACCGAAGACAAAAATCGTGCGGTGTCCAAACAATCTTTCACGATCGAAATATAATCAAGCTAGGTTTCTAAAAATGCGAGACAATCAGCTTTTCGAATTAAAATTTTTTGAATTGCAACGGAAGCTGTCACCGATGACAACTCGCTTCATATCCACGACACCCGTCATATCGAAGATACTTTCTTCGTTTATATAGTTGAAATTATGTTTGATCACGATTTGATAATTTTTTGACAGCTTCTTGGCCTACCGTAAGTCAATTTAACGAGCTCGACTTACGGGCTCGGACGTCAATTGTAGTCAGACTTTGTGAGCGAGTGAGTTTTGCACTGGGTCTAATAGGGACAAGTTGTACCCTAACATTCTCAAAGTGTGGCAGTGTTGTGGGCTATAAGATGACCAAAGTGCACTAGTGCTGGTGGTAGAAGATGGGTAAAGTGTATCTCTAAATCCAAAAATTTGTATGAAGAACTGGTTTTCGCTAGGACCGGCCATGTGTACTATGTGATGGATGCGTGAGGTGAACTTTTCAGAGCGCTGAGAGCTGGTTTGAAAACGGGGTAAGTGGTTTTCGTATGGCGTATAGTGATCGAAGTGAAGAGCCCACGTGTTGTGTTAGAAAAGAGAGGGATATAGTTCTACTAAGATCAAAAGTCATTTGTTTTGAATGAAAAATGTGTAGGAAAATCATATATTTACGTTCATAGCATAAAAATTGTAAAAGAAAGAGTATTGTTTTTATAAGCAGACGCACGTGTTCGTGAATATGCCGGTTTGAAACTCAACGGCTACGAAAAAGCGTGTCCGCGTTGCATGCGGCAGCAGGCGATGGCTTTTGCTTCACTAAATCCCTAAATTATTTGATTTAAGTGACCGTGGCTGCGTGATGCCTCTGTGCAGAGGTGGGTGTGAGTGCATGTGCATATACAGTGTACCAATAATGTCTTCGTACAGCAGCTATTTGGAACTTAAATGATAAAAAACAATACAATTTTGCAATAAATTTGAAAAATATTTAATGCAGATTTATTCACTGAACATTTTTATTTAATTCAGAAACAAAACCTTATCCATTTAAAATATTCATTGCAAAGTTATTAACTATAAAGAAAACAAAGTCGACAATTTGCCTCCAATAATGTCTTCGTACACTTACGAAACAGTTTATGAAAAATCCTTAAAACTATAGATAATTTTTTTGTTAATATTTGGTTGGGTAGCCTTTATTTTTAACCATGGCTTTAAGGCGGTGTGGCATCGATTCTACTATTTTTTTGCATAGCTTGGCTCTATTTTTGCCCATTCCTGCTGAAGGGCCTGTTTCAGCGTAGGTTTCGAGCTAACATGATGAGTCCTGATCCTTTTTTGCAGCATGTTCCACATGTGCTCAATGGGATTGTGGTCAGGACTTTGCGGTGGTTTTTTGAGCAAATGTGGAGTTTTGTACGCCAATAACATCCTAGTATTATGAGCCATGTGCTTAGGATCGTTATTTTGTTGAAAGTAAAAATCTTTTGATACACCCAATTTTTCAGCACATGGCTTCAAATTTCTTTTTGGAATTTCAATATATGCCCGATGATCCATGATTCCTTCAATTATTTCTAAGTTTCTAACGCCGCTTGCATCCATACAGCCCCCTATCATTACGCCACCGTCGCCGTGTTTTACAGTTTTGACGGTGTGTTCGGGTTTGTAAGCATCTCCTGGGTTTCTTCATACTCTAAGTCTCCCATCAGACCCAAAAATGTTATATTTGGACTCATCAGAAAACATAATATTGCGCCAAAACTCAAGAGATGCATTTTAGTATTTCCGAGTGAAGTCCAAACGTTTTTTTCGATTAACTTCACTTACCAGTGGCATCCTACGAAGTGTACCAGACTTAAATCCGGCATCAATCATGGCTTTGCGTACTGTTTCTGGATGAACTTCCTTTCGATTGGGTTGAAGGAGCTCTCCACTACTTTTTGGTGCACTTATGAACGCATCCTTGGCAATCATACGCCTGATTTGCAGCCGATCTGCATCAGTGAGAATTGCAGGGCGTCCTGATTTAGGCTTATTTTTTACGTGGCCTTCATATTTAAAGCGCCCGATTGCAGATTGGATAGTAGAACGGCTCCACGTTAGTAGTTTGGCTATTTCCGCGTAAGATTTTTCCTCTTTTACGTGTAAATTCAATATAAGTGTACGCTCTTTCAACGACAAGTATTTACCAGGCATTATTTCGATTTAAAACTGAGCAAAACCAATGAAATTTACATTTATGTTCCTTTATTTGCTGTAAGCACAAACCGGTTTGAGTGGGAACTAATTATGATCAATAACTGTCAGCAAAGAGATCGAAGGGCAAGCGAAAGCTTAAATGTACGAAGACATTATTGGAGGCGAATTGTCGACTTTGTTTTCTTTATAGTTAATAACTTTGCAATGAATATTTAAAATGGATTAGTTTTTGTTTCTAAATTAAATAAAACTGTTTAATGAACAAATCTGCATTAAAACTTTTTCAAATTTGTTGCAACAATTCAGTGTTTTTTATCATTTGAATTCCAAATAGCTGCTGTACGAAGACATTATAGGTACACTGTAGGCGCAAAAAAAACTGGATTCTGATTTGCATATTACGGTGGCGGCTGATACGTATAGGATGAAATGGTGTCGACTGTTTTGTATGTAATTTACGAACGTTGTGAAATATGTCGCCTGGTTTTTTTGTTGTTGAATGATATGATCGTGGTAAAATGTTTGATAACTGTGTGTTTTGTTGGTAAGTTGAATGAATGTTAAAGACAGATTGATGTAGAGTTGTCTGTAAAATGCAATGCCTGCTTGAAGATCAACGTTGTCCAATTATGCTAATAATGATGATAAAAAACAAACGATTCGTGAAAGTAATTTACTTTCCATTATTGCAAAAATGTACATTCGTCTATTTATATTTTCTAGAAATAACATTACAGTATAGATCGGAGCCTTTGGCTTTCAAGTGCATAAAATTGTCAATTACTATTTTGACTACTCCTTTAAGCATATTCTCAGATAAAAAGCGAGTACGCTTATGATATCCAGATGACATTGTAGAGGTTGACAAATTCGATCACCAAAAGCGATATCAGAAGTGTCAGCATAAGAATTTCAGTTTGGTTGGAAAAGAAAGTAATTTAGATTTTTATCATTTTTAGGGGCTTATCATATGTTCCAAAAACGTCTTTACCGCTAGCAAACACACAACTGGAGATAGGCGTAAATGTTCTGCTTCAACATCAGATGGTAAAGTAAAGGCAGTAAACAGTGAGCAGAAGAAGCTGTTGACGTAGTTTTTCAATTTGGTGTAAAAGAAACCGCTTTTTACAAGTCTAAGTACCTTCGTCTCCTCCAGATTTAGATTCTTGAATTTCTTTAGACGATCGTATTCGTACCTTAAGTTCAACATATTGAAATGTTACAGAACATCTTTTATGTCAATCCAGGAATTATGACATGATGAAAATCCAAGCCATTTTACAAACACGCGATCTTCCATACATTTCAAAATCCTCTCCACAAGATAAACATCGGGGTACTTTACCTTCATCAACTCTGTCTTATGAAAACCTCATTCGATGATATTACTTGATATTCTTCTAGGAAGTATGTGTGTGTTTCTGTTCTCCTTACTCTGTTCCCCTTAAATATCTTTGTCGACCAGTTAGGGGTGTGGCTTTTTTGAAAGACATGTTTGTGCTTGCTTATGCGAACATGATTACCGATTTTATATTTAGGTTTAGAAGTGGCTTTTAGCTTCCTATATACTTTTGACAGTAGATTAACCTCATTTGATGTTGTATTTTATTTATTTAACTATTTACTGAGAAGACTAAGCCAATGGTAATTTCCGTTCATTCTGAACTCTTTCCACATTTTACTCTTCAGAGTGCGATTAACTCTCTCGGCAATATATGCTTTTAATGCACTGAATATAAAATAATTGTTTATTTCATAGTATTTCATTATCTGAAGAGATAGTTTATTGAAAACTTCTTTTCCATCATCGGTTTGTAGATTTCTTGTTAAACGTCCTTTTTTAAGAACTGATTCCATAGCCTTAGCCACCTCATTGGAATTTTGACTGTTGACGCGCAGTGCCCAAGTGTACTTGAAAAATGTATCAACTATTGTCAATAAAATTTTATGACCACAATTTTCAGATGTATACGCAGTCATATCAACCAGATCTGCCAAAGGTCATAAACTCCCCTTATTACAACACGTCGATGATAAGATAATACGACCGTCAGTGAAGAAAATTATTTGGTGCCATGCTGAGAAGCATGCAATACCAACACATATGCTCTAAAAGAATATGGAATATATGAACTTTATTCGTGAAGAATTTCTAAACAGAACGAATAAACTTATACTAACTATACTGGACAACATGATGTTAAATGCATTTTCAAGACAGGCATGTGAGTTGTTTACAAAAGGATCCCATCATCGTAACATTTCTGTCATTCTGCTAACTCAGAATGTTTAACATCAAGGACGAGATATTTCACTAAACTATAAGTATCTAGTATGCTTCAAGAACCCACAAGACAAAAGTTGATATCATAATCTCGGTAAACAAATATACCCTGAAAACAGTCCGGAGCTCATGAAAATATATAAAGAAATAACTCAACAACCTCGTAGCTATTTGCTAATAGACCTATTACAGGATATAAGTGACATCTTACGTTTTCACACTGACGTATTTGATACAAGGTTTTTAGCATGATATTGCTCCCCAGATAGTTTGAAGGAAGACAATGGTGTCACGAATGAAACGATTGAAGGACAACAAACATATGTTGTATGTTCTTAGAAATGCAAATTCGTGTTTAAGAAAGGCTATACTGAGAACAGCCGATTCTGACGTAATCAAAACTCTTTGCGAAATCACATACAACACATGCAACATCTAGAAAATCTTTTACATGGCTGTATAAATATAAAAAGAGCATGTGTAAGCTTGCAGATGCAAAAGGCCTGTTCCGTGACAGCGTAAATTATTAGTTCAACAATGCGGATTTTGACCTGTGTGACTAGTAAGTGTACTTTCAGGTATGATAGGCTCCTTAATTGAAAGATATGCATAAGAACAGCAATCTTAATAAAATGCTTCTTTCATCTCCGGAAATGTATGCACGCTTAAAGGAGACAATGTTGGGTTCTAGGAACTAGAAACTCTAATTACTTTGGATAAAACCTGAATAAAATATTGAATAGCAAAATCATCAATGATAGAGCGAAATGGTATCAGTTGTTACAGCTATATTTTGCGTAATGTCCACTATTACACCGTAGCCGATCCCGGCCACGGTTTGGGCAATCCCACCCGGCTTAAACCCACGAAGAAGGGTGTGGAAGTAGTTTTCAATAAGGTCGCCACCCGTTTCTAAGCCGGAGCTGCCCTGTCCACGAATCTGGAAACGGGAACAGGATTCTCGACGGCCCAAAACCAACCACCGAATAGGGAGCTTGCAACAAGGGACACAAAAGCCGGAAACGTGACGGCCGCTTCGCCACTTCACACAATAATGACAATCTAATTCACTGAACTAATTTATTTTCTTCTAAAAACCTAGCTAATTCCGTGTCCTTAAACCTACTTCCGCCGCACGTAATCGGATAACGCTTGTGGTTCGGTAATTCTGGAAGGGTCAATAACTTTCAGCCTTATTGTTCTTGTTGTTGCTGTCTTTCTCACTTGGCTCCACTCATCCTATTGACCGAATTTGTACAATCTTGGTAAGCTAGCGTATATGTTGCTTTCGTCGTACTGTTCGATGTTGTGGGGGTTGGGTTGGATGGATTCGCTCGTCTGGCAGATGGAAACACACGTACACACTATTTTACAGAAAACTCACTTTCACTTATACTATATGAGTGTTCTTCTGGCACTTGGTATTTTTCCAAATTGCTGACCTTCAAAAGTATCCTTTGAATCTACTCAAAACTCTTGGAAAATATCGTAAATATTCTTATGGATCAATTATTGAACATTCCACTTCGTCTAAATGTTTATAAATTTGGTTTGTTGGTCTCAGCACTCGCCTTTACTTTCTCTATATATTTTCATAACCAAAACTGGGACATTACTGTAGAACAATTTTCACTGTAAATTTGCACGATCATGACAGCACACACCACACTATTATTACTCGAAGATCTGAACTCGAAAACTACACCGCTCAAGCTTCGCACCCATTAAAGATCGACACCCAAAACGCACTCGCTTTCAACTTCTCCAGCCTCACACTGACAAAGATCCCGTCAGCTGTTCCCGCGATCCCATTTATGCAAAAATCCCGATCCCGTCGCTGCATCGACGGTCAATGGCCCACGAGTTTGCTGACCTCATCAAAGCTTCCTAGCTTGGGACCGGTTTTAGCGACGCACGTCAGCTGGCGATTGAAGCTTCGTGGGTTTGGCCAGAGCGTTGCACCTCGGTGCGAGGGGAATGCTGTGTAGTGTAAAACAAGCCCCAACAAACAAAACAATATTCATACATTGCCATCTGACAACCCGGCACGAGTCAAAGCGTTGTGAGTCAGGCTTTGTGGGTATATCTCAAGTCCATTGTTTCTATCATAAATAATGAAATAAGAGCGACTCAGCAAAACAATTGAAGACTAATAATGTGCACTGGAGACGAGTTCAGCATGGCATAACAATGAAAACATATCCGAGGTTGTTGGCATTTTATTGCTTACATCTGTAGTAAGGTTCTTGAAGCCAATCAACTATACTTTATTGCTTGCACTTGCATTTTTTGATCATGGGAAAATATTGGAAATAGATTTAGGTCACTAGCATGTAAATAATATTTGATTAGTTAGTAAGTTGTACATAAGCAATATTTTTGTATAAAAGTAGCAAGATAACCGAATAAAACAACATCCATACAAGTGAATTTGGACTGCCTTCATCGGCATCCTTTTATATTGATTGTTCATTGCGGCGCTTGCGCTGTGTTAGGAATATAGGCAGCTCAAGCATTCCAACAGCTTTGGCCCTAGACGCCGATATTTATGTGAGTCCCTCCTTCCTCTTAATAAAAACAATGAACCCCCAAAGCGTATTTCAGCTGTGACTGCTGCTTGTGGGATGTGGTTGGAGTGCTGGTGGAATAATCGTGCCAGTTGTCAACCATGGTGAATTGAAAGTACCAATGGTTGTGGGTATCAAAGGTGCATAGGGGACTCCATTGGCGTATCGTAGACCAGGCAGAGCCTGCATTTGGATCTGTTACGGCGATTGGGTGAGCGTTCTTTGTTGCCGTGATTGCTGGCAACTTATCTGCAGGGTTTGTGACATTGACTGTAATGCGTTTAGCTTTTGAAGATACTTGAATTACGCAGCCTCGTGCGCCTGGTCAGGAACACTCTACATAACCACCTTACTACCTACTTAGTTACCTAATCCAATATCCTTACATACTTACATCTCCTCTATATTCATATAATTCAGACCTCTCCTCCCTGCAATATAATTCATTAGTAACAATATAATTCTTAATTGGCTTGATTGGATTAAGTGGCGAACGTAACATTATCAGTTATTTTAACAAGGCAGCGTTTACTCGCACGATGCTTTGGGGTCTTCAAGAACAGGTCAGACCCCCATTTTGCCCTTATGGGTTTTTGGATCAGCCACATTGCGTGGCGAACGTAACATTACCCCCTTTTTCAAGTGGATTTGCCCAAAATCCACTTCAAAACGTACCATAATAGGCGGGATGGCAACGTTCGACACGCGGACACTCCCTGACAAGCCATCGAGCGATCTGTGGACACGGATTTCAGCGTGAACACGGCTAACAATTTAACTTCCGACGTCGCGTTCACTGAAGCTCGAAACCAAACTTGAGTAACACTCACGAAACCAACGCATTAGCCTAACGAACTTAGCACAACTTAACCCACAACCGACCTATCTAAGAAATGACCGCACTATATACTTAAAAGAATGGAAGGATAGGGAAAAACGAAGGGGGAAAGGAAGAAAAGGCAAAGTCTAGAGAAAGGTGGGAAATATTCATCAAAACCCTAGGAGCAGGGACACAGGAAAAGAAAAGGATCGCGAGAGAGGGGACGAAGTCCTGAACTGGTGTGGCCTCTACCAGCCTATACTTGGTCTTTGGCATGCCATACGCCGGCGTCTTTATCCTTCTCGTCCACTAAGCGGTAGGTGGCCGCAGACACCTTCTCCTTTACTATACACGGCCCTATATATTCGGGTTGCAGTTTCCCGGAAAAGTATTGAGCCGCATCCGAAAGGACGAAGTTCCTTCTCCACACCCGGTCATTTGGGTAGAGGGTTTCCTCTTGCTACCAGAGGTTATACCGGGTTTGTGCAGTTTCAGCTGCCTTGCTTAAGTGAGCGGCTACCTCATTTAGCGCATCGGCCCGGTCCTTAGGATGAAGATCTCGTTTGTCCATACTTGGAGGCGCGGGTTCACCGCGGAAGGCCACCATCTCCCTTCCGAAGTGAAGGAAGTACGGAGTTACGCCCATCACTTCATGCGTGTATGTTCGAAGCGCACAACCTTTCTGAACGAGATCGTTGTCCCACCTGCGGTGATTGTCGGTCACATAGGACCGCAGCATACGCTTGACATTCTGGTTGACTTGCTCTGCTGGGTTGGCCTGTGGGTGGTAAAATGCAGTGTATTGCACTCGCGCTCCAAATTTATGCGCCAAGTTCTCGAAGGCCTTCGAGCGAAACTGCACGCCGTTGTCACGAATAAACACTTCCGGGACTCCGAATAGCATGAAGACGTAATCCTCTAAATTACGCACCACTTCTGGTGCCTTGGCTGATCGAAGAGCAAAGATCATCGCAAATTTGGTGTAGTAGTCCACCACGCTGAGGATATAGCAGTTTACCTGAGTTAAGCGTGGTAGGAAGCCTATCAAATCAATACAGATTACCTCCCACGGGTGTCGACATACTTCCGGATGTCTGTCATCATCCCTGACCAGTAAAAGTGCTTTGCCACACGATCCAGCGTTCGTTTCACACCCATGTGCCCCGCCTTTGGGTCATCGTGGCCCTGCATAAGTGCTCTGCCTCGTTCTCCTTCGGATAGTACACGTTTCCACACCTGAGTTTCCAGTTCTGGATATCGTTCGGGTATGTTCTTATAGAGTTCATCCTCTTCTAGCCTCCATTCCGCGTATTCTCATGGGTTTTTCGTCTTCTTTTCCTTCATTCGCTGGTACCACTTCCCTGTTTTCACTTCTACCGGGGCTGCCTCTGACACCGTTCAAGACAAAGCATAGGGCACCAGGTGCTCTTTGCCTTTCCGGTGTACGATGTCAAAGTCGTATTGCTGCAGTCTAACTGCCCATCTTGCCAGGTGGCCTGTTGGGTCCTTCAAATTGTTCAGCCACACGAGTGAATGGTGGTCGGTCACCACGGTGAAATGCGTACCTTCCACGTAAGGGCACAGTTTTCAACCGCCCACGAAACCACCAGACACTCCTTTTCGGTGGTGGAGGATTTCCTTTCCGTCCTGCTTAGCGACCGGCTTAAATAACAGATCACTTTCCCACCATCCGGGTGAGTCTGGCTAAGCACCGCGCCCCGCCCAGCCCCAGATCTGATGCATCCGTTTGGATGCTGAACGGAAGGCTATAGTCCGGACAAGTCAGAATGGATGCTTGAGAAAGGCGTACCTTGGCCTGAACGAAAGCCTGTTTGCATTCTTGCGTCCAATCAAACCACTTGTTTTTCTTCAGGAGGGCCATCAAGGGTGCCATTGCAGTTGCGAAATCCGGAATGAACCGCCGGTACCACGACACCATTAGTAAAAGTTGCCGAACTTCCTCCACACTAGTAGGGCGAGAAATTTGGAATAGGTACTCCACTTTACCCGGTTCTTCGTTCAGCCCCTTCTCGTCCACCACGTAACCCAGATACTTTAGCTGGCATCGACAGAATTCGCATTTTTCTTTGAAAACGCGTAACCCTGCTTCCCGGAGCCAGCGGAAGACTTCTGAAAGCACCTCCACGTGCTTCCGGAAGTCTTGGATGGCAACCACTAGATCGTCCAGGTATGTGCTCGAGCTCAGGTCCCAACACCCTGTCAATCAGGCGTTGTCATGTCGCAGGTGCGTTTTTCAGCCCAAATGGCATTCTATTCAATTGGAACAGTCCACGTCTTTGTACCATGAACGCTGTGTATTGCCGTGACGCTTCCGCCATAGAGTCCTGCCAATACGCCGACTTAATGTCCAGTGACGAGAGATACCTCGCGTCTCGCAACTTTTCAAGGGTGGCTGCTACATAAGGTAGTGGATAAGCATCGCGTTCCAACACCTTGAGTCTGGTAGAAGGGAGCTAAATTTTTCCGCAGAATCCTCAGCTTCTCTCTCTCAACGCACCTCGTGGACAACCTTCGGAATAAACCCTCCATCACTGCCACGTACACGTCGATGGACTCACCATTGCCTTGTGTTGGATGGCGAATCTTCGCCCATAACCGATCATCATAGTCGGGAGGCAGAAATTCCACCCGTTACTCTCGACAAACGTCGTCCCACGTCACGCTTTGTTTATCAAGGAGGTAAGGATGCTGATAAAATTTATTTGAATTTTAACACAAAATTCGATACGCTTCGAGACTTAATGGATCATATTGTATAATAGGACAGATATCACAAGGGAAGAGAAATCCGGCAGAGTTGATGCGATTGACAGACGATAGCTTGCGTGGCTAAAGAGTCCGGTGGTTCAATAATACCAGGTGATTTTGCGATAAGAGGTTCAGAGCAGACTTTGAATATACCATATAGAAAAAATGATGGGGGTATGGTGTTACGGTCGCATTTCGCTGCGACCGAACAGTTTATATATTTAAAAAAAAAAAGAAGTCCTGATTGACTTTGACTTGAGTCAAAAAGCCAATCAGGACTCCGGTCAAAAAGCCTGCAGGTCTAACCCAAACCACCCGCCAAACGTAAATAGCGCAAACACCACTCCACTGAGGCTCGTAGAGTAATTTAAGAAATTGAAGTGAATAGAAATTTTAATTTAAGAATTGGATTATATAAACTCATCATTGAAGGCAAGAATGGTAGAATCAAGTAGAGATTAGGAACTAGTTCAATAGTGGTAAGTAAAGGATAAGTAGTTACTAGTTTAAGGAGAACTTCACCGAGCCATCCCTGAGGAAATCATCGACGTCAAGCATCGCAAGAAGTCGCGAAGAAAAACCACTACACAAACTCATCGTCATATGTTTTCCTCCTTTTCTCTTAATTATATCGATGACCGACCAATCAGCAACTATACGTACACGCGGATGAAACGGTTCTAGTTACCGGACCCCACTCAAAACTTTGTATATCTTTCAATAATACATACCGTCTTCTGGATGAATTGATCGACTAGACGAACACTTTACATCCACTGCCAACTCGGAATCCGTTGAGGATCAATTCAATCGATTGCGTGACGGTGAAGACAGCACGGAAACGGATACGCCGGTCAAGAAAACTCCATCACCGAAGAAGATAAAACCAATGCTATCGAGAAAAGAAACGCAACGATCGTCGTGGCACCGCATCGTTACCAGCCAAACGGAAACGTCTATTGTCCACGGATCATATCCTTTCGCCAAGCACATCGCGTGGCGGCAGCACAAATCTGGTCACTCCGATGCTGAATCGTTCAGTCGTCCAAGCACCAAACGTACCCGAGATTGATTTAAATACGGCCGCCCCGAATCTGAAGACTCACGACAGAACCGCTGTAAACAATAACAACAGACGCGAGCTGTCACTGGGAAATGTCGGAGTGACATCATTGGTGGCGAAAAAGCCAAGATGGCCGTTGCGCAGACAGCTGATTCCAGCCCAGTGAGGTCCCACACCAGTGGTTCCAAAACCAGAGTGGGGACTGGAATGGTTCCGCAAGGAGCTGAGCCGTTAGGCGGAATTGATAAATATAGCTGGGAACAAAGGAAGGGCTTCTTGTCTTTTGGATCGTGAATTGGAAGAGTGGTCGGCTTGAAGAAAAATTTCAGCGAGACAACGTCGAGAGCGGTCGTCGAGGGCGGCACACTTCATCGCGCGGTAAATTCCTTGGAAATATTGGCAGGATTCGAGCGGAAGGCGTGAATTAGTGCGATAATCAATCAACGGCGTCAATAGTAAGTAGAGTAAGCTTTAACTTTAAGTTATACGTGTTCTTACTAGAACCTAATATACAGAGTTGTAAGCCTAAGTGGAGTGCGTTTCCTTTTTTTTGTTCTATAGATTGATCACGGTGTTGGGTTAGTTTCGGGTTCCTTGCGCGGGTTTCAGTGTCGCGACCCAAACCAAACCCCAGTCAGGGTTTCGGTCGCTGGACGGTTGTCGGCGCACGACTGGGTGGCGCCCAAAAATATTAAAATTACCCCGCCCCTCTTCGCGGGCAAAGACGCCGGGCACAACCGTCCACCCCGCAGCCATTAGAGGCTTCGGGGGTAATAGTGCGCGTAGCAATTGGCGCCCAACGTGGGGCCCATAACGGTGAAATTGCCAATCCAAATTTTATCGGGTGAGCAGCTTTCGAACGCCGGAACGTTCGACGAGACAAGTGTGGTGTTAAGTGCCAAAGTGGTCAAAATTCCGAGTGCCGTGAGTGGGCATTCGCGGGAGTGTGGCATTGCGGGAGTGTGGCATTGCGGGTGTGTGCACTTGCGGGTGTGACCGTGTCCAGTGTGGAAAACTGCCAAAGGGAGAAGTGCCGGACGAAGTGTTAGGTTAGTGTGATATTATACTGTACTGGAAGTTGTTTCCCCCAACAATAAATATACAGACGGAATCCTTTGTGTCTTTTGCTTCCTTGTGTCTGTTTCTATTGGTGCAAATAAAGCGAGTTTGAGTGGAAGTATGGCCAAGGCAGCTAAGTTTTTGGTGGATCGCCTTAGCAAGGACGAACTGGCGTATGAGCTGGCCATCCGCGACTTGAAAGAAGAAACGGTGGACAACATGAGGAAGGCGCTGCGGGCGGCCCTTCGAGTGGAGGAGTCCTTGGAGCACTCGTTATACACCAAGAAGTATCCGTTTACGTACGAGGAGAACGTGGCGGCGGTGCGGGCAAAAGTGGGCGAGGTGGAAACGTTGTCGGCTGCGTTCGAGGGTGATAAAAGGAGTAGAGACTTCCTGAAAATTCGGGCGAAGGTGAAGTTCGGGATGCGTCGGATCCACGTCATGGGCCAAGCCCCGGAGGAAGGCCAGGAGGCCGAGGTAGGGGAGCTCCGAAAGCGGCTATTGATGGCCATGGGCGGGGTCCTAGTTAAGGCCGAGGGAGACCTTAACGACTCAGACGGGGATGAGGACGAGGGCAGCGATATCAGCCGCCGGCTAGAAGCCCGGCGGTCGGACGCACCCGCCAGTTCCACCCCGAAGGTGAGCAGGGGGGCAGTTGAGAAAATTCAGGACTTGACCAAATGGGGAGTCAAATTTACGGGGGAGATGCCAGGGACGGTGAGCGCCTTCCTAGAGAGGGTTGAGGAGCTTCGGGAGGCAAGGGGGCTACCCATGGCTCAGCTGTATAAGTCGGCAGTTGATCTTTTCGATGGCAAGGCTCTGATATAGTACCGCTCTATTCGGGAACGCTGCCACAGCTAGGAAGACCTCCGCCGGGAGTTGCGAGCGGAATTCTTGCCCCCGGACTACGACGATAGGCTCTGGGAGGAAATCCGGCACAGGACCCAAGGCCGCGACGAGTCTATCGGCGTGTTCGTGGCGGCAATGGAGGGCCTCTTCCGGCGTTTGGCCAAACGCTGCGAGGAGAGTGAGAAATTGCGGGTGGTTCGGCGGAACATCTCCCCTTTTTATCAAACCCAGCTGAGCCTGATGGAGGTGTCCTCCATCTCCGAGCTGGTCTCCTTGGGCCGTAAGTTGGAGGCGACAATGCTGTCGGTAGAGGCATACGCACCTCCGCCGAGCCGCCGAGCTCATCGGTTGCTGGAACCTGACCTGGCTTATGCTGACGCGATGGGAGACAGCCGTCTGGAAACAATTCGAGAAATCCCTCGCCGGCCACCTGTGCAGTGTTGGAATTGCAAGAGGGAGGGGCATACCTCTCGAGAATGCCAGGAGCCTCGGAGATGCTATGGCTGCGGGCGAGCTGGAGCGTTCCGAGCAGCATGCCCAACGTGCAGTAATCCCGGTGCCACCCGAATGGGGGGGTACTCAGCGAGAACAGGAGAGGGGAACGGGGGAAGTCATGGAACGGTCCGAGGGCGACCGTCGGAAAACGATCGCCGTGCCCCTCAGCCGGCCGGAGGGGCACGGGAACTTACTCAGTAGCCGAAAAAGGGCCAACGATGGGGTTTGCGCTGGGGCGCAGAGAGGGGGACAATCGTCCACACTTAGAGGTGGAGATTTTCGGCCAGCGGTTTATGGGACTGATGGATACGGGGGCCACAAATTCCGTAGTGGGGAAAGACGGGTGGCGGCTGCTAAAAAGGCGGGGTGTGGAGCTGTTGGCGACTGACCACCCCTCACTTCGGCTGGCGAACGACGCCAGAGTGAGGATCGAGGGCGCTGTATGGATCCCGGTGAAGGTAGGAGCAGTAACACGATGGGTAAAGGCGTTAGTGGTGCCAGCGGTGCCCCATGCACTCATTCTGGGGGCCGATTGTCTGCGCGAGTTGGGGATCGTGCTGGAACTATCGAAAGGCAGCTGGGAATTCACGTCCCTACCGTCAGTGGCCACGTTGGAGACATTGAGAGGACGAACGAAACTGACCGCGGAGGAAGAGGGAAAATGGGAAAACCTCCTGGAGGAGCAGTTCGAACTGATGGGTGAAGGAGTGGGCTGCACATCTGTGGTGGAGCACATCATTAAGACCACCTCACCACCCATCAAGCAGCGATACTATCCGGTGTCCCCAGCTGTTCAGAAGCAGATCAATGTGGAGTTGCAGGAGATGCTAGACCTGGGAGTGGTTGAACCATCCGCCCCTGGTCCTCCCCAATATTGCTGGTCAGGAAAAAAGATGGCAAGTTCCGTTTTTGCGTCGATTTCCGAAAACTCAACAAAGTTTCGGAGAGGGACGCATATCCTCTGCCATATATCTCGGCTACCCTCGATAAGTTGCGGGATGCGAAGTACTTGTCGACGCTGGACATAAAATCCGCGTACTGGCAGGTCCCTATGGCGACGGAATCCAAACCGCTCACCGCCTTCACGGTTCCGGGGAGGGGCCTCTTTCAATTCCGAAGGATGCCGTTCGGGCTCCAGAACGCTCCTGCGACCTGGCAACGGCTGATTGATCAGGTACTGGGGCCGCAACTCGAGCCATACGTTTTCGTGTACTTGGACGACGTAATCATTGTCACCCAGGATTTCGACAAACATCTGGAGGTCCTCGGCGAGGTGTTCCAACGGCTGCGAAGGGCCGGACTACGGGTCTCTAGAAAAAGTGCGAGTTCTGCCGGCCTCAGTTAAGGTACCTGGGCTACGTGGTCGACGAGGGCGGACTCCATGTGGACCCAGAAAAGGTGGAATGCCTGCTGAAGATCCCTCGGCCCTCCAACGTCAAGGGCATTCGACAATTTTTGGGTATGGTGTCGTGGTACAGGCGGTTTATTCCGGAGTTTGCTACTCTGGTAGCGCCTTTGACGGCGCTCCTAAAAAAGAACCGAAGGTTCGAGTGGTCAGAGGACTGTGAGAATGCCTTTCAGTCAGCGAAAATACGTCTTACAACTGCTCCAATATTGACGTGCCCTGACTACTCGCTGCCCTTCATCGTGCAGACGGACGCCTCCGGGTTCGGGTTGGGGGCAGTGCTGTCACAAACACACTCCGGGGGAGAGAAGGTAATATGCTTCCTCAGCCGGTCCCTCACTAGTGCTGAGCGGAAATACTATACCACCGAAAAGGAGTGCTTGGCCGTCCTGTGGGCCATCGAGAAGCTGCGACCCTACATAGAAGGCACTCAATTCCAGGTGGTGACGGACCACCACTCCCTAGTCTGGCTACACAATCTCAAGGACCCAACCGGGCGACTCGCACGCTGGGCGGTCCGTCTGCAACAGTACGATTTTGAAATCGTACACAGGAAAGGCAAGGAGCATCTGGTTCCAGACGCCTTTCCGAGAGCCGTACCGGCGCTGGAGGCCAATGAGGCTGGGGAAAAGGACCATGGGTGGTACCAAGGGATGGTCCGAAAACTCCAACGCAGGCCCGACAAGTTCCCCAACTGGAAGCTGAATGAGGACGGGCTGTGGAGGCACCTGCCGGGGCGTTACCCGGCATTGGACACGCGGGCTTGGAAGCGTGTGCTCCCGGAGGCCGAGAGGAGCGAGGCACTAAACCAGTGTCACGACGACCCTAAAGCGGGGCACATGGGGGTGAAGCGGACGCGGGATCGCGTGACGCAACGCTTTTATTGGGCGGGAATGCGGGGCGACGTCCAAAACTACGTCGCAAAGTGCAAAGTATGCCAAGCGGTCAAAGTGAAGCGTCGGGCGCCTCGGGGACTGATGGCAACTCGGGCAGGGACGGTTGCACAACCCTGGGAGGTGGTCTGCATTGACCTTATCGGGCCCCTGCCGCGCTCGACCCGAGGGCACTGCTACATCCTCAGCGTGGTAGACTACTCGACCAAATTTGCGTTGGTATTCCCGCTCCGTTCGGCCAAGGCCCGCGAGATAGTAATCAGATTAGAAGAATCGGTCTTCATGGTGTTCGGAGTCCCCGCGAAGGTCGTCTGCGACAATGGAGTGCAGTTCCGCGCCAAACTCTTCGAGGACTCCATGCGAAAATTCGGTACCCGGGTGCAGTATACGGCATTGTATCACCCGCAGGCAAATCCCGCGGAGCGGGTGAACCAAAACATTAAACGCATGCTGCGCTCTTACGTGGCGGAAAATCACCGGAAGTGGGACGAGAGTCTCGCCCAGATAGGAGCTGCCCTGCGGACGTATACTCACGAGGCGATGGGCGTGACGCCCTACTTCTTGAACTTCGGGAGAGAGATGGTGGCCTTCCGCGGAGAACCACTGCCACCGACCGACGATACGGAAGACCTCGATCCTGAAAACCGAGCGGCGGCCGTCAATCGGGTGCAAGCCGAAGTGGCCGATCGCCTCGCTAAAGCCGGAGGGGCCGCGCAAGCGCGATACAACCTCAGGAGACGAGGAGAGTCCTTTTACGCGAACGACAGAGTGTGGAGGAGAAATTTTGTTCTCTCAGACGCGGCCAGATACTTCTCGGCTAAACTTGCGCCCGAATACATTGGCCCGTTCGTTGTCAAGGGGGAGGTATCGACGAACACCTACCGCCTAGTAGATGAGACGGGCAAAGATGCTGGCACCTGGCATGCCAAAGACCTCAAGCCCTACATCAAGTAAAGGCAATTACGGAGAGGCTCATGCAACATACAACATTCAAGTGGGACAGACACGATAAGCTAAGAATATAAATTCAATACCGTATGAATCGATCCTTTGGAGGCCTTTCCCTTGATCCTTACTGTTCCATCGCTTCTTTTCCTTTTCCTTTCCTTTTTGCTCCCGGTAAGGGTTGGGTTGCTCTAGTGTTGTTGGGTTTAATTTTTTTTTTCTTTTTTTTTTTTCTCGCTAAAATAAAGAGTTTAAGAAGGGAATGAGTAGTAGAAATAGTAATTAGGGTGGAGGATAGTTAGGGATATAGAGTAGGTGGTCAGTAGTTTGGACGGAGGGGTAGCGAGTAGTTAGCGTAGTAAGGGTTAGTTAGGGAATTAGGTTCGTAGGCTGGTAGCGTTGGAAGTAATGTTGGGGCTCAGTGGGGGGGGGGGGAATTTGGAGAATGCGTTTGGTATTGGGAAAACACGGGACAGGCAATGGATAGAGGGAAAGTTTAGGCTGGGTTGTAATGGAATAGGGGTGGATGGGTAGACAGATAAATATTACGTCGGGGTTAGATGGGGCAGGTTAGATAGGAGACGGTTGGGTAGGCTAGGGAGAATGGAGGGGTAGCATAGACGAGTGATCGTAGTTAGGTATTAGTGGGAGCAGAATAAAGACTAGCGTATTTGGTGGAGGGTTAGCAGTTGGTTAGGTTAGTTAGTAGAGGGTTTAGTTCGGGGATCTAGGGGTAGTTATCTAAGTGAAGGAGAAAGTCAGCGTGTGGGTTCTGTGCAGAACCGCTATTTTTGTTTGGCCCGCGCGAATTCGACGGAGCAAAAATGCTCCGCGAGCACTCGGCAATGGCAAGGGCACGTAAAACCACTCTTAATCGGGCGACGTTACCGCGTGAGTCGAATGCTGCTGCCCAAATATTATTCGTTTCCGTTTTGTTCATCGCTCGTTTTTTTAACCGTTCTTTCTTATTCCTTTTTTTTGAGTAGATTTTGGGAAAATCCACTTGAAGAAGGGGGGGTAATGTTACGGTCGCATTTCGCTGCGACCGAACAGTTTATATATTTAAAAAAAAAAAGAAGTCCTGATTGACTTTGACTTGAGTCAAAAAGCCAATCAGGACTCCGGTCAAAAAGCCTGCAGGTCTAACCCAAACCACCCGCCAAACGTAAATAGCGCAAACACCACTCCACTGAGGCTCGTAGAGTAATTTAAGAAATTGAAGTGAATAGAAATTTTAATTTAAGAATTGGATTATATAAACTCATCATTGAAGGCAAGAATGGTAGAATCAAGTAGAGATTAGGAACTAGTTCAATAGTGGTAAGTAAAGGATAAGTAGTTACTAGTTTAAGGAGAACTTCACCGAGCCATCCCTGAGGAAATCATCGACGTCAAGCATCGCAAGAAGTCGCGAAGAAAAACCACTACACAAACTCATCGTCATATGTTTTCCTCCTTTTCTCTTAATTATATCGATGACCGACCAATCAGCAACTATACGTACACGCGGATGAAACGGTTCTAGTTACCGGACCCCACTCAAAACTTTGTATATCTTTCAATAATACATACCGTCTTCTGGATGAATTGATCGACTAGACGAACACTTTACATCCACTGCCAACTCGGAATCCGTTGAGGATCAATTCAATCGATTGCGTGACGGTGAAGACAGCACGCAAACGGATACGCCGGTCAAGAAAACTCCATCACAGAAGAAGATAAAACCAATGCTATCGAGAAAAGAAACGCAACGATCGTCGTGGCACCGCATCGTTACCAGCCAAACGGAAACGTCTATTGTCCTCGCCGTCGGCGACATCGCGCAAACGTCTATTGTCCACGGATCATATCCTTTCGCCAAGCACATCGCGTGGCGGCAGCACAAATCTGGTCACTTCGATGCTGAATCGTTCAGTCGTCCAAGCACCAAACGTACCCGAGATTGATTTAAATACGGCAGCCCCGAATCTGAAGACTCACGACAGAACCGCTGTAAACAATAACAACAGACGCGAGCTGTCACTGGGAAATGTCGGAGTGACATCATTGGTGGCGAAAAAGCCAAGATGGCCGTTGCGCAGACAGCTGATTCCAGCCCAGTGAGTCCCACACCAGTGGTTCCAAAACCAGAGTGTGGACTGGAATGGTTCTGCAAGGAGCTGAGCCGTTAGGCCGAATTGATAAATATAGCTGGGAACAAAGGAAGGGTTTCTTGTCTTTTGGATCGTGAATTGGAAGAGTGGTCGGCTTGAAGGAAGATTACAGCGAGTCAACGTCGAGAGCGGTCGTCAAAGGCGGCACACTTTATCGCGCGGTAACATCTAGGGAAATCTTGTCAGGATTCGAGCGGAAGGCGTTAATTAGTGCGATAATCAATCGAGGCACGACGATCGAACGAGCGAGCGAGCGACAGTCGAGCGATAGGGAAATTGGCGAGGGCGGCGTGCGGGGCGCGACAAGGATAAGGCCCGACGAGAACTTTTCACGACCCCGACGAGCTCCCCTGCACGGACAATCAACGGCGTAAATAGTAAGTAGAGTAAGCTTTAACTTTAAGTTATACGTGTTCTTACTAGAACCTAATATACAGAATTGTAAGCCTAAGTGGAGTGCGTTTCCTTTTTTTTTGTTCTATAGATTGATCACGGTGTTGGGTTAGTTTCGGGTTCCTTGCGCGGGTTTCAGTGTCGCGACCCAAACCAAACCCCAGTCAGGGTTTCGGTCGCTGGACGGTTGTCGGCGCACGACTGGGTGGCGCCCAAAAATATTAAAATTACCCCGCCCCTCTTCGCGGGCAAAGACGCCGGGCACAACCGTCCACCCCGCAGCCATTAGAGGCTTCGGGGGTAATAGTGCGCGTAGCAATGGATGTTACCCAACTACCAATTGAATTATCAAAAACTGACGACATTGTTGGTCTGTGTATTGATGCGTTCCCGTTAACTAACGGGATCCTTGGCTGATTAACGCTACAATGAAAGATTCATTTGATATGTTAATGATTCTGGATAATATAAAGCAACTAGAAAAATTCGTCGATGCGTTGCAAAAAGCGGGCAACGTGAAGTAGGAACGAAAAATCTTAAGGATTCTACCAAAACCATTTTAAAACACATTTCCATAGATATCATTAAGCCAAAAATGGGTTCAAATTTCATCACGTGGAGTACTTTTCGGTAGAAAAAATCTTCATCAAAAGCGTTTCTCAGCTTATTTCTCTCTTTGGAAAAACCAGAATTTTATCTGTATTTGAAGGAGGATAACTTTAACCCAAGCATCAATATTCGTTACTAAACATTAGCCATGTAACAGTCAACCCATCTATATTGCTGGCACATGAAAATGTTCTTCAACGTTCAAACTCAGAATACTTTTACAAACATGTAGAAATAAAAACCTAAACTCTAACCGCGGAGTATGATGGATGTATTGAAATTGACAAAAATTGGAATATATCTACAAGTTTCTAAAAAGCTACATAAGTTAACACGCGCCATGGGAAAATTACCAAGACTTATTTTCCCATGCTTCAAACACCCAACAAAGCAAATATGAGCCACCTGTCTAGTCTGGAAGCTGACACCTTGATCACGCCGACGAGCCACGGAACCGGAGGTTACTTCATGAGACTCATTAGATTAGATCACTAGTTGAAATTTAGAGTGAATGTAATAAAGGCTTTTTTTTATTATTAACTGGCGCCTAAGCAGGGACCTGCGAAAATTAGACGCCGAAAAGCCGATAGTTTTGTTAACTTAAAATCTAAAGGCAGTTTCCACGCGAGTCATAAAAGTAGCCCGAATATATCGAGAATGTCGAAAGCAGCTACCCACCCGAAAGCGTCGGTGCAGCTACGCGAAGAAACGAGGCCCCTTAGCAACTGCCAAGCCTGAGAAACAGGAGTTGACGTACAATCAACAGCCACTTCACGATGATCTGAATCTTTGTGACCCTAATGTAGGGCTAATAAATAAGTGAATCTTAGTAATATCATAGACGAAAAATACGTGTAAAAAAATGTGCAAGTGACAAAATTTAGTAAATAAAGATACAGAAATCGTGAACATGTGTAAGAATCAAAATCGTTTAGCAAAAAGTTAGTGTAATTAGCTGCGGAAATCCAAAAAGTTTTAAGAAATATGATCTTTTAGCTAAAAAGTAAGTAATAGTCGAATGCGAAAAATCCAGAAAAGCGCGAATGTTTGATTTTGCAAGGAAAATATTCGAAACAAAGTAAGCAGATTTTTTTTAATTGCTTTAATCGATAAATTTATACGAAAACTTGACTGTCCTAACACTTCACGGTGTAATAAAATTTGATCGTTATGCAAAGTATGCTGTAGGCAGGCCGGATCATCTTCCAAAATCCTTTTCTTCGCCATGACACAGTTTCCTCTCCTTCGATATTCCTCCAATGGAGTGACCTTCTTGTTGCTGCTGAAGGGAATTCCAATTAAGATAAAAAGGTATAGGATATTAGAGGCAATTCAAAGTCAGCCGATATGTTACGCGGAGTAATGCTCTAGAGATTCGAGGGAGAAATCCTATTGCCGAAAGAAGGCAATGTTGCTGATTAATTAAAGCAACAGTTCAAATTCACCAAAATTAATGAGGACGAGCCTCAGCTCCGTCCGTTCTTTTATTCTCAAAATTCTTAATTCTAAATACATAATAATCCCTACTATAAATTTCCAATTAGTTAACTACGATCAATCATATGCGCTGAGCATTGGTTCCCACGAAAAGCTTCGATTCCCCGATGGCATTTACTTAGTGCATATCGTATAGACTCAATAATGACCTAATTTATTGAGCTCTTGTTGCAATGGTTAATAGTGGTCATCGTCCGAGGGCCGTTGGCCCAGCCACTTCACGTATCTATATAATTAAACGGCTAACATGGATTTTGTGGTACGATTTTAGCAGTTGTTTCTGGATCGATTTTCATAAAAAAATACATCAATGGAAAGAGAATATCCTGTATATGTGCAGAATTGTATTTTTTGTGAAAATTCTGTTTGGAAAATATAGAAAAAAATAGAAAATAGATTTTCTTACTAATACATACACAACGTTGAACGTTCACACTGCGATAAATACGAATGGTATACTAACTTTTACTACCAAAATAAAAACCCTGATTTTCTACGGGTTGTGTAGTGCATGCGGTTGTAATTTTCCCTTGCACGTGGGAGTCCCAGGTTCGTATCTAGAATTGTTCCAAGTGTTTTAGTTCCATTTTTGGAAGCTAATTAAATCATCAAATTTCACCACATTCAGCAATATTTTAATTCTCACTTTATAGCTCTACACCGTTCATGTGTATTGTTCTTGACCGTTCACTAGTTCGGTGTTGTGTGATAGCTTTCTCTCTATGGACCATTAGTGTGTATTTTATTTAGCGTCGCCGTTCATTATGTAAATGTATACACACATTTCATCACTATTTGGCCATATTTTTTAGTTTGTTTTGCTAAAGGTCGTCTAACATTCCACGAAAAAGCGTTTGCAGTTGAAGAAAACTTTGAAGATTTAAAAACGGTGTTTGATTTTCCTAACGTTATTTACACAAAACGGTTTGGTAGATCTCAAGAATGTGAAAATCAAAAGATGACATGCGCAAAACGCTTAGCATTGTTATACGTTCGAGACGATTTGAAGCGCCAATAATTGAATGATTTTTAAACGTTATTATAATTCATAAACATTATTTAATCACAATAGAAAAACATCATCAGCATCAGTCAGAAGACGAATTAATACTGTACGATCATCGGTAGCAAATCATATGTTAGACACTTATCATAAGATAGAAATAGAAAACCTTAAAGTAATAAAAAGGTAAGGAAAGTCAGTGGGTTAGACATAAGGAAAACTATAGAGATAAGTAGAGTACCTGTCGGGATTAGAATGAATAATGACTTTGGGAATAGATCAATTAAGCTGATTACATTTTTCGATGAAAATGTAAAACGTTAAGGATTAAAATAGAAACAAAGAACTTAGGGAATTAGTTATACACTGAAGAAGTCTGGGTGTGCCAGACGAAATGTACATCTGGTTTAATAGTTGAAATATACGTTTTTAAGGAAATGGTGGAAAAAGGTTTTTGAATTTGGCTTAAATTTGTGAAAGCGTGAAAATAAGGGTTCTATCTGAGATTGATGATTCTTCGATCGAATTTCTAGAGTCAGTTATAATAAAATCATCATTGCACTCAAATTTCAAGTGCTGGGTTCCGCTAGTTTTTATTATTGTTTGATCTTTGAATTGAATGCTTATCCTTCGAATTTATGACAGCTTGAAGGAAACGCCAAAATATTATGGAATACTCAACCATATTATGGACTCTTACAACGTTCCTCTTAGTTGGGAAAGTATATCCCGATATCTGACTCTCCATTACGCAGACAAAAGGGACTTGGGAACGCTAGAGTACCAGAGAGATATGTAATTGATCACTGGTAGCTTTCCGACATTATGTTAAGTGTATGATTTATAAATTTTGTATTTTAAAGGAAACGTTGTGGAGGGCAGTTATGATACATATTTATTTCCACATTTACAAGGCATTTTTCAATAAATTTTATTTTAATGAATCCACCTTGAGATTGATCTACCCCGTTGAATATCAGGGAGTGGTTCTCCACCTGGTTTAATTGCTCCACTTGTCTCTGCGTTCTAACTTGCTCCGAAAATTTTGGAGGGAGGAAGCATAATCGTTGGTCCTCCAAGAAAACTGTAAGGCGAGTTTCATATTTAGTCCTCATGTGCTTGAAAAATTTTCATTTTCTTCCAACGATGCCCATGAAAAGGGAACTCAATTATTGGCAGTCGCGACTTTTTTTAATTCTGCATTCTAATTAAAAATACTGTTTCAATTTGTATTGGCACTTACCATATTTTATTACAGCTGTCTTCTTTTCTGACAATACTCGTAGTTTTCTAAATAAAATCCGGGTAGTTTTCTTTTTATATACAATTTTCATGGGTAGCCTAGTCTAGTTAATTTGCAATACAATGTTGCTTCTTGATTGTATCATTTAGGGGTAATATTTCATCAAGATCTGTAACTTAAGGTAAGAGTCAGGTAGTCACATAGTTGCATATTTCAATCAACTAATTCAAGCAAAATTACAAGTTGTAAGTTTAATATAGTTAGCATTTTAGATAATCGAATGTTAATGTAGGAGCATTTAACCAGGATGGTTAAGATATCGTGAGTATAGTAGTAGTAGTAATAGTAGAGAAAAATAAGATTCAGAGTGATATAAACGAGCGCAGCTAGTTTCAATTAAATTCAGACATAAACTTTAGATCTTCGATGGAGGGCATGTGAAGAAAGTAAGAAGTGAGTATAAATTATCATTATTATATTTATAATTTTTTTCCTTTCAGAGTTTGAAATATTTATTAAAAATGCCAGTTGGCAACACTTTTTAACAAATGTCAAAACGCATATATTTTTAATAAACAAAGAGACTCGCTCTCTTGCTTCAGCTTTCTACGAAGAAGGTTGTGTTTTAATTAATTGGAAATTCCTGCGCGGAAAGTGTTATCGATAAATCGGTCAGATTCTTTTAGGTTATGGGCCATCCGCAGCCAATTTAGAAAGAAGTAGAAACGTTGTAAACAAAAATTTATTTTTATTAAAAATCAAAAATTTTGGTCGATATTTTCAACGGTATTGTGATGTTTGCATAGCGATATGCACACCACATGGAAAAAAGACGACAAAAGTTTAGTAGTGAAGCCAAATCAGACACTTAAAAATTTTCTGAAGCGTGCTAATTTTAAGTTTGATACGGAAAATTCATTCGACGAATCATTTACCGATACGACATTAACAATGAATAATTCAGTTCCGTTCAATCGATTAAAAGGCCTTGAAAATTATTCGGAGTGGAAAGTTGGTGCTAAAGCACATTTGATAATAAAAAGTTTGTCGAGTTGCTGTGTAACGACATTGGCAGCTGAAGCAAGTGCAGATCAAACAGAAAAAGATTTAAAGGCTATAGCAGAAATTACGCTATTGCCGTCCAATTACACGTATATTGAGTCAGCAAAAACAGCTAAAGAAGCGTGGGACAGCATAACGGCAGCATTTGATGATACCGGTACAGGCCGAAAAATTTTGTTGTTGCAGCAAATGGTATCATTAAAAATGGAACAGTGTAATTCGGTTGAAGAATATGTGAATAAAATGAATACATTGTGGTCAAAAGTTAAACACGCAGGGTTTAACATTGACGATTAAGTAGCTGGTTCATTAATGTTGGTAGGTTTGCGAGCAAAGTATGGTCCGACAATTGTATCATTGGAAAGCGCACCCGAAAAAATCACGTTTGACAATGTAAAGAATTTACTGTTGCAAGGTTTGGTATTTGACGACGGCAGCAACGACGTACAAGAGACAGCACTAGCTGTCAAAAATAAATATCAACAACATAAAAAGAAAGCAGATAAACAGTGTTATAGTTGTGGTTCCAGTTTGCACTTTATTCGCAATTGCCCAACAGCAAAAGGGAAAAGCAAAAATAAATACAATTCAAATAAATCGAAAAAGGAATCGGCATTATATACATCGTTTATTGTTGATAAATCGGAGCCACCAAATAACTGTGATTGGTATGTGGACAGTGGTGCAACGTGTACAATGTCAAATAACATTTCATTTATAGACAATCAAGTAAAAATAGATCGCAAAGAAGTCATAATAGCAAACAATGACAAAATGGCAATCGAGTGTGTCGGTAGTGTGAATAAAAATATTGTATTGGAAGGCGAACAAAGAAAAATAAAAATTTCAAACGTTCACTATGTGCCGAATATTTGTGCTTATTTAATATCAGTTAGTCAAATGGTATAAAATGACTATAAAGTGTTTTTTAAAAAAGACGGCTGCAGAATTTTTGATTCAGACTGGAATTTGCTTGCGACTGCAAGTTTAGTAAACGATTTATTTAAATTGGATGTTGTGCGAAGTGAAAAGACATTAATAGTTGATAATGATTCGGTGGTTACGGAAAGGCCAAAAGAAAATGCGATTCTATGGCATCGTCGATTCGGACACACGAGTTTTGATTACATGAAATTTTTTAAAAGCAATATCAAAAATATAACAATACCAAGAAATAGTATATGTGAAACGTGTATAAAAGGAAATCACAGTCGAACACCATTCAATGATAAGGGGAATCGTGCAAAACAATTACTTGAACTCGTACATGCAGATATATGTGGCCCCTTGCCTGTGAAATCATTGGGTGGAAATAGGTTTATTCTAACCTTTGCCGACGACTTTTCACATAAATTGTTTGTATATGTAACAAAAAGAAAAAGTGAAGTGTACAAAGGTTTTATTAACTTTAAAACGATGGTCGAAAAACAAAGTGGGTATAACATTAAAGTGTTGAGAAGTGACAATGGCACCGAATATTTCAATAACGCATTTAAACGGTATTGTGAACACAGCGGAATTTTGCAACAAAAAACGGCAATACATACACCACAGCAAAATGGTGTAGCCGAGAGAATAAACCGGACAACTTTGGAGAAAGTTCGATGTATGTTGATCGATTCAGGTGTGACGAAGGCATTTTGGGCAGAAGCAGTGATGACAGCTGCTTATGTCATCAATCGTGTGCTGTGTAAAGGCAATGTTGATAAATCACCTGAAGAAATTTGGTCCGGTCTAAGGCGGAATTTAAAGTGGATGAAAGTATTTGGGTGTAAAGCATTTGCACAAGTTCCAGGGGCAAAGAGAAAGAAACTGGATGAGAAATCAACAGGATGCATTTTTGTGTGATATTTCAGTGATGCCAAAACGTATCGGCTTTACAACAAGCAAACAAAATCGATAATAACTAGCAGAGATGTCATTTTCTTAGAATCCAGTGGAAATACTCAGGTAAATGATTCTGAAATTGATAAAATTAATCAGTTTTGTTTGCAATATCCTGTATCTGAGGAGGAAAACGTAGACAGTATTAAATCAGAGGAGGAAAAGCATTCAAATCAAGCCGATTTGTCATCAAGTGATTCAAATACTGTAGCAGCGATTGGTTCATCGAGAGGTTACTCAAATGGTCAGTCAAATCAAGCCGATTTGACATTTAACAATTCAAATGCTCTATCACCAAGCGCATTATCAGATGATGGTAGTATGAGTGAATGGGAGCCATAAGATCCATTTGAAAAGCGAGTGATGAATCAAAACGCTAATGAAATGCCAGTTGTGAGACAATCGACACGAAATACAAACAAATCGAAACCAGATTATGCGACGTTTGCTTATGCATTTATATCATGCAATCATGTGGAAACATTCAATTTGAAGTCAGAGCGCCGAATTGTGGAAGCATGCGATTAAGGAAGAGTTTGATTCATTACAAGCGAATCGAACATGGAAATTGGTAGATCTTCCACCGGGTAAAATGCCAATCAAGTGTAAATGGGTGTACAAAACCAAACACAACACTGATGGAAGAATCATACGTCACAAAGCGAGATTAATTGCAAAGGGCTACACACAAATTGAAGGTGTTGATTATCATGAAAACTTTTCACCAGGAGTCCGATTTGCGATGATTCGATATTTAATGGCAATTGCAGCTAAGTTTAGTCTGAATATTCGTCAATTGGACGTTGTGACAGCTTTTCTTCATGGTACACTTGAAGAAGAAATTTACATGACGCAACCAGAGGAATTCAGCGATGGATCGAATCGTGTATGTAAGCTCACCAGATCTATTTATGGTCTCAAACAATCGAGTCGAGTATGAAACACTACATTAAACAAAGTGTTATTGAATTTTGGACTGAAGCGATCATCGACCGACCAATGCGTGTACTATTTCGTTGAAGGGATTCGTATTTTCATCGTGGCAATTTACGTGGATGACATCATCATATTTTCCAACAACAACGAAATGGAAAGGAAGCTGACCCAGGTTTTGTTCGATGAGTTCAAAATGAAAGACATGGGAGAGATATCGTCAGTGCTTGGTTTTCGTGTGACACGCACTAGAAAATCAGGTATGATCTCCCTTGATCAAACTTATTACATCAAAGCTCTTTTGTCTCGTTTTGATATGAGTGAATGTAATGGTTTGGCCGTTCCAATGGACGCAAATCAAAAACTTACAAAAAATATGTATCCAACAGATGTAAAGGAAGTAAAAGAAATGATAAATGTACCATATCGTCAATTAGTTGGTGCATTGCAATTTTGTGCACAAGTATCCAGGCCGGATATTTGTTTTGCTGTAAATGTGCTGAGTAGATACAACGAAACATTGGGCAGTAGCTAAACGTGTGCTACGTTACTTGAAGGCAACGATTGACAAGAAAATAACATGCACAAAGCAACTGACCGAAATTCAAGGATATTGCGATGCGGATTGGGCTGGTGACGCAGACGAACGCAAATCAACCACCTATGTGGCTATGTGTTCACGCTGCAAAATGGTGCAATATCATGGTGCTCAAAACGACAACTGACTGTCGCCATATCAACAACTGAGGCTGAATTTATGTCAATGACCGCAGCAACACAAGAATGTATTTGGTTAAAACAACTTGAAAATGAAATTTTTATGAACTCTCCTCGTACGATCAAATTGTATTGTGATAATATAAGCGCGATTAATTTTGCTAATAATAATACATATTCAGCCAGAACCAAACATATTGATTTTAACAGAAGTTTGTTCATCAAAAGGTTCGAGAAAGGATTGTCGATTTAATCCATTTAGCTACAAATGAAATGCCAGCTGATGTGTTAACAAAGCCTGTATCAAGCATAAAGTTAGCTTTAGTATCGAAAATCATTGGATTAAATTGAAAACCATTTCCTGAACAATACTAACGTAAGTTCATTTGCATACTTTATATAAAGTTTTTTCATTGGTTGTAGATATGTAAAAAGAATTCTAATTGTTTTGAATTTGATTTAGTGAATTGAACATTGTAAGATTTTTGTAAATGAGAGTAAAGGCAATATTCAATTCAGGGAGAGTGTGAAAAATGCCAGTTGGCAACACTTTTTAACAAATGTCAAAACGCATATATTTTTAATAAACAAAGAGGATCGCTCTCTTGCTTCAGCTTTCTACGAAGAAGGTTGTGTTTTAATTAATTGGAAATTCCTGCGCGGAAAGTGTTATCGATAAATCGGTCAGATTCCTTTAATATTCAGGATGGAAAAGCAGATTCTATTTCAATTGAGGTCCCATTTGGATGCTCCAAAGTTCCTACTCGAGAGCGCCAGTGGCGCAAAAAAGGGCCACGCGAAAGTGGGCAGTAGTGTGAAGAGAATTACCGTCCAACATGAAACTGGATGTAAAAAAAATTATTTTAGCACAATATAGTGCATTAAGTATAGAATATTCCTTGTTTTCTTCTATATTAAGTGTTTAAGTAAGAATTGTCAGGGAAAAAATTGAAATTCGCTTGTGAGAAGAAAAATTTTCTTCTGCAAAATTTTACAAAATATTCCATGCAGTGCAATTCTGTTAAGGTATTGAACAAATGCCTGAGTTGTTAATAATACCTAGAGAAGGATGATAATTTATGTCACCGATCTATTTTATTGTGTCCTTCTGAATGGGAACCATGCCCGAGTTCGTGTTTGATATTCAGTGCGTCTCTGGAAAAAATGGTCAACATTTTGTAAAAGAACTTGCAATAATCTCTTTCGATTCAACCGCACCAGTTATTTACCACTTTGCTCTGCCCCACTCGTATCAGGAGTTTAATTTAAAAGCTCGCAAATAAAACGAATTTGAAATGAAAAATATCAATGGATTATAATGGTGTGATGGTGATGTTAATTATAATCAATTTCCTGCAATTTTGGTAGAATTCAAGGGATCAACCATATACGTAAAAGGTGGTATCAAAAAAGACTTAATAAGAAGATATTTACAAGATGTTAATAAAGTACAGCTGGAATCACCGAAACTGCGGAATCTGTTTCAAAACCAACTGTAAAGTTCACGATGCACTACCATCGTCAAAAAGATGTCCAGCGAAAAATTGCATAAAACTCTTTGAAACTGGCCATGGCGTCTTCAATACTAAAACTACCAATTTCCGGTAAATCAGGCAATTTTTTCTTCTTTTGCAGCTTTTGGTCCATCGTATTACAGGTTTGAGTTCTCTTATTGTGAGACATCCTATCAACGGGTCTCACTTTTACCTAAAGAGCTGGAATAGAGAACTGATGGATATGTAACTTCCTCGCACTGCTTTTATACCACCCGTTTCTCGTTACCAGGTTTGGTTGCAATACTCTCCGCCATGTTGTGAAAAATTATTTAAGAAGGTATTTCGATATAAATGAAGTATTTTATCATCATTGGTATCATAGTTTGTAAAAGGGAGCCATTTCAGACAGTTTTTGAAGCTCCTTCTACTTGAGCGATAGTAGAGAGACACAACAATATTGTCCACAAGTTGTTGAGAAGCCACCTTGTAACCGCTGCCTATTATTCACAAAAACTTTAGTATTGATACGAAGGATTTTTTTATAGTATTTGTTGTCTGGATATTTTCCGAATGAATCGAAATACTCGACGGGTCCCTTTTTAGCGCAGAAAAATGCTACCCAATGTGTGCCACTTTTGTATATCGGGTCCGTGTTGATGATGACACATGAAGGTTATTTTATTCTTCAAGGTGAACGGTCATAGGGATAAACGCCTTGGAAAAATCTATTTGAAATGGTGTTACTTCTTAACGCATTGATAATCTCTACAGTGTTCATCCCTGTTCTTGTATGTTCTCTGGGTCTACAATCTATGTATGTGATGTCATATAACTTTGTAATAATTACTTTGTCGATTCCCCGTTCACAAACGCTGTTGAAAACTTTGACAAAGATCTGATGAGATCCTCATCGTGTCGTTTGAGTTTCCAGTTTCCAAATATACCTGCATGATCTGTGGTTACAACCGAGGAATTAGGATATTTATACTTAACTTCTTTCGAGTAAAGTTGGTTCTGTGATGCGAACCCGGTCAGCGATACTTTCTTAAAGAAGGCTAAGTTTTCTTTGGAGAAGTACTCAACATTTACAAGGCACTGCGTCATGGCTTCTGCTATGTACTGAAGTGAATACTATCCAAATCTGATTTTTATTGCAGTATATATATATACAGCTTTTTTAAATGCTTGTAAATACATTTCGATTTTTGTCAATTTCAAGCCTTCCATCATATTCCGCGTAAATGATACAGGTGACGCTTATCTTTAAAGCTTCTCTGAATTTTCCTTCAATCGATATCACACCTTGGTTTAACAAACAAGCTCAATTTGGTAGATATCTGATGACTTTTATCAAAATAATTGATTCTAGTCCCCTTGAACAGAGAAAGATATCCTCTAGTGCTAACTGATTTTTCGCGTGAATAATCAAACTCTAGACTCTTCTTTACTTGAACACAATTTACTGATAGATTGAAGTCGCTGATATTGTTATGCTTAAAGTTAAATGGATTCTTCGTGCGCTTTCTGGTGTAGGAGTCACTATCCACCATACCGAAAACAAGCAGGTTCGGTAATTGCCCGATAACTACGTAATCAACAGATAGAGTATAGGTGTTGGTAGGTAGTGTATAGGTTTTCACTACCACACGCTTGTAAGGGTGCATTCAAGCGTTCTTATACAACTTCACGTGCTATTAATATACTGGGATTGACCGTAACATGATTTATGGACAATGTCGCTTCTACAATTTTACGCGTGAATTAAAGTCATCTTCTTTCGAGTACAAATAAAATTTCGGTTTTTCCAATGAAAGTGTTAAACGGAAATCCACTCCATTCATTAAGAGTTTATCTTGATTAACCTGATCGCTGAATTGTGCCCACCAGTTCAACGACGTTACTCTTTTTCACCACTGCAGACCTTTGAAGATATCCCTCATTCAATTCAGTAGGACCACCGCCAGGTCAATCATCTCCATCTCATTCTGATCTAGATACCAACCGGCTGGTTCGATCTGAGTTGATGCAGTGTCTTTACTATAGTTCAGTAAATTTTCAATATAGCCGCGATAGTGGTAATTGTTGTCTGTCTGAGCTTTATTCATACCATTCAATTGTACAGTGCATTGTCTAAAAAGTGAATGGATGACGTTGTTGTTGGATGACGTTGTAGCCAACAACGGGATCAGCTAAAACGTCAGTCCGATCAGCTTTCTTAAGTTTCTCCTTCCCGGTGAAAAGTTCCTTGTTGCCATTCTTTAGTTTAATCAGATGCACCTTGAGTCATAAGTAAATGCTGAATAAGTCAAGATATGTATCTCCATGGCATAGTGAGAGGAATCCCAACACCAAAGAATTGTCTAGTGATGCAATGGGTTGCTTGCAAACCTGTTCGGTCCTCAGAATACTGTTTTGAATCGGTGGTGATGCAAAAATTTCCACTTCAAACTTCATACACTCATTCTGCATCGTGATGGTATCATCTTCTTGTCAAATATATCCAATGCAAGCCTTCTTAGTTTTCGTCGTCGTCTTTCTAGTTTTCTTAGTCTTGCTCGATGATAACTGTCTCATTTTTCTCCCTTTTTTTACGGTTAGGCACTGATTTCAGCTGTTTACTTGTGTAAGGGTTAGCTCGTTTTATAGCTAATCTCCTATCTCTACCTTCCATTTTATCGAAGATTTTATTTCTACCTTTTTGGGCTAATTCGTGCACTGCAGATTTTCCATGCTCCTTTAGTATCTGCTTCAGCGGTCTGTTTCCTGCCTCTTTGAAAATGGACTTCCTTCATTTGACGACTTGTTTGTCTGTATAAATAATGGTTGAAGATAGCGTACCAATCCACTGAAAAAACTACCAACACCCCTTCCTCGCTGGTATCCAATTAGCGATCGATACAATTCTTCAATGTCAGATAATTTACTCCCACTCTGGTCAAGATAGTAACGTGCGTATTGTGAATTCATCTCATAAGCATAGAGGTGTATTAAATCCTGTATCAAAAATGTGTTGATATTTCAAACTTGCGAATATTTATAGATTCTTCCCTTCATTTCAAATGAAGCATGATGAAAGTTGAAGTAAAGCTAGGTTCAAGGTCGACTAGCTCACCGTGATGGTCTGTAGTTTTGATTGAGATACTTTCAATAAAAGTTTTCTCAAGTGGTCAGTACTCCACATGATCGAATATAAAAACGCTATCACAACTTTCCAGCGGGATTGCTCGTAGATTTCTAACTAGTTTACTTCCTGTCATTCTAGGTTTAATGATATCCGTATAAACATATATCAAATTCACATTCATCAATACCTTTGGAGGGTGTGTCATGATATGTTCATTTTTCAATTACAGACAAGGATTTTTCCAGCTGACTTAAACTGTCCAGCATTATTGATTTATCAAATGACTCTTTTATTGTTGCATCTATCGATTTGGGGTCGCGTTTCTGAACGAGTGTCTTTAGGAAAGCGTCGATGAATAAACCAGCAATATTATCGGTTTCATCCACTTCTATTGGAACAAGAGTTGTAGCATGTGAATCATCGGCTCGTTTGTAGGCATGTTAATAATGGTGTGAAAATCAGTTCAAGCACACTCCTTGGGTAATATTTTAATGCCGGACTCTCCAGCGGTGCGGGATATAGATCCTTGGATTGCTGAAGCAATTTTGTTAAACACCTGCTTTCGTGATTGATATGGTCCAAGGTTGCTTTTCTTTATCAAGTAGCTTTTCATCATTAAATTCAGTTCCGCTTAGTAAGAAGCGTATGAAATCTGTTATGTTAATCGGTGACGCAATTGGCAGCTCTACATTGAGCTTCACGCCATTATCTTTCAGATGAAATGTATGGATTGTCGGTTGAATGCCCGCTTCTTTATCCCGTCTCTTATTTAAACTATTTGACGGATAAACATATTGATCAACCATCTGTGATAATGCATTGTGGTTTAGTTTGTTTCTTGGTATCTGTCCAGTTATGTGGTCTATAAGCGCTCGGAATGATTCAAATTTTTCATCTGACTTTAAATAAACTTTCTCAGCAGTCTTCCAAGACTGACAAATATGTATGCAAAAATTTTTTCTTCTAAAATACTTCTTATGTCGGAGATTACCTTTCCATCCTTATTTTTTCGATACGATCGAATATTATTTGTTAAGTTTAGGTTAGGTAATAGTTATACTAGTCAGGTCTAATTGCTAAGAAAAATGACGAAAGAAATGATGAAAAGTTCATTTTATTTGCCTAATAACATAACTTTTGCAAATCATTAGCATCCCATTTAAAACGAACATGTTTCTTTGCCAATCCAACTACGTAGGCGAATATTGCTTTTGAATCTTTTTGAACTGGTGAAGATTGTGGTACTTCAGTAACTCTTACATCTTCAGAAGGTATAGAACGTTTAGAAATTCAGCTACTACCTGATTCGCTTTTCTCTTTTTTACGTTCTGGTAGAGCGATCTTCATTATTCCGACATACCAATTGCTGGTAATTTTACACCCATTTGGAAATATATTTTCGAAAGATGATAGCGTATTGCCAAGGGAAATGCCTAGGGAACTGTTGCTCAAGAGACACACGAAGAACTCGTCATCTATTATGTTTAAAGGGATTTTTAAACTCTGTCCCAATTCCGATTTTTAACGCTAGAACTAGGCTTGGTCTTTAATCTTAACCGTTGACTTCTTGGACCAGGCTTTCTTTATGGGAATGTCAGTCTCAAATTGATCATGGTTTAAACGAGAAGGTCTTAATATAGAATGCTTACCAGACTTTTGACCTACTTCATCGAAATCTGACGCCACAGCACCTCTTCATCTTTTGCATCTAAATCAGTGAAAACGTCATCCAGTTCATGCACAGTCATATCCGATGCAATCGTATACTGCATTCTACCATCATCGCCAGTTATTATCCTATAGTCCTTTCTGGTTCCAACAAATGAATCAGTTACACTTTTCCTTATTTTGGAAGCAGGCTAAGACTTTTTGCTATTTCAATTGGTGATAATCGTCGCTTAAAAGCAGCAGGTAATTCTTGCTTTGGTGGTGTCATTTCGTTTATCAACTCAAATATCTCTTACGGTCATGAAGACGAAGTTTGTATGTGTATTCCGTTTTTAAATAGAAACCTTGTATGTGTGCTGCTATCACGCAAATTCTTATATTTTTGCATATCCATGCGGTCTTTCTATGAGAGATTTTCCGTTTTTGTCTCCATAAATGATTTTTTTCTTCGTCTTGTATTTAAAAATCGTATTAGCACATTTCGGTGCTGATACCATTTTTCTTCATCATTTTGGCGCTTATTGTTCAGTATCTTATTCAAGGTTTTGTCAAACAGAGTCTGTGTACTAGCGCTCTCAACTGTCACCTTTATGCGTTCATATACTTCATTTTATTAAGACAACTATTTCTTGGCATATTTTTTAATCAAAGACCTTATCACACCTGAAAGAACACTTCCTAACAATACATGGAAAAATTCTCCTTGCTGCACTGACACTTTACGCTGTCGCGGAACAGATTTTCTTGCCCCTGAAAGCTTACGTAGTCTCTTTTTATATTTGTGCAGTTGTGTGAGTACTTTCTTGAGCTTAGAAGCGCCTTGTAGATTTTCACTTTCAATTTTTCTATGGAAGTTAGCAGAACTTGTTATTTCTCAATATGTATAAATGAAGTTCACAGTTTTAAGATGTAGCTTGGAAGCAAGTTGAAAATTTTCGTTAAAAACCTTATTTTTCACTTATTATTCAACAATGTCATTACTTTGATATGACGCTTAGTAGTATCTAGTAAATTCTCCTAAAGTTTTAATGAAATTCGTAACTTTTGTATGAAGCTCAGAAACAATTTTTTCCCATTTTCATGAAGTTTACAACTTTCATATGAAGTTCACGGTTTAATATCCAGCTTAGTATCAATTTGAAGATAATGGTGAATATTAAGTAAGATCTTTGCTTCCGTATGAAGCTTAGTAGCAGTTTGGTAGTTTTCATAAGATTTTAGAGACGTCCACAATTTTCCTGTCGAAAAAGTAGCAATATAAACAAATTTATTAATGATTGATAAAGTTCTCAGTTTTCGTGTGGTGATAAATTTCAGAACTTTTGTGTGGAGCCTAGTAGCAACTTATTATTTTTCATTGGCTTTTAAAGAAGAATATAACTTTCATATCGAAATTTTTAGATTTTTAGATCAATTGTATTTTTTGGATTTTTGCTAATGTTTGATAAACTTCCGTATGGGTTCGCGTGGAACATATGTATATATGTACTTTTTTAGCAGTGACTGTGTATCGCTAAAAATTGAAATTTTGAAAGTGTCAAAATATGCAAACAGTGTATCCAAACGTTGATTTTTTACTAACATTTATTGAAATTTACAAAAAGTGCAAGATAACGGTATGTCTTATACACAAATTGACGGCAACAATGAGAATTCCCGGCGATTATTGTGAAAACGAGTACATTTGCTATTCATAGATAAAACCCATTTGATCAGAAAATGCTCTTAAGGCAAGCCGATGATATCAAACCACCCTGTAGTTTATAATTTATTACTTATATTAGAAAAATAGCGTAATAACATATGTTCGCGCATTTCAAGTCCGATGATCCTGCAATCTGAAAGCATGCTCAAGTTCATCACACTCATTGACAGTGTAATGTGGCCCAAATCAATTTGTATTTTTGCTGACCTGCCAATGTTCATTTGCATAATCATTAAGGTAGTCTTTTAATTTTGAACTTCAGACTAACGGTTGCTGACCTGATAGCTGCATTGTGCTGACAGGTCAGCTATAAAATTTATAAATATGAAAGAATGACTAGACTCACTCTCAGTCAGAATCAATAAAGCACATAGATTAAATTTGCGTTGTTTTGATTTTTGATCAATATTAGCTCAATATTTTAGAATTGTTGAGCCTTGAGTTTTAGATGAAACGTTATAATTTGAGGAATTTAGTGCAGGCAGGTTAATTGCTAGAAAACATTTCTCAAGAGATATTATTTGAGAATTATGTCTTGATAACTTCGTGATTGGCTATTAATCCATCATCGGTCCATCGAGCCGGATATATTCTGGAGCAGTTTTAGTGAAGCTAGTTCAGTGCTGCGAATATAGAATTGCAAACTTCTTAGTGCTGCAAAACTGGAATTGCAAATTAAGTGTTGCAAATCTAGTGCCGGTAAACCAGTATCGAAATCGGAATTCTGTATCGAACAAATTGGGTATACCGAACATTTCAAGATGACAACAAGCGGGAGATATCAATGTTATCGACAATCAGTGACATAATTTGGAGGAGTTACAAAGGTTCATCAGAAACCAGAAAAAAGACTCCAAGTTTGGTACAGCAAAAAGAATTTTGAGCTGGCACAATGGCAAACAAGTGGCGAGCATGCGAAGAGTGTCACTACGCAGTGAAAACGAGCATAGCTGCCAAATCAAAAAAATTCGTCTATTACATAATGGAATTCGAGCGTGCCGAGTCGTTGTATGAAAAGTATATGGTCCTCTTCAAGCTAAGAATCTACGATTATGAACCTTCAACCTAAAGCGCAAGCTCACAAAGAGCTGTCGCAATGCACGAGAGCAATGAAGTGGATTTGTCATTAGAGCGGATCAAAATACCTCACGTCTAAGGAAACTATGCCAATTGGGCGTCGTTTCAAAATATGTTTTCCACTTTAGTGGATAAAAGTGAAAGACTTAGCGCAGTGGAAAAGATGCATTCTCTTCGTTCACCAGTGTCGGGCGAAACTGAACAGCTCATCAAGCACCTGGGCATTACGGGCAGTAATCACGAAACGGATTGGGCTTTGACGTGCAAACTATACGACAACAAGCGCTCAGGCGCAAATGCACTGATGAAGCTAATTTGGGACATTAAGCCTACGAGTCTAAACAGCGGCAACTCCATTAAGCATATGTTCAACATTACCAGCGAGGTATTGAATAATATGGAAGCCTTGGCAGGAAAGCTTGCTGATGTGCTACTTTCACATCATTTACAGCAACGATTAGATAGCGAATCTTCTCTCGAATGGCAGAAACGCATTGGGGCGTCTTATGATATTCCGACAATAACGCAGTTTGCCTAATTTCCAACTCAATGCCTAGTGATCCATGAAGCCACAACCAGAACCGAAAAACGTCCAAAATATGGCGTTAATATCGCGGAAGCAAACAGAAGGGACTTATGCCAAATCTGTGATGGAACTCATGGGACGCCACAGTGTTAAAAACTTCGGGACGTCTAGATAAGAGTTAAGGTCGAATCAGCTCAAAAGCAAGTTATGCTTCAATTATTTACGCAGGAACCATGCAGTAGCTGCATGTCCACCAAAAAATCGATGCAGATCATGCAACAAGTAGCATCATAGCTTTTTACATATCGAACCACAATAAGCTTACGTAAATTCTCATGGTGCTAATCCCACCACCTCGACCCTTAATACCGTAACTAAGGAAATCAAGACCCATTCAGTGGTGCTGCAAGCTACAGATATTACTCAAGTGAGGACATTGTATGGCACGTTCTTACGGCTTACAGCTCTAATTCATCACTGAAGGGGCAGTTCAGCAATTATGCTTCAAACGCAAGTATTCCAAGCTTGGTATTCAGGCATAAGCGGTCAACGAGCCTCAGTTTAAGGAATTGTTAACATATAATGCAAACAAAGGAAATTATCCAACTCGCTGCATTTCAATTAACTCATACTTCTTAAAATAACATGGGAGATTCCTGAATGCAAATTAAATCCCTCCCCAATGAGTAATAGCTTTGATCTCGCTGATCAGGCTTACTGCAAGCCAGGCAACATTGATATAATCCTGGGAGCCAATGTATACGGAGACCTAATCTTGCCTGGGCTGAGAAAAATCTCCAATAGCCATCTGACTGCTCAGAACTCAAGGTTCGGTTGAATAATTTCAGGATCTTCCGAAACCAAGGTGGCTGCAAGAGTTCATGTCAGCATGATAAGCACCCAAGAGCTGAATAACAATTTAAAGAATTACTGGGAAACACATTTTGCAAAACCAAGTGTCGAGACACAGATAGTGGGAGATATACCGTGCGTCTTCCGTTTAAGCCAGAGACAAATCCTAGTGAAGCATTATCACCCAACACGAAGGATATCATATTAAGGTGGCAACTGGCAGAAAGAAAGCTCGAAACCTCGACTTAAAGGTGAAGTATAATCAGTTCCTTCAAGAAAGTGAATTTATGATCAGCCGTCCTATTTGCCACTTCATCCTGTTGTCAACGAAAGCAGCACAACTTTGTGTTTGATGCGTCACATTAAACGTCCATGGGAATGACGTTGAATGAATTACTTAAGGGTAGCCCTACTATTCACTGCCACGAATTTATTAGCTAATTTGGAAGTAAAATGGTTTACAACGCTGCTTGGTGCATGATTACTCACCTAGACTCTCTGCCCTGGCGAGAAGTTTCGTATTTTATAACGCAAACTGTACGTGCGTGTCCCGTTGGAGTGGGATTCTGCCAGCTTTTCCTGCACCCTGTCTTGAAACAGCCGTAGTCTGTCGCAATTTGAGCGAAGCAAAACCTATGCGTCCTCAAATGCGTGGAGTCTTCGGAGCAGACCATAATCCGACCCATGTTGGATAGACTGGTATCCGAACGTAAGGAAGTGCGGTGAAAAACCCGTGGAGTTATGTACAACGTTTCAAAACGCGGAGCAAGACTTTGCGAGATGTTCATCCCACTTCCTATCGTCGCCCACAATATAGACTCAGATCGCCGACTTTGTTCAGCTCGTTATGAAGCGTTTGCTTGTAGGGTGTACAGTGGAGTTCGAAAGTGTTGCACTTCAAACTCATCTTATATCTGAGTGAACACATGCGAAACGAACTGAACTTCCTTGTTCGGATGCAGGATTTCTGGAATTCCAAAAGTAAGAAAAGCTGAATTTGTCGGTTTTGGACACATTCTGAAAACTTTCGCGGTTCGTTTTTGATTTGATTTGTGTTTCCTTCCGGTGCTCAATAGTGGAGTCGAACACCTGTAGTTTCAAACTCCATCTTGCCAATTTGCCAGGGCTAGAGCCATTTTAAACTCGCCGGGTCGGTGATGATGGTGAAAGGCAACCCCTCGATTTTTGCTCAAAACCTGTTAACGCTTTGCACAGCCTCTCAGCACTTTAATTCTGTGATACTATAGTTGCGCTTGGCTGTGTTCAATTTCGCAGACATGTAAACCATCATCCTTTTGAAACAGCACACTGCCACTGCCCGTAGTGCAAGCATCGCACAGCATGTAGAAGGGCCGACCAATATCAGGATTAGTTAGGACCAGGGTAGTAACAAGACACTGATTTATATCATGAAACGCTCTATAGGTGATGTCTGTCCAATGAAACACCAGCTAGACCTTGAGTGAGTCTGTTAAAGGATTGGCCAATGACGCAAAATTCAGGATAACCCGCCGATACCATGCACATTAACCGTCAGATTTATTTAACCCTTTTGGATTCTGGGTACGTGAGAATGCTTGCTAATTTTGCAGGGTTAATTTTTAAAGTCCCGTCACTGAACACATAGCCAAGACTTTTTATTTCTTTTTGCAGGAATTTACTTTTTTCCACAGTGATTGTCAAGTTTGCCTTCCGTAAAAATTTGGACACTGTGGAAAGTAGTTCCATGTGCTTATCAAAGGTGGCACATGTTATGAGCAAGTCATCGAGATATAAAAATATCTTGTCCTGCAGTTGGTGAGGGATGACCTTATGCATCAGTCTGCACATTGTTTAAAGAACATTGCAAGTGCCAAAAAGCATGACCGTGAACTGATATATTTGCGTGAACTGTTTTTTCTCGAGAGCTTGCGTCTTAGGTTATCTAGCAGAAGGCGCCCTTTAAGTCTAAACTGAGGATAAATCGGTAAGCATGAAGACGTGCCAACAGTCCCTCGATTAATGGTAATGGATAAGCGTCTCTAATAGTCAAATTGTTTAGTCGTCGGGCATCAAGGCATAACCTCACCTTTCCAGGTTTCCAGACTACCGTCCCCGGGGAGCTCCATGCGCTATGAATTTCTTCTATCACGCCTTAGGGCAGCATTTCATCCACCTCATCGTTTATCAGAGCTTTATCGACAGGAGATACGGCATAATGTCTTTGCTTTATAGGCTGGGCAGTACCAGTGTCGATGTGGTATGTCAAGAGATTAGGTTTGCCCAATCCTTATATGTTAAAGAACGGAAACTCTGTTTCCACTAGGTCGAGTTGAGTGGTTTCCTGGGGTAGCAACTCATAAAATGCAATTTTAGAGCATTCCGTCACCGCCTTGATGGTAGGCAGTGATATGAACGAATTTTTAAAGGCGTCCCAATAGTTTATTCCAAGGTATAAGGAGTTTGTTTGGGGCCGGTACGACCAAGAAGCGGATCATACGCGTGCGATTATGAAAATGCACTCCTGATGCTGCTTTGACCCTGGCTTTCAGAGGGTGCGTCGTCAATAAACTTCAGCCCTGTATAACCAAAGATACTTACCATGGCCCGTCTATCTGACAGGCCTAATGATGAATCGTCTTTTCATCTTCATCTCCACAAAAAGTCGATTATCTTCTGCAGGGGTAACTACAGACTCAATGCAGGTTTTTTTTTTAAAAAAACGTTGGTAAGTATACGATCGCTTGAATCGTGAGGCATGAGGCTTCGTGGTACGACTTGTAATTGAAACCGTGTCACTGTCTGATGTTTGGACAGCAGCGTCACGAAATTAATGGCTTGCACTTACTGTCGGTGCCATAATTTTGGGTTGGTATTGGTAGCGGTCACCTTGGTAGAAATTTGTTGAGCCCCACGATGTGGCGGAGTGTCCAGAGTTTCCATATTTTGCATACTTCGGCCAGTGTTTTCTGCACACTTGGTCCATTTTGGTTTGACCACCCCCGGAGTTTCACACCCAAAGCAAATTTGTCTCAGCACTGGCTGAGGACACTCCATAAATGAATGCCCTATATCCTGGCACTTCGAACACACCCACAAATTCATACTCGGGCATGCCTGAAATGCATGTGTTGATATTAAAAGCGATGCTGTCGCCAGACGATCTTCCGTCTGTCAGTGTCTACTCATCAATGTGGGAGCCGGATAACGACTCTGAAAGGCGATTTCAGCCTGGTGTCTAACGACGCCATTTATTTGTTCAATGGGATCGTCATAGTCACTGCAGATTCCCGCTACTACATTAGAACGTTTGTATTGGTTCCATTCCAGGGTCTTGCCATTTAGGTACCACACCACTTCTTTGCGACACACCGACGAGCCTGCATGAAACTCCACACCAGCCAAATAGTTTTTTAATCAGCCTCAGCACCAACATTTACATTGGATGTAATGAAAGAGAAAGGGGTTTGAAATTTGAGGAGGAAAAACAAAATAAATGGATATTTATGAAAACCAATTGGAGACAGAGCTCTTCCCATACAAAAGCGGGAGAAGAGGGCCTCTCCTAGAACTGCACTTCATTCGCAAAGACTTGTAATGAAATGATTATTATTGCTGTAATTGCTATTATTATGATACGAAATAAGAGATGCAAATTATAAAAAAACTTGAAAGGAGTGTAAATTCTCAACCCAAAACCCATAAAATATCCTAAAATATCCGTACTGAGTGTAGCGTAGAATCCTTGCAAGCGCATATGTAGTGCCCATATCCTGAAGATTTATTCGTAGAAAATAGATTAGAAGCCGGCTCGCTACTTTGTCCTCGATGCCAAGATAGCGGACCGGTTTTGCATGTTATTTCACACCCCATGTTGTGCACACATGCGACAAATGTAGCATTTGCCTGATCTTGGCGGGTGATCCTTGTAGCTAGGATCGGCGCGTCATTATCAGTGCATAGTTATTAGTGAAAAGTAGTGCAAGTTGAGTGTGGACGAAGAGCCAAAGAAAAGAGCGTGGATTTACAGGAAAGGTAAGCAATTTTGCTTATTAGGTGCTGTGGTCGGTAGTTTTATTATTGGATATATATATATAAATATATTAATATATTTGGATATCCCAAGCGTTAAGGGATTAAATAGTGCAAAAGTTGATTGCTCACTAGGATCAACTGCCCGTGATCGCGTAAGTGATTAGATTCAGTAGCGTAATGTGACGCTGTGTTGAGGGAAGTCGAGCCAGGGACTTGGTGTGTGTGTGTGAGTGTGTATAAGGATGGGTTTAATCCTTAGAATAGCGGGGATGGAGTTAATCCTCGCGGGGTTGGTCGATGGCGCTCCTCGCTAACCCAAGGAACACGAGTTGTTGGCGCCTTGTGCGTTCTCCCCTGGCGTCAGCGTATTCGTGGGTTCCGTCTCGTCTTGCGTGTTCTCCCCTGACGAGGGCTCGGCCCCTCTATAAAGTTTGGATCCGGAAATAGAGCACTCAAATTGAAGAGTGTATTGGAAGAATACCGGGCAGTTGAGTGTAGAGATTTTTAGTAGTGGCGTCAACGACTTAATCGTTGTATGAATATTTGACCATTGCACTTACGTGTTGCTTCTTTTATTTGTTTACAGACTTGGCAGTTCATCAACAGCGACCTATGGACACTCGACATCCTGGTCGCGCCAGTGTGTTCCTGTATTTTAACACATTAAATTATATTTAATTCGTAATAAAAATATTTTTGTCTTACATATATAATTAAATTTTCATCACTACTAATACTATATGATAAGATTAAGTGATATTTAGTTTTAAACAAAAAAAATAACTTGTCGAATGCTGGAAATTGATGGTAACAATATTGAGGCTGATTAAGGTATATGACTAAATTTACAATGAACTAAAGTACACAGCGTTTCTTTGAGGGCTCTCCCTCTTTAATTACCTCAATTGCCAACATATAGAGGAATAACTCGGCCAATGTAAGTTAGTAGGTGGACCTAGCGCGCATGAAATATGCAACTGCGCAAGCGTTGGGTCGAGGTAGGGTTGGACCAGGCCGACACATCTGCGCCTGGTGAGCTCCGCTGAAGTTCGGCTTCTAAGTAGGAGTGACATTGCCGCCCGAAAGATTTGTTTGCTCGTGCCGTAGTAGGTTTTTTTCTCGTCTATCGCCGGATCGATTACGTGAATCGCGATTAAAGTAGCTGAGGTGTTTACTCTCTCGGGTAGGTTTTGGATCATGGTATTCGGGTTCTCGGTGCGTGCGAGATTTTTGTGGAACGTTGAAAAGTAAAGAAGAAGATATAGCCTCAACTTAGAGAATGATGTTAGCTTGGATTTTTTTATTGTGATATTTGTGGATGAAATTTCGTAATCGGGCAAGTAGATGGCTGAATCTTTGTAAATGAGATTCGGGACTTGCTAGAGAAACGTACCGACGACGTTACGTGGTGAACTGAGCTGGCCTGCCAGCAGCCATCGAATCTCTAGCCAGGTAGAGGCCGGACCCGAATTGGTCAGAAGGGTTCGTTGCTTCGTCCTGGCGACTTCACGTCCGTCAGTTCAACAGGTACAAACCTGTTTGCCTTGAAACCTGGAAGCGAAAACGTTCGCCAACCAACTTTCAATTGCTCATTTCATTATAGACTCCTCATGGGCAGATATGACTGTGTTGAGACCTGCTAAGGATCTGACAACATACAGGATAAAAGACGGTAAAGTTTGCCTCAACACCACGGAGAGTGGACGAGAAATCAGGAATGTCCTCTGATTCGAAGTGCTTAGTCTTCGCTAAGCTATCCCGTGAAAGGAAAAACAGTAGACACATACCTGATAGTAGCACTCGGCACCAGAGTATATGGTATGGTTCACCCGGTTGGTCGAGCCCTAATATCAGGGCTATTAACCTAGTTCGACACAATTGGCACCACCGCAACCGCAATATTATAGAAATTATTTTTTAAAGTAGAAGAGAAGAAAACTCTACAGTCCACGCAATCTTCCCCTTTCTTTTCGTCTGCACTTTTTGGCTTCCTAAACTCCACTGTCTGTATTTTCCTCTCGTACTGTCATCATTTCCATCTTTTTGGGGCCGGGTGCAAAAAGGTCCGGCCAGTGGGGCTTCCAGTTTGAAGCGAATTCCAGGAACGGGGTAGAGAAAAAAGGAGGAAGGAAAAAAGTCCGAGACAGCTCTGGGGATCGAACCGGCCTCCTTATGACTCTGAAGCAGCTACGCTACCAAAAGGCTACTGAATGGTGATAATTAATGATGCAGTTGTTGGATTTAAATTTAGTGGCGCATGGTGCACAACATTTGCAACAAAATTACTATTATTAACAGTATCATCTCAAGCAATTTCAAAGAAAAATCCTTAACACTGAACATTTACAGTTACGCTTGGCATTATCGATAATACCATGTACATAACATCGAAAACAGTTCGGCATTTTCACAAATTCACCGGGATAAAACCCAAACTCTGGCCAAATTAAACATCGTATTACATGTAAAAAACATTTAAGAAATTTTAAAAGATATTAATGAATTCCAAATCAAGAGAGCACTGACAAGGACAACACAAAATTTTCATATTTTCAGAACTGGAACATTTTACTGTAAAAGTCAAAAAAAAATTTATACCACTAAAGAAAAGACATAAAACAGAACTCATTGCTTTGGTAGAAAATGCATAAAATTGGCTTTTCAGCACAATGGACGACCAAGAAAGGATAAATATAGACAAACAGTGTTTGATAATTGTTACCAAGAACCACAATCGAATAAATCTGTGAATAAAAAAAATGAGATAAACAAATATTTCAGTAAACAATTAAAAAATAAGAAGGTATTGCGACTAGAGACAGACACACAATTGCAACTAAAGTTAGTGTTGAGGATATGCTTTATGCAGCTTTTACTTGGCATTTAACCAGTGTCTGCTTGCACACGCATCATAGGTACTTTCTTCACACCATCCCTCTCTCCCTTTCTTCAGTCGTGTTGCGGTAAAGCTGCTGTGTTATTGTAAGAATTTCAGTAGTTCATAACTTATTTTCGACAAGATCATTTCGGTTACTTCAACTCTACTGTGTTTTATTTTTCGCTAAACAACAGGTTATGGGCTCAGACCATGTGCAAAAATAGTCTAGTAGTAGTAGTGTGTTTTCTATTGTACTGAGTTTTTTCCATGGACACAAAGGACATTGTAAAGGACACTGGTGTTGTTAAAGACTCTGCGTTTGAAGATTCTACTGTGCACCTTGAAAAACAGGAGCCACGACCTAACATGACCGAATCTAAGTCATATCAACTTCACCATTTCAATGGTCAGAATTACTAGTTGTGGAAGCTACAAATGGAAATCTTTATTGAAGAAATCAAGCTCAAGGCGTATATTCTAGGTACTATTCCCAGACCAGCAGCAAACCCAGAATAGTGGAATGGTAAATCTTAGGGCTAATTGTGATGACATAGCTCAAGGTGAAACATTTGCAGCAAGAAGCAATAATAAAAGGACCGGTAAAATTCCAAACAAGACAAGAAAGCGAAAAGGCAAATGTAATTACTGGCACAAGGAAGGACATTGGGCCAGAAAATGCTGCAAGCGCGAGAGGGATAGAAAATCTAAACAAACGGACCAATAAAGATAAAATAATACAGAGCATTCACTCATGCTTCAAAGGAAGTCCAACACGAAAGCTCGTTTTTACTCGACTCACTTGGAAGAAAATGAACAAAAACTCACGCTTCAGTCCATCAATACAAAGGATAAAATTAAAGACATGTGGTTTGTAGATTCAGGCGCTACAGATCACAAGTCGATCCAGAAAGAATTGTTTACGAATTTCATGCATTTTTAAACTGACGCATGCAAGGTCAGAGTTGGTGATGGTCGCAAGTTGCCAGTACTTGAAAGAGGTAAAATTGATTTCTAGGTTACAAATAGTCAAAGTCGTAATGCAATGAACGTATATTATCAGAGACGTACTATATGTCCCAGACCTTGGACGAAATTTTATATCTGTTTCTAAATGGACTGAGAACGGCATGAAACTGATTTTCGAGGAAGGTGCACAGAAAGTCAGTTTTCTGAAAGCAGCAGTTGACGCTGACGATATCCAACACAATAGACTATACCGAATGAATTTGAAATCGATAAGATCAAGTGAGTTGAATGCAGTTTCGTCTTCAACATTCATGTTGTAGCATGAGCGTCTGAGTCATGTAAACTTCTTAACGCATCGAGAGATGGCGATCAATTAAGCAGTTGATAAATTAGAGCTCAATGAGACATCAGGTGCAAATCCGTTATGTGAGAGCTGCTCATATGGAAAACAGCGTCGATTGAGGTTTCCAAGATCTGGAGCAAGACAAGCTGAAGCGATGATTGAGACGTTCCATGTTGATTTGTGTGGCAAAATGAGCACCCCATCAATTGGCGGGGTAGATTATTTCATGCTGTTATAGATAATTTTTCCAGATAATGCTTCGTATACTTTCCAAAAAACAAGACTGAAGTGTTCGCAAACCTGATTTGGTTCTATGCAGATGTGAGGACTGATGGTCATGGTATTAAAATATTAAGATCAGACGGCGGGCGGAAATTTTGTAATGAATAAGTAGACCAGTTTTTGTTGAGCAAAGGAATCAAGCACCTAGTATCGACTCCAAAAGTCCTGGAACTGAATGGTTTGATTGAAAGACAAAATAATACAATTGTGGAACGTTGAAAAGCAATGCTGCATGGTAGAGAATTACTGCTGCATTTATGGGTGAAAGCAGTGCACACAGCTGTATATCTGAAGAATGGAACCATTTTGGAGACTATCGGAGGAGCTACTTCATATGAGAAGTGATTTTGATCGAAACCTTCAATCGATCACCTCTAAGTTATTGTCTAAGATGCTTTTGTCCACATTCCGAAGTCATCGAGAACCAAGGAGAAAGAAGAATTCAGTGAAGATGATTGGATAACATGATGAAACCAAGGCATATAGAAAATATGAGCCAACTGGAAGGAAAATACTGATAAGGCATGACGAGATATTCAATAAAGAACAAGATTCAGTTGATACAATAACTGAAGTGAAGAAACATGATACGCATCAGCCTGAACAATCGCAATCCCTGGCTAACGAGGAAAGGAGTAAGCAAAAGAAGAAAAATGTAAGACTAATGGTTTCACGCAGTCCATATAATGCTAGCGGCAGATCCACAAGATCAAACGATGGTAAAGGTGAACAAAAGATAATAATGGCTGAGATATGCATGATACAAATGGAACCAAAATGCGAAAAGGAAGCTCTAGAAGGCGATGAGTCGAAAGAATGGTTACAAGCCATTAAGAAGAATTTAATCTACTCAAGAAAAAATACCTGGATTATAGTACCGAGAACAGGAAACATGAACGTCATCACAAAACGTTGGGACAAACAAAATACAGAGCAGACGGCGAAATTGATAAATATAAAGCTCGCTTAGTTGCTAGAGGGTACCTTCAAAAATTTGGAATCGACTATGAAGAAACATTTTCACCAGTGGTTCATAACGAACCAGTACGAATACTGTTGTCAATATCTGCAGCCAGTTCGTTGCATTATGTGCTGCAACAAAACTAGCAATACCAATCTGAAGACTGTTGTCAGACCTTAGTCATAACCAAATTCACCCCGCTCAAATAAAATGTGATGACCATAGGGCTATAACGTTCGTCCACAATCTCGAGTCGTCAAAGAGAACTGAAAACGTCGACACTCAATATTTTTATACCTGCGACATACAAGAACTAAAAAAATGGAGGTTGAGTACGTGTCAACAAAAGAATAATTGGCTGATCAATGCATTATCAAGTGTAACATTTAAATCATTAGTTTATAAATATGAATTATATGATTTGTAAAGATGAAGAAATTGAGAGGGAGTATTGAGTGTATGCTTTATCCAGCTTTTGTTTGGCATTTAACTGGTGTGTGTTTGCACGCGCTTCATAGTAACTCTCTCCACACCATCTCTCTCTCCTTTTTTGACTCGTGTCGCGGCAAAGCTGCTGTGATATTGTAAGAATGTCAGTCAGTTCATAATTTGTTTTCAAATATCTCACTTCGGTTACTTCAACTCTGTCCTGTGTTATTTTTCGCTAAACAACAGTTAAAAAGATTTTAAATAACCCTATTGCAAACAATGTACACTATGATGAAAATTTTGAAAAACAGAATCGAACACACCCAAAACAATATTGCCTTCGCGAAAAACGTTATGTCACACCCTAACATTCTCATGAGTGCGTTGAATTCGAATCCTTAGACGCAGACGGCGAGTTCGGCATATTTTACGATACGTAAGTATCAAAGAAATATGTATATTCAAAAGAGCTATCCCATGGAATTGATTTCGCTATTAATGATACTTTAAATTACGCAGCCCTCGCGTGCACGATCAGGAACAACCTTTCCATAACAAACTTCCTTCCTGTTTATCTGTCTAGTCCAATATATGTATATAATTCAATACCTTAACCTAGCTAAATCTTTTCCCTAGTTATTTAAATTAATTCTTCCAATACGCCTTGTGTGAAGTTGCGACCCGCATATGCCATTTACAATCAGCAGCGTTTGCCCGCACGGTGGTGTGGGGTGTTCAAGGGCAGGGCAGTTTCATATTTTTCCTTATGGGTTTATCGATCAACCACGCAGCGTGGCGAACGTAACAACTACTTTAAATAATAATAACGATAGGTACCGATGAAAGTGATTGAAATGAGTGAGAAGTAATCGTATGATCTTAAGAAGCGTCGATTGATTACGTATAGCTTTCAGTGGAAGGGAGGGGGATGTTGATTAAATCTTCACGCGGATCAATCCAATGAATGAAGTTTGTGTAATGTTTTCAAAAAACTAAGAAGTTTCATTTGATGAGAACTTATAACATCTGATTTCGAAAAGCAATGATTGGCGAAAGTTTAAATTAGATAGAAGAGACTTCACAGTTGTCAGGTTGTTATGCGGGGAAATGATGTAAATGTAAAATGATACTTTCCTGTTCTCTGAAGCTAACTCCGCTTTCTAACGCTGTGGTCGGGAAGGAACTGGGGGAGGCACAACCGCCCTCAAGTATGCTTGAAAAAAGTCGCATAGCCGAACGAGTATCTTGCAGAAAGAGGATCCGGGGGTGTCGACCAGCAGATGTTTAGCACTCGGCCTAAGCAGCCAGGAGAACTGTCTCAAGCCAGTGCAAAGGAGGAGAGGTACTGACCGATCCTCAGAACAACATCCTTTCAACAGGATGCTGAGGCAAAGGGATGACGATTAAAAGGGTCTATCATATATCTTTGATGCGCGGTCATACGGGCTTAAGTCACTATTTGAGCATTTGGAGATTATGTTGTAGTATTATAGCACGAAATCAGAGCTGCCGGTTGGTATTAAGGCATTAAGCCAAACTTTATTAAAAGGTAAGCTGTACCAGTTGATACTATATTCTTTAGTCAAGTTTATAACTTCCTTCCTGGTATTAAGGTCGTAAGTCAACAAATGCCCTTAATACCGCTCACTATTTAAATAAATTTTATTGGCGCCATAGTTTTATGCCGACTTAAGTGCTTCTGACCCAGCGTTGCCAATAAGTGGGGAATTCCTCAAAGTGCGAGGAATTTTGGCCTACGCGAGGAATGCTGTGGAGAGGATCCTGACCTTCTGGAAGTTGAGCTGGAGTAGTCCCAAATTAAAGGAATGGAATTTTGAGATTATTATTTGTTAATTTTGTATTTTCTTCTTGCCTTTAGTATGTTTTGTAATGTAAAATTAATAAAATTATTCTATGCCCAAACTAAGGTTTATGTATGTCCTAACATGCTTAAGCGATTATAAATGGTAAAATGTTAAAAAAATTGAAGCCTTGTGAATTCGCAAATTGCAATTTTGACTTCGTTAATAAACAATTTTAATACCATATTCAAATGTTGCATTCTTATTAATTTTTTTCCTGCTGGTAAACATTAAATGTATTCTTCAGATTGAATTACTACTATATTGTTTTATAAAAATAACCGTTACAGATAATATCAATAATTAGATTTTACATAATGTTTTGAACTTTGCCATTGCTCTCCTGAAAAATTCAAAATTTTGACTTAAGCCCTTTTGACCGCGCATCAAAGATATATCCTTGGTGTAGAGGATGATAACCCTAAATACGGCGATCGATCCGGAGCTTTGCATTTGGGGCTCAATCGAAGGGGTCGTGCTTGCACTTCCCCGAAACCTTACCAGAGGTATACTGGGGCCAGGGGTTAACCGGGGCCCCAGAGACTTGTCCCTGCCGGTTTTGGTTGAGGAGCCTGTGGAGGCTGAAACTTGGTGGCTATGGTTAACACCCAAAGCGGGTAAAGTCACTATAAATTCAGTTTGAGACCGGTAGCTACTCGGCAACTCTTCTGAATTGTGGTGCATTGGCATGCTGTTGCGCTATCAACAGGGGAGCCGCTTCCCAAAGAGTGGCGAGGATGCTGATAGGTCCGATCCTTACCAATGATTATGGCGGAGTCCATGCAAGCTCCCGATAAGATTTTGGTATCCATACTCAGAAAAGCAGTGCTCGTAGCCTATGGCTATGGGTTACTGACTAGTATGTTTATGGGGGCCTTGGTACGAGCCGTTCGTACCCGTACCCTGAGAGGCTCGTGGTGTTAGGGCAAAACATGTCAGGCCACAACGTTGAACAACTAGGAACGCTTTCTGTTCTCTGAAGCTGAAATGGTTGCCTGAAATTAGTTTTGTATTTTTGGTTCGCATATAGCGCATTACGATTCTTTCGAAAAATATTTAGCTTACCTGTGTGTTCGAGTACACTTCGGTATTCTTGCATTTCGGAAAGTAATTAACTCTCCGAAAAGCACTCTGGTGACAATTTTTTGGCAGCTTCTTTAGTACATTGCATTTAAGCTGTGTTTGACAGTGTACATGACTGTAATAAAGCGTCACGACAATTTAAAAACCTTCGTAAATTCAATTTCCTAATTGTACGAGAACCGGGCACACTTTTACACAGTATTTGAGAAGCTACACATCGACAATTACCTGAAAATTGTTCAACATTCATTAATAAATGTTTAACTGACAGCAAAAGTGCAATTGGAACCTTGGTTGGTTGGTTGGAGCTCTTTGGTTTTTTTCAGGATTGCACATGCTGTTTTAACTACGAAGTCGTGTTCCTTCGAGGCATCAATGATATCCTGCTCTTTACACTTTCCAACTGATAGGTGTAGCATCTTTTTCTCTTTGTTTGTTCAGTCTTTTCACGACCTGAGTCGAATCCACATTATCAGTGACTTATGTTATCATCTTTTAGCTGGTTCCTTTTTGAGGTCAACTTTGTAAAATTCACGTTTGGGTGATAGATTTTTCGTCAACATAGATACGTTGTTCATGCTTGACCCCGGCGGCAGTTGGTTCATTTTATGGTGTCAAGCAATAATTACAAATGGAATTTTGCTTTCTGTTTATGTGTTGCTTCCTTTGATTTATAAGTACACCATGAGGTATTCGGTGATATTGAACATTTGGTGAATAAATGTAGACATTCGAATGACACATGATATACCCTAGTGACGCTGGCTCAGAGATAAAATATGTATCTGGATATCACATAAGAAGCAAATCAAATAGGTTGGTTTCCTTTTCTTGCGTATCAGAAACATGGCTTGCCCAATAACCTAAGTACCAAAAATTAATCTAATCGAAAAGCTCAATAAGTCTTCTGATAGGACTATGAAAGAAGAGTATTGGAGCCAATGAACGTCGTGCACATTGGAAACACCGGCTAAAGATATATAATGACTGCAACATGAGTAGGAAAATAAATGAAAGATTTATTGAGATTCTATCTTGCCTAGGGGGAAGTGAACTCATAGTTAGTAATAAAATCTGGGAGGCACATCATTCCGTTTAAATACTGCAACCATGTTCGGTGAAGAAAGAGTCACTAATTGATATTGATAAGCGTCAACATCAGAAGTGACCCCACTTTGTGAATCCCAAAACGCGGTATACAAATGCATTATCTTTTTGTGGTTCATGAATGTTGCAATAATGCAACATGTTGCAATAATGCATTCCAAATTTACCCTCAACAGGTTAAAAATATTGATGTCAACCCACATAAACAAATGAAATGCTAAAAGCTGTTGTCTTGCGTCCCTCAACGTTTCAGCTGACAAACTCTAGCTGGGCTATATTCAAGGGTAGCAGCTGTCACATTTTCCGGATAAATTATAAACTTTAACCAAAGAGGTAATAAACACAGGAGAAGAAAATCATCAAATTTGGTTGGCTAACTTTAATGGGTGTGGTTGTGACACTAACACAAACTTGCTGACGTTAAGAGCAAACATCGCATGCGAGTAAAAATGGGCATATAAAAAGCGGGAGTTCAAGATATATTTGAAATTTTCTGCCGTTTTTAAAAGATACAGATAAATATAACTGCTTTTCAAAACAACAGCTTATATTGAGCGTAACCTAGTTTGGAAACATTGAATAACGAGCACAATAGCAGCTATATCATTGAATAAGCCTATATGGGAGGCGTAAATTGGTTTGCACTGTAATCTATTATCATCTTCAACATGAAGCAATGAAAATACTCAATACTGAACGGAAAGAATATTCAGAAGAATTGACAAACTTGGCAACCCATCCAAAACTTGGCAAGACATTAACTAAATGGAAAAATTTCAAAAACATGTATTAAAAGGGGAAAAATACGTAAATTTTGAATATGCTCACACATGAAAAGATACTCCTTCCGGTCGAAAACATGAGTTATTCGCACAATAAGCTACGATACACTTCGTCGTTAATAACACTTAATTTACAGCTTTAAAATTGGTTCCTACGTTTTTCGTTGATAGTGTCACTTTTCACTAATTAATAACACGCAATATAGTCACGCAAATTGTTCTATCAAGAATATATCTAGCCAAAATATTTGCGCGGAAGACAAAATCCTCCAAACTCTGGGCGTTTTTTGTTCTGCCTAAGTGACAAGTAGAGATCATTGATAATCAAAGACTTGACGTCAGCAGCAGAAAGTCGGCCAATTGACATATACGCATCCACATGGATTTCACCATTCCTCTAGTTCCCTGTTCAATGACTTTAACCATCGTTAAACTCCTTTCTGCCGCGCGATACCACCCTCAGCTGCACGATTTGCAGCCTCATGCCCAAACGCAAACTTTTCTAGTATCTACACTTAAATCATTTGTTTTATTGATGTTCCGTTATTATGACAAAGGCGTTTCATTTTACCAATCCTTATGAAAAGCAGATACACAGAATCGTTTTGGGGAACTGCATCTTCTTTCATAAATACCTACCCATACCCTCGTTCAGCTCGTTCAAAGGACCTTATGAGGTCAATATGTATAAGTTCATGGAAATACTCCTTTTGTCAACACTCTATTTGATTTTCCGGTCTTGTCGAGATGAAACAATTAACAATTTTTGATGTGTCCGGTATAAGACGCAAGTAAATTTAGAAATTTTCATATTGAATGTAGAGTGACATCTTCAAAAGTGCGTATATTCATTCCATATTCCAAAAATGTATCATGAGTAACTGGAAAAGAAGCCAACTTGCAGCTTAGTTCTTGGTGCAAAAATAGCGGACCAGTTTTGCATGGCGTTTTACACCTTATGCTAGGCGAATGTGCGATACAAACTGTTATTGGAGGATGAATCCTGCAGATAGAATCGGCGTGTAACAACTAGATCGGATTTTGAAGTGTAACAACTAGATCGTATTTTGAAGTGTGAGGCTAGTTGTATTTTGATAAGCAAGAGGTATTGCAACTGAGGGATGTAGCGCCTTTTTAGATATTAGGGAAAAGGTTGGCAATTTTTTTCTATGGCTATTATTAATTTATTGATATAAATTGATTAATGTATACGTAACCATTCAATCTGTTTCGGATTGTATAGGCTGTTTTCAAAGAGCCATAGCGCTGTTTGAACAAATAAAAAAAAGATAACTTATTGAGATGGTAAATTTTTTGGATTTATGAACTTGAATGGCATTTAGTGTTTAAAAATTATAGCTTTCACTCCAATGACGCCAAATTTGCTTATTTACGACGCCATTACACCCGAAATGAAACTCGTCACTGGAAATGATTTGACGGTAAAAATACGGTTCCACTACCAACTCATTCTAAGCCCATTAACTGAAAGTATGACGCAATCGATGGTCGAATGGCTCCAATTGCTGCACTAAATGAATCTTATAACGCTTAGGTTCCAAGATCTTTCCTAAAAAAATTCATGTATTTGATGGACAGAAACCAAGTTTTTGAGAACGCCATCAAATCAATGAATTTGGCTCCTCAACCACACTACCCTCTACTGCAGCGACACCTGACTTTGTACGCAGTTTGCGAACTCGTCTTGGAGGAACATTGTTCAGTCTAGTATACGTGGACATAAATTTTACCATCGTATGGCGTAGGAGCTGCTTAGGCTGGCGATTATAAGCATCACAGATTTGATGAAGTGCTTTATAAATTTGACGCACAGAACGCAAATTTCGGAAATGAATTTCCACTATTTGGAGACGGTATTTGAATTTTAGTGTTTGCATGGCAAATCGCCGAAATAAATTCAACAAGATTCAAAAATAACAGCAAAATTTGCTGGCTATAATGATAGATATCTTGGTTGGAGACTAGATACCTCTAAAAACACCCTTTCATTTTTGTTGAACGAAATTTAACTGTAAGTGAATAAGTATTTTAATTTTCTTCGTAATTTTTTTTTTTGCGGTAGTCAATTAGTCTTAACAATATGTATCAAATTTCCGATGATTCAGTTTCAACTCCTTAATTCTTTGATTGAAACTAGAATTTGTTGAAAATGTCATGATTATTACTACAATCACAATTCTGATAATCCAGTCTTAATTCTTTAATTGAAAGTGGACTATCGTAATTGGTGATTAATATTGTCAAAACTAATTTATTCTTGCAAATATGTTGAATGACTATGGAAATTGTATAGCTTGGTGAGAAGGAAATCAGTCTTTAGTAGGATTTGGATGGTATCGCCATTTATTGAGCCACTGGTCAACATCAGTAACGTGCTCTTGCAAGTTCTTGGAGTTTTTGCTGATTTTCTTGTACACAAGAAGGCGGTGTCATCTGCGAACGTGATGGTTACGGTCCCTCGACTCGTTGGAAGATCGCCGGTGTAAAGTAAATAGAAAATGGGTCCAAGAACACTTCCTTATGAGACACCGGCTAGAATTGGACGTTTAGTCGATAGAGAACCTTCAAATCTCACTTGGAATCGCCTTCCGGTTAAATAGGACTTCAGGATCTCGTAAACATAGGGTAGCGTTCGATTGATTTGGTAGAGTAGTCATTCATGCCACACTTTATCGAATGCTTGGGCTACATCAAAGAATAACGCTGAGCAGTAGCTGCACTCCTGATACGTCTGTTGGATTGTTCCCGTTATGCCGTGCACTTGCTCATTCGTTCCGTGTTTTGATCTGAATCCAAATTGATTTGTTGGAAAGGCTTTTTTTGCGGTCGCCTGAAATTAGTGCTGCAATAATATTTTCAAAAACTTTTGAGAAGATGCCTAATGGTGATCTTCGCCTGGTTTCGGTATTGTTATCATAGTTGATAGCTTCCATTGCTCAGGAAAATATCCTATACTCAGCATAGCGTTGAATAGTTGAGTCAACCACCTTGTTACAATAATCGGCAGTTCTTTAATCATCTTTCCATTTATCTGGTCGTCGCCTGGAAACTTTTTAACATTAATGTGGTTTTTAATAACATAAGTAACTTGCCGAAGCTTAATTTTAAGATTTTTAATAGTTTGCTGATCCAGTGTTGTTCTCTCTTCCTCTGGATTTGGATGAAAGACACTTTCTTAGTAATCAGCGAATATTTCTACCTTTTCATTGTCACTTTTTGCCCTTTTTCCATTGTGTTTATGAATAGATGGAGTGCTGATTTGGGGTTCTTGAGATGCTTAGTGGCCTTCCATAAGCTGTTATCAGTTTCCACTCTGGGTGTAAGACCTTCCAGGTATTTTGCCTTTTCTTGCTTCTCTTCTCTTAGTAACAGGCGCACGTCTCTTGCAGCTCTTTTATAATCTTTCTTTGCTGTCAAAATTTTCGATGTTTGCCAGACTCGACGAAGCTTTTTCTTTTAAGCAACAACCTACTTGATGTGCGCTGCAGTCAGAATCTTCCTCTTCGTAGTGGACCCCAAAGGTGGTGTAGAGTATCCGACTGCTTCCGTAATGATCGTAACAAATTTGTCAACAGCTATTTCGATTTACATCGGGTTACTCGGTGATGTTGGTACCATGTGGAGAGATATACCTCATGATCAAAAATAAACCGGAAAATTAAAATAAAACCTAAAATTTAAATTTTTAATAAATTCCTTGATTATCTTCTTCAAAATACTCCCCATTGACGATGATACATTGATGCCAGCGTTTGCTCCAATTTTCCATGCACTTTTGGTAGGCTAGCAAAGGTATGGCCTGTAACTCACGCAGCGAATTCTCTTTTATCGCATTGCCTCAAAACGCGTTCCTCTCAATTGCAATTTGAGTCTGGGGAACAGAAAATAGTCACACGGGGCCATATCAAATGAGTATGGCGCTTGGCTGATGACATTGGTGGAATTTTTGGCCAAAAGCTTTGAAACTATCAATGCCGTGTGCGCTGGTGCATAATCGTGGTGTAGAATCCATAACCTGTCCTTCCACAAATCAGGCCGTTTCTTACGAATTGCTTCCCGCAGGCGACGCATAACGTCTAAATAGTATTTTTTGTTGACCTTTTTACCCTCCGGAAGGAATTTGTAATGCACAATACCACGAATATCGAAGAAAACAGTTAGCAAAACTTTGATTTTGGACCTTGTTGCGACCTCAGCGTATTGACACTGCGGCCACGGAAAATTTATTTGAACCTAGCCTTCCACCCCCTGTATAGCGCATCGATGCCGGCTAAAGCTCAGCGCGTGGGTGTGGTTCTTTAGGAGGTTAGGCTAGGCCCATGTCGATCCAAATAACATGGACAAGGGATGGGAATCAGGATTGGGTGTTGGTACTGAGCCTGGAAAAAAAAACTTAGGCCATAATATGGTTAAAAGGAATATATATATTTAAAATAATCCGAATAAAACATGACATTATAATAAACTTATAATAATACAAAAATATAATTCAAAACAATAAGAGAAAAAAATAATGTTTTAAAGAAAATTATAATAAAATTAATAATCGAAAAAAATAATTATGATTAAAAGAAAATTATAATAACAAAATAATCATCAAAAAAAATAATCATGATTAAAAGGAAGCTATAATAACAGAAGAAGAAAAAACGGGGGAGTGAAGTGAAGGCAACAAAAAATTTGAAATTTTACTCTGAATAATTTGTGGAACACAACTTACCCTGTCTGATGATGAGCGCTCTTCATCGCTGGTAGTTGTCCTGAAAATCAAAAAAAAATATATACGGTGGCCTAACTTCACTCACTAGGCGTTCTTCTTTTCTTAACATTGATTTTAAACTTTCAAATTATTGAATTTATGCAAAACTTTGTTCACATTTACGCCTATTTACATCGAAATATACACACGTTGATTTCTGACTTTTATTCCAATAAATTCTTACACGCATATAAACATTTTGCAGTCATTTACTCGCTACCCAAACAACTTGCCTAAGAAATTTCAAATTCATTAAATTCACGGCAAAAGTCCTTGGTAACAATAGCAAAGTCCAAGACCGCGACCTTCCAAGAACGGTTTCTTTTGTTGCCTGAAATTAATGACCCACAAAATCCAATTACGTTCTGAGCCAGGCACGACACTTTTCTAGGTTAACTGGTGCAAAGAACTCACTCCATATTTGGATGGTCGATAAAATTATTTATAAAAACCTGGAACTGCTCAACGCGCTGGTTCCGCATTAGACTCCAATTCATGCTTCGCTTATTCAAAAATTCCCATTATCATCACACCGCACACCAACGCTGTTGAACATAGTCTTTCATGCTGCCGAATACACCTTCTCGAGCCACCTTTTTTGAAATCTGTCCAGCTTCCAGATTTACGATAAACTCCTGATCACGCAAAGAAAACTCTGCCGTCCATGCGATCTGTCTTTTTTTCTTTTTTGTCTCCACACTTTGGCTTATCAACTCCCTTTTGGCTTACTCAACTCCACTTTGGCTTCCTAAACTTTACACTTTGGATTCCTTTGTTCTTCACTACTTTTTGCTGTGGCTTCCCAAATCGAAAACTCGCGTTGGTTGAAGCAGATTTCAGATCTTTCCTAGTTGCTAGGTCGCATCAGCCCGCTACTTGGCATTGACCTTTCATCCGCATTCCAACTGAAAGCTGCAGACCAAGCAGGAAAAAAAATGCGAGGAAAAAAAATTACAGGCAGCTCTGGGGATCAAACCGACATCCTCATGGTTCTGAGGCATCGACGCTCCCTGAAGGCTACTGTCTAGAGATCACAAAAGGTGTGAAATTATTCAAACTAAATTTAAAAAACATGTTGCAATTTATTCGCAACATTCGTGGGGACGACCTCGACCCAGGAGATACGTCTCATTGCCGGGCTGGAATGAGATCTTAAGCAGGAATATCTTGTTGGTGGTAAATGCCTAGTGAACGTCCCTGGTGGCCTTCCAACTCAAATGCCACTGTGCCTACCCTTCGTGTTATTTTTGCTGCCTCGAATTTTGGAGCTAATTTGGCAGCGAAATGATTTACAGCGTTGCTTAGGGCATGGTTTCTCACCCAGACTCTCTGACCTAGCGACAAGTTGCGTGTTTTACAGCGCAAGTTGTACGTGCGTGCCCCCTTAGAGTGTGCCTCTACCAGCCTTTCTTGCACTCGGTCTTGAACCAGCCGCAATCTGTCGTCATTTGAGCGGAGCAAAACCTCGCAGTCCTCAAATGCGTGGAGTCTTCGGAGCAGACCATAATCCGAGCCATGTTGGATAGGCTGGTATCCGAACATAAGGAAATGCGGTGAAAGCCCCGTGGAGTCATGCACAACGTTTCGAAACGCGGAGTAGGACTCTGCGAGATGTTCATCCCATTTCCTATGATCTTCCCCTATATAAACTCGGATCGCCGACAGTATACTCTGGTTTGCCCGTTCAGAAGCGTTCGCTTGTGGGGTGTAAAGTGGAGTTCGAAAGTGTTGCACTCCAAACTCATTCAACATCTGTCCGAATGCAGAACTTCTGACACTCCAAAAGTGAGAAAAATTTCATTTTTTATGTATTTGGCGACAACTTCTCCGGTGGCCTTCGGTAGTGCTTTCAGCCAAATTAACTTGGTGTAGTGATCAATCACTACAATTAGTTGGGTATTCCCAGACCTTGAGCGTGGGTATGGACCAAGAAAGTCCACGAACAATCGCTGTAAGGGTCTACAGGTTTCCCTGGGTGCTCCAAGTGGTGGTCTCATGGTGAAATTAGGTGGCTTAATTTGCTTGCAGGTTTTGCAGGCTCTAATATAGCTGGTAACGTCCTGCCTTAATCAAGGCCAGTAATAATATCTTTGTAAGACCTCGATGATCTTCTTTATTCCTGCGTGAGAGGCTCGTGGATCATCATGAGCGCGAGCTATGAAATTCCCTTTGTGGTTCTTTGGGATCCACAATTTCGTTCTGGGAATGTCATTTTGAAGGATTCCTTTAGGTCTGGTGTGAAGATACACACGCCCGTCGGTGGTGGACACATTCTGGAAGCTTGCGGGGTTCTTTTTGATTTGCGTGATCAAATCCGTATACTCAGGGTCCAAAAAAACTGAGTCAGGGAGCACCTCATCGATATCATGCTGTTTGGAGTTTTCTATGGCTGGAGGCGATTCAACCGCACTAGCTTCACATGTGCGTGACAAGCCGTCCGGGACAATGTTTTGTGTTCCCTTCCGGTGCTCAATAGTGAAGTCAAATCCCTGTAACTTCAAACTCCACCTAGCCAATCTGCCAGATAAATCTTGCTGGCTCGTGAGCCACTTTAAACTGGCATGATCGGTGATGATGGTGAAAGGCAACCCCTCGACGTATGCTCGAAATCTTTTAACACTTTGCACAGCTGCTAAGCACTCTAATTCTGTGATGCTTTAGTTGCGCTGGGCCGTGTTCAATTTTGCAGACATGAATGCGATGGGATGCTCTCCCCCATCATCATCCTTTTGAAACAGCACACTGCCAATGCCCGTAGTGCAAGCATCGCACTGGATATAGAAGGGCCGACCGAAATCAGGATTATTTAGAACTGGAGCAGTAACAAGACACTGTTTAATATCTTGGAATGCTTTATTAGCAGCGTCTGTCCAATGGAACGTCCTATTTGCCTTGAGTAAGTCTGTTAACGGACTCGCCAAGGACGCAAAATTTGGGATAAACCGTCGATACCAGCCTGCCATGCCCATGAACCGCCGGATGTCCTTCACCGTTTTGGGTGCTGGGTAAGTTAGGATGCTCGCTACCTTTTCAGGATCGGTTTTCAGAGTCCCGTCACTAACGACATAGCCAAGATATTTTATTTCTTTTTGCAGGAATTTACTTTTTTCCACGTTGATTGTCAAGTTTGCCTTTCGCAATAATTTTGACACTGTGGAAAGTAATTCCATGTGCTCATCAAAGGTGGAACTTGTTATGAGCAAGTCATCGAGATATACAAATATCTTGTCTTGTAGCTGGTGAGGGATGACCTTGTGCATCAGTCTGCACATTGTTTGACGAGCATTACAGAGGCCAAAAGGCATGACCGTGAACTGGTATAACGGCCTGCCGGGAAAGGTGAACGCTGTTTTCTCCCGAGAGCTTGGGTCCAAGGGTATCTGCCAAAATGCATCCTTCAAGTCTAAACTGGAAATATATCGAGTAGCTTGAAGACGTGCCAAGAGTCCTTCGATCAATGGTAATGGATAAGCGTCTTTAACAGTAACTTTGTTAAGTCGTCGGGCTTCAAGGCATAATCTCACCTTTCCAGGTTTCCGGACTACCATCACAGGGGAGCTCCAGGCACTGTGACTTTCTTCTATTACGCCTAAGGACAGCATTCGATCTAGCTCATCGTTTGTCAGAGTTTGAATAACTGGAGATACGGCATAATGTCTCTGATTTATAGGCTGGGCAGTACCAGTGTCTATGTGATGTGACAACAAATTCGTCTTGCCCAATCCTAAAATGTTAAAGGACGGAAAATATTTCTTTATCAGGTCAAGTTTAGTGGATTCCTGGGGAAGCAACTTATGAAACGCACTTTTCGAGGATTCCGTCACCGCATTGATGGTAGGCAGTGATATGGGTGAAATGTTAAAGGCGTCCCAAAAGTCTACTCCTAGGTATAATGGGTTTGTTAGGGCGGGACAACCAAGAAGCGAATCATACGAATGCGATTATTAAAGCGCACTAGGCTATTAACGTATCCTAAAACGGCAACGCCATCTCCTGAGGCAGTTTTGACCGTGGCTTTCAGAGGATGCATGCGTAAGCCAAGCTCGCCAATAAGCTTCAGCCCTGTAAAACCAAAGATACTAACACTGGCCCCGCTATCTAACAGTCCTAATAGTTTTCGTCCTTTTATCTCTATCTCAGCGAAAGGTCGGTTGTCTCCCGCAGGGGTAATTATCGACTCAAGGTAGGATTTCTTTAGAAAACTTAGGGTTTTCAGATAGTTATACGACCGCTTGAATCGTGATGCGTGAGGCTTGGTGGTTGGACTTGTTGTTGGGACTGTGTTACTGTCCGATCTTTGGACAGCAACGTCACGGAATGAACGATCAGCCTTTACTGTCGGCGCCGTAGTTCCGGGTCGGTGTTCGAGGCGGTCACCGTAGTGGAGGTTTGTTGAGGTCTGAGATGAGGAGGAGTGTACAGAGTCCCAATATTCTGCACACTCCGACCAGCAAAGCAAAATTGTCTCTGCACTGGCTGAGAACATTCCATAAATGAATGCCCTATATCCTGGCAGTTCCAACATACCCACAAATCCATACTCGGGCGTTTGCGAAGTGCATTTGTTGATGTTGCAAATGATGTCATCGCTGAGCGATCTTCAGGCTGACGGTATCTAGTTGATTAGGGAGCCGGATGATGGCTCTGAGGGACTATTTCAGCCTGGTGTCTGACTAGGCATTTACTTCTTCATTGGGATCGTCATATTCACTGCAGATTTCCGCGACTGCATTCGAACGTTTGTATTGATTCCTTTCCAAGGCCTTACCATTTGGGTACCACACCGCTTCTATTGCGACACACCGACGAACCAAAGCCTGACTTGAATGAAACTCCACCCCAGCCAAATGGTTTCTTAATCGGAGATCCATGTTCCGAAGTAGGATACATTGCAAATCAACGTCAGGTAGCGTGTGCCTATGCCGTAACGCTAACGCCTCCAAGGCATCATGGAAATCTTGGAAAGGTTCACCTGGACGCTGTAAACGAGCATCCATAGCGCGTCTCACGTCCACGTCCGACTGTTGAGTCGCAAAACGCTCTTTTAGGGCACTCACTAAGTGGGCCCACACCAGGATTGGCGTTTGCTCTAAATACCGGCAATGCCACTCTTCGGCTTGTCCTGCCAGCAACAGATGAAAATCTACGGCGAGGGTCTCTCTTGACACGTCGTAGTTATCGGCTAGAGTAGTGGCGCGGAAAAGGAACCGGTCAACGTCTGCACCGCGAGAAGATCCGTCAAATCTTAAATTCCATTTAGATGGTGGGAGCGAAATGGACGATCTATTCACCGTAGGGGCTTGTGACGTTTCCAAACGACGATAATTCCTTCTATCACCAGCATTGTCCCCAGGGGGTGTGCTTTGAGCAGAAAATTCTTCAGGATGAACCTCCTCTCCTGGACGATCTCTAGATGGAGATGTATGTACGCTACGTGGTTGAGTTTCAGTTTCTGTGGGTGACAGGGTCATACGACCTAACCCCCGGGTTAGACGTTCGAGCCCCGAGTCATCTGACCTACGTACCGTATTTGGCATTGTGCCTATGATAGATGTCAACAAAGATTACTATAAAATCCAATCTACTCAATATATGCAAGGGAACCAAGAAAAACTGAAATCGTGTATCAAATCCAAAAATTATGCTTTTATACTACACAAAAAATTCCGATAGCCAAAAATACTAAAATCGAAAAATTCCAATAATTGTAGAATGTGTATAATTAATGAATATTGCGATCAATATTTTTTTTTCAGGCTCGGCACCAACATTAACATTGATTGGATGTAATGGAAGGGAAAAGGGGTATTAAATGTTAGGAGGAGGCAAAAAAATTGGATATTTATGAAAATTAATTAATAAGACAGAGCTCTTTCCATATAAACCCGGGTGAAGAAGCTCTCCTAGAATTGTACTTTATTCGCAAAGTCTCCCCATAGGCGGACACAGCTGTGTTGAGATCTGCTAAGGATCTAACCACACAACGGATAAAAGACGCTAGGAGGTTACCTCAAAACCACGAAAGGTGGACGAGAAATCAATAATGTCTTCTGATTCGAAGTGCTTAGTCTTCGCGAAGCTATCCCGTGAAAGGAGATACAGTAGACACAAACCTGATAGTAGCACTCGTCACCAGATTATGTTATGGTTCATCTGTCTGATCGAGCCCTAATGTCGGGGCTATTAACTCATTTCGCACAGTGGGCGCCACCGCGACCGCAGTGACCAATATTTTAAAAATGACTTTTGAAAGAAATAGAAAGTGTAACAAAATTTAAATAGGAATTGACAAAATTTAATAAAAATGAAAGTAATTTCAATAACTAAGATAAAACAAATGCAAAATAAGAAAAAAAAATAGAACTTATTCGAAAATTTAATGAATTTTTAAGTGAATCCGTACATTTAAATAAAACGCAAGGAAAATTGAATACTATAAATTAACTTCATCACTATTCAAAGCTAAAAGCTGTCCTTGGGCGACATTTGTTTCGACCTCAGCGTATTGACACTGCGGCCACGGAAAATTTATTTGAAACTAGCCTTCCACCCCTTGTATAGCGCATCGATGCCGGCTAAAGCTCAGCGCGTGGGTGTGGTTCTTTAGGAGGTTAGGCTAGGCCCGTGTCGATCCAAATAACATGGACAAGGGATGGGAATCAGGATTGGGTGTTGGTACTGAGCCTGGAAAAAAAACTTAGGCCATAATATGGTTAAAAGGAATATATATATTTAAAATAATCCGAATAAAACATGACATTATAATAAACTTATAATAATACAAAAATATAATTCAAAACAATAAGAGAAAAAAATAATGTTTTAAAGAAAATTATAATAAAATTAATAATCGAAAAAAATAATTATGATTAAATGAAAATTATAACAAAAAAATCATCAAAAAAAATAATCATGATTAAAAGGAAGCTATAATAACAGAAGAAGAAAAAGAACGGGGGAGTGAAGTGAAGGCAACAAAAAATTTGAAATTTTACACTGAATAATTTGTGGAACACAACTTACTCTGTCTGATGATGAGCGCTCTTCATCGCTGGTAGTTGTCCTGAAAATCAAAAAAAAATATATACGGTGGCCTAACGTCACTCACTAGGCGTTCTTCTTTTCTTAACATTGATTTTAAACTTTCAAATCATTGAATTTATGCAAAACTTTGTTCACATTTACGCCTCTTTACATCGAAATATACACACGTTGATTTCTGACTTTTATACCAATAAATTCTTACACGCATATAAACATATTGCAGTCATTTACTCGCTACCCAAACAACTTGTCTAAGAAATTTCAAATTCATTAAATTCACGGCAAAAGTCCTTGTTAACAATAGCAAAGTCCAAGACCGTGACCTTCCAAGAACGGTTTCTTTTGTTGCCTGAAATTAATGGCCCACAAAATCCAATTACGTTCTGAGCCAGGCACGACACTTTTCTAGGTTAACTGGTGCAAAGAACTCACTCCATATTTGGATGGTCGATAAAATTATTTATAAAAACCTGGAACTGCTCAACGCGCTGGTTCCGCATTAGACTCCAATTCATGCTTCGCTTATTCAAAAATTCCCATTATCATCACGCCGCAGACCAACGCTGTTGAACATAGTCTTTCATGCTGCCGAATACACCTTCTCGAGCCACCTTTTTTGAAATCTTTCCAGCTTCCATATTTACGATGAACTTCTGATCACGCAAAGAAAACTCTGCCGTCCATGCGATCTGTCTTTTTTTCTTTTTTGTCTCCACACTTTGGCTTATCAACTCCCTTTTGGCTTACTCAACTCCACTTTGGCTTCCTAAACTTTACACTTTGGATTCTTTTGTTCTTCACTACTTTTTTCTGTTACTTCCCAAATCGAAAACTCGCGTTGGTTGATTCACTTTCACCACCAACTGCCTTCCAGGACTTTCAATTTTTCTTCCACTCCCTTCCATATTTTTGGGGCCGGGTGCAAAAGCTCCCGCTGGCTTCCAGTTGGATGCAGATTCCAGATCTTTCCTAGTTGCTAGGTCGCATCAGCCCGCTACTTGGCATTGACTGTTCATCCGCATTCCAACTGAAAGCTGCAGACCAAGCAGGAAAAAATGCAAGGAAAAAAACATTACAGGCAGCTCTGGGGATCGAACCGACATCCTCATGGCTCTGAGGCATCGACGCTCCCTGAAGGCTACTGTCTAGAGATGTCAAAAGGTGTGAAATTGTTCAAACTAAATTTAAAAAACATGTTGCAATTTATTCGCAACAACCTGCTTTGACGACTTTTTTTTGGATTTGACTCATTTTGAAAGCGCCATTTGTACGATTGTTGTTCGGTCGGCATATAAAATTCATAAACCTATGTTTCATCACCAGTAATTATGCGTTGATGAATGTTGGGTTGCTATCTGCGTTGGAAATCATCTCTTTAGCCACATGAACACAACGCTGTTTTTGAATATAATTCAGTGTTTTTGGCACCAGCCGAGCATCGACGCGTTTCATACACAAAACATCAGTCCATAGTAACACAGCAATCTCACGAAATGTGCACATCGATTTTCCAACACGATTTGCTTTGCCGATTCTATGTTTTCTTCGGTAACTGCCGTTGTTGGGCGTCCAGTATGCGCATCATCATTCAAGCTTACACGGCCCTCTTTGAACCTTTTATTACACTCGTATGCTCTTGTTTTTTCAACACATGATTCACCAAAGGCATTTTGTAGCATTATCAATGATTGGGCACATGAAATTTCATTTGCAACACAATTTTAAGCAGTCACGTTGTTCCAATGAAAAAATCGCCACACATCAAATTTTCGACTTAAATAAACAGACGCTGACGGAATACTAATTGAGCTATGGCTGCCAAACTTTGACAGATTGTCACAAACAGTGCTGCCATCATAGCCACTGAAGGTTTCACCGATTGGTAAAGTGCGTGCTGTTAAAATTAGAAATTCCGGTTTATTTTTGATCATAAGGTATAATATTTGTAATTCAGCCAGTTCGTCGGAAAGGAGGTTAGGTTAGATGATGATTTACTGACCTTCTTTTCGAATTGGAATTCGAGGAAAACTGGTGAGTGGTCCGATGAGACGTCCAGAAGATGTCGTGATGATATACTTGTGCGTGAGACGTTTCTGGTAACGCCAAAGTCGATCAGATCCGGAGTTTGTTTCGGTGACCTTTGGCCAATGGGTTGGTTTTCCACAGGAAGATATGTCGTAGCCTTTGGCCTTGATGCTTTTGTAGAGCACTCTTCTCCTTTGCTGATTATACGGGACCCCCAGAATGTATGTTTGAAGTTATAGTCACCTGCGATGATAAACTGATGTCTTTGTTCGTCGAAAATTGTCGCGTAGTCGTCTTCTGTAAGATTATGGTTCGGGGATGAGTAAAATGCATCAAAAACAATTTTTCCAGGATTTTCTACGATGCAAATAGAACAAGCTTGAATATTAAGAGTTGAGTGTCTTCCTCATAAGAAATGCGGTATATGTTTTTTAATTAGTACAGCAGCTCCTCCCCTGGGTGACATCATAGCGATTAATTTTGAAATTGTTTTTCTCTGTCAGGTAGTTCCATTGATCGAAAATACATCAATATCGTTCTGATCAAGGAATTGTTGTGTTTCATTTCGATGTTGATAAGCACATTTTGCTTTTATTTATTTATTTATTTATTTTGGACATCGAAGTAGCTGGATTAATTCAGTTTGTGTTCGCATCATCGATTGCATAGATGATTGGAAGGAGTTCATGAATTGCATCATTATATTCGTAAGAGCTTGGGGCATTTGCTCCACGGAGGATTGAGGGAGATGGCGTTGTGGTACATCAACTAGAGGGATTTTATTGGTGTTCCCGATGAGTGTGTTTCGATAACTCAGATTGCGGGTGACTGAGACTGGTGGGGCAGTAGTCGCTTCTGCCTTTTTAGGCTGTGTTTTCATTGCTGCTGGGTCAACTTTGTTTTGCCCTTTTTTCCTGGCAACGTACACCTGGCATCCCCGGAAGTTTGCTGTGTGAGGACCGTCCCAGTTTGCGCATGTCCTTGCTGTTGGGTCGTCTTTGGAGGAAGTACATGATTTGGTAGAGTGATCTTGTCCACAAACGACGCATTTTGGCGGGAGTGTGCAGTAGTCCTTTGTGTGTCCATATTATTGACAATTTTGACATTAAACGGGCCCAACTCACTTATGCGTTTCTTCAACTCGGATGGATCTATTCATCAGGAGCTTTAGGTTGTAAATCGGTCGCACTTGTCCCGTTTGTAATTTTTGGCTGGGTTCAGGTTCAAGCCTGTATAATGATTGGCGTATTTGCATTCTCTTAATGATATTAATGACGGAATGCGCCTTAAATTCGTGTTTTCCAGCTCGACTTTCATTTTTTCACACATTTCATCCACATCGTTTTTATTTACTGCTTCGATCCCTTTGATAAATACATTGAGACCTCGAAGAACAAATATGGCAATTAGCTTTAATTCTGGGATTTCAGCAGATTTCAATTCTGGCGTGTCAAATTCACTTTATGTGGCGTACCGATTTTGCAGACATACCTTGTTCTGGTGGGCTCTGAACTTTTCGTTTCGCTGACTAGGGTTTATTTTTCAGTAATGCAGGTTTGACGATCTGGGTGAAGAAACGGTTAATTGGCGGTTGGACTTTGCCAGTGGCGAGAAATGGCAGAGATGTTGTTTGGGATAGAATGTTCACCATCCAGGTGATCCCAGCTGGCCCTTGAGTTTCCACATGTTGAATTTCACCGTAGTTCACGTCTCCACAACGTTGTTGATTGGCACTCTGTTCTCTATCTCCGTTTGATCCTTGCCTATTAACTGGCGGAGGTGGTGCCGGTGGTTTAGACGGACTATTCTCGATCCCCATCTGTTCAATTTAAAAAGGACTGCTGGAGAGTTATCGGAGATTCAATTTTAGCACAATTAACTTTTTTACTTGTAGCAATGCACGGCAAACACGACTGCACTGTTCAACGATCGCAAAGCGGCGATTTTTCTTTAAACGCGTGGAGAATTTTTTTCGAAAATGGTATTTAATGGATTTTTTGCATTTTTTGACTCCTTACAACTTTCAAAACGACCTCCAAAAATATATTTTCGAAATTCGAAAGTTTATTATCTGAATAGCGACTTTGAGTGTGCGCGTTCTCTGTGCGTCTCTCTTTCTTTTCCTTTCTTTAAAATACCGGTTTCTCTTTTATACATTATATTTGTGGCTTTTTTACCTGTGTCTGCTGCTTATTTAGACTTCATCATTAAATTAATTGGTTATTAAAAAATTCTTATTTTCATTTTTCAAAAAAGATTCATCGGAAAAATAGAACAAAAACTTTGAACACCTTTTTCGTAAAACAACTTTTTTTAACATGACATAGAAATAATGTTCGGATCCACTGAACCGATTTTCATAACTTTGATGCGTTCTAATTGAAAGAGAATATTACACCGTAATCCACCAGAACATGATCAAAAAACTGAAAAAAAGAATTAGCACTAAAAAACTATGAAAAAAGGATCGCTGTTTGACATTTTTCCCAAAAGTCCGCCATATTTTATAAACTAATTTTTTTTAAACAGTGGTGGATTATGGTGTAAGAGGCCTTACATTTTAAAGTGCTGTTAAATTTTGTTGTTGTTGTTTTTGTTGATATACCAATCCATAGATTTTCTCTCTTCTGTGGAGTAACGATTTTTGCAGAGTATAAGATTAAAAGGTCCCAGTTAAATTGTGATGTACTTTAATTTATAATAACATAGATATTACAATATACACAGTTTATACAGTAAGTCGTTCGTGCGGATAGCGACGGCATCGTGGCTAGTCTGAAGATGAAACCAAAACCGGTTCGTGTGTACTCACGACATTTTCACTCATCTACCTACAGCGCCATGAGTGATGAAATGTGCAACAATATCGTACTGTCACAATACTCCCCTTGGAGTGACTTATATGTTAAATGTCACGTTTTATCGTGATGTTACAATACTCCCCATGGAGTGACTTATATGTTAAATGTCACGTTGGATCGTTTGTTTCTTGGTCCGGAATATGAACGGTGTGTTGAAGTATATGAATCCAATGTTCTTTCGCTGGCTGTGTTTTTATGCTGTTCACTGATGTCATCAGGCAGATATGGATTTTCAAGATGAGTAGGCATCGCTTAGTATATACTGCTGTAATTTTACTGTCAAAGAGAATTTGGTACACGGATTCGTTTATTCTTTCCGCTGTGTGACTGGTCCAGCGACCTCCTTGAGGCGTCTCTTTTTAAAAATACGTGACTGCAACAAGGAATATCTTTGAAGACGAATGGTGACGCAGTGTTGCGGTGTTGCATGTGTTTTGGGCGTAATTTGTACATGTGTCTACGAAATGTTTGGATACGTTTGGAAATCTTCGTTTGTGAAAAATTCACCAGGCAAACGTAGTGGCATCCCAAAAAGCATTTCAGCAGCTGAACAGCTCTCATCCTCTTTGTATGTTGTTCGTCGACCCAATAAAACGCAAGGAAGAGTCTCTGTCTAGTTTTCCGACGCATGGCATTTAAAAGCCGCTTTTAGTGAACGATGAAAGCGTTCTATCATGCCATTTGAAGATGGGTGGTAGGCAGTCGTTCGGATTCTGCGAGTGTCAATGAAACGTGTCAAAGCACAGAATAAAGCAGATTCAAGCTGCGAACATTGGTTGGTGGTGATGACTTCTGGTGCGCCGAATTTCGTTACCCAATGAATAAAGAAAGTAGAGGCTATAGTGTCAGCAGTGGTGTCTGAGGTTGGTATGGCCTCTGGCCATCGAGAAAAACGATCGATCATTGTCAGCAGATACATATGTCCTTTCGATGGTGGAAGCGGTCCTGCAATGTCGATATGGACATGTTGAAAACGTTCGCCAACTTTCAGAAAATACTGTTGAACATCGATGACGTGACGATTGACTTTTGATCGCTAACATGGAATAAAATTACGCGCCCAAGTCGAAATATCCTTGTTCATCATTTTCCATATGTATCGCTGCCGAATCATTTTTCCAGACAATCTTCCGCTCAGGTGTGACATTCCGTGAATCTGATCGAATATCAATGTTCGTAGTTTGGCAGGAACATACGGGTGGATAACACCTGTAGATGTGCCGCAGTGTATTGGCTGATGAGTTGATGCAGTTCCCTGTCATTCCATTGCTCCTTCGCAATATCAGTACTTAGCCTTCTTAAAAAGAAACCCAATGGCTTCCATGCGTTGTCAATATATTGTTCGAGGACTGCCCAATTGTGGTTTCCGATGCATCTGTAGATAACGCAAGCTGTGCACCGGATGGAGAGAACCACTAGCTCTTTGCTGTGATCAAACGCAGTTATTGCAGCATCCTCCCATTGAAAAAGCCTATTTTGCCATTCAAGAGGTACGCATTTAAAGGCATCAGTAGTTCAGCCGCATTTCTGAGGAACTCTCGATAGTAGTTGACGATACCAAGGTATCGTGTCAGTTCTTCTACGGTTTTAGGCTTTGGATAATTTTTGATAGCCTTTATTCGAGAAGAAAAGAGTTCAATGCCATCACTGGTTATTAAATAAACGAAATACTTCATTTTGGAAGCGGCGAAAACGCATTTAGATGGACTGTTTTTCAGTCCATAGCTTCAAACGCTGAATTACTTGTCTGCTGTCTCATGTTCTCCGATGCTATGAAAATGTCATCATGATATGTAAAGAAGAATGATACTCCACGCAAGACTGTGTCCAGGAAACGTTGAAATGTTTGGGCGGCATTGCACAACCCAAATGTCATTCCTTAAAATTTGTATGATCCAAATGGAGTTGTAAGTGCGGTTTTCAGGACATCGTCGGGATGAATAGGTATCTGATGATACGCTCTTTCTAAACCTATCGACATGAATATTTTACTACCGTGGTCTACAAATACCCGGAGCTAGTATATATCCAAATTCGGCTTTCGCTGGGGCATAATTATCGGCTGATAGCCGACGTGGTCTTTCAGATACCGGTGGGCCGGTGGTAATGATTCTATGAAGAACGTCATGTGGCAGGACTTCAACATAGTTTGGAGAAGCGGTAGCTTCAGGGAATTCAGATAGAAGTTTCTTGATAATTTCATTTCCTACTATCACATTTATGACTGGCGTGATACTGCAGGATACTTGCACGAAGGTATACAAATGAGTATGAACATCAACCAGTCTTTCATTTTTTAAATCTACAAGTAGAATAAAGTAACGTAAAAAATCAGCACCTAACATAGGACGAAGTATATCTGTCACGTAAAAGTACCACTTAAAACCTTTTCAGCAGTCCCAGGTCAATTTGTAATAAACGTTCGACGTATGTATTTATTGGCGAGCTGTGTGCGGCGATCAACTGAAGACCTGATGGCGATTTGGATTTATCCACTTTTTCGGGAAGAATCACCGAAACATCCGCACCGGTATCTACCAAAAACTGCATCCCACTTTGTTTATCGCTGATTAGTAGGCGGTGCTGTGCAATTGGGTCATCGTTGACCGCATATGACGACGACGCCATTAGTTTTCTGACCGGAAACTACATGGCTGTCTCCACTTCTGAGCTTTTTCCATATTTTTTATGATAATAACAAATTACAGACTTTAGTATTGTAATACAAGCCACAACAAACAAAACAAAATTCATACATTGCCATCTGATAACCCGGCACGAGTCAAAGCATTGTGAGTCAGGCTTTGTGGGTATATCCCAAGTCCAACTATAAGCAATGAAATAAGAGCGACTCAGCAAAACAATTGAAGACTAATAATGTGCACTGGAGACGAGTTCAGCATGGCATAACAATGAAAACATATCCGAGGTTGTTGGCATTTTATTGCTTACATCTGCAGTAAGGTTATTGAAGCCAATAAACTACACTTTATTGCTTTCACTTGCACTTTTTGACCATGGGAAAATATTGGAAATAGATTTAGGTCAGTAACATGTAAATATTATTTGATTAGTTAGTAAGTTGTACATAAGCAATATTTTTGTATGAAAGTAGCAAGATTAACTGAATGAAACAACATTCATACAAGTGAATGTGGACTGCCTGCATCGGCACCCTTTTCGTATTGATTGTTCATTGTGGCGCTTGCGCTGTGTTAGGAATATAGCCAGCCAATATTTAGGTGAATCCCTCCTTCCTCTAAGTAAAAAACCACAATGGCCCTAACAAAGTCCATTTCATGGCAATCCTGCCCACTCGAAACCTATATCAGGGCGATTCTGCCCATATGAAGCTGAAAGTTTCTTACCAAAATAAGAACAAAAATTTAAATTTGTACGTTGACGACTAACGCTGCGACCGAAAATGGAATTTTGACGTGAGATACTGGAGATAAAACCTCAACCAAAAACATTGAAGACTATTGTAAATGGGAAAAAGGCGAAGATGAAGAAGAATTTCTTGCGTTATTTGCGAGTAAAGTAAAAAATCAACTTAATGATGGCTAAAAGATTTAACGGCAAAGACCAGCATTTATAATTGTACACTAGGTGTTTCAAGTCAAACTTAAATTTTATGCAGATATAAACTGAAAAAGAATAGTATTTTAATTGGAATTTGTTTTAAACAAATTAGGTAAATTTTACTGTAGCATAAAATCACTACTCGAGTTATTATGAAAACTATCGTAATATACACTTCATATTTAAAAGGAAAAATATGGTTAATGAAAATGATAATTATTGATAAATTTATAGAATTAACAATTTATGTAATTGTTAATTGGAGTCGAGCACTGAAATAGCACTGTAGTAAAATAAGTCATCGATCGTATGAATATGCGAAATATTGAATTTAGAATTATGTTTTACACATTCAATAAATATGTTTGCTAACAAATAGACTCAATATAACAGTCATTTGAGTTGACATTATATATTAGAAAATGAAAAATTACATTCTTTCTTTAAATTAAGCTCAAATCATTCGATAAATATGATAGTTTTCAATGATTAGATTTTTTTGAAAACGGTGTCGTCAATGCTGAAATCGATTCTGTAGATTGGAAATCGTCACCCATTAATTATGGTAGATGCAAGCTGGCAAATAGAACCATTGAGATATCAATATATCTTAAAACTGAATTTGACACTTCAAATTGGAATGTATGTACCTATACCGCAGAAAATCATTTGGAAGAAACATTCCCAATAGCTACAGATGAAATTATTGGCATAAATATTTTAAAAAAATTACGCGCTAGGCAAACACGACTTGAATAAACCTACAATTTGGAAAGAGTTACTTACGATAAACTTCTTCAGACCATATTTGTACGGCAGGAAATTCATTGTAGTGACTGACCACAGACCTTTGGTGTCATTATTCACGCACAAGAATCCATCATCTAAACTAACTATGATTGGATTAGATCTCTCCGATCATGATTTCGAGATTGTGTTCAAGCAAGGAAAAATAAATTGCAACGCGGATGCATGGTCCCGCATCAAGCTAGACTCAGATATTTTAAAAATAATGATTCCTCCTGAGAGAGCCGAAAAAGTCAAAAAAGTGTTGGCAATAATATGTCTGCAAAACAGAAAACAGACAATTTAATAAAAGATACCACGATAGATGAGCCCGATGCAAAAGTAAAGCCTGATCAACTTTACGTATGGGATTACACAACAATATCAGAAGTAAGAAAAGTTATGAAGTTGAAATTTATATTGCGCAAAAATAATAAATTCGATATGTCAGAACAAACGACGAAATTATTGTATACTGTAGTGATAAAGTTACCGAGAAATACGTTTCCGCTAACGAAAAGCTATCAGCAACCTCAAATACAATTAGATCGAATGTTAGAATCTGCAACGATAAGTCCAGTGCGATATACGTATCCACCATGCAAAAGTTGTTAGATGAAATTCTCGAGATGAATATATATGAATTAGCGTTATCAAATAACGATGATATCTTCAAAATAATAAGTAAAGAAGATTTCAAGAGTGTAATTAATATGTTGCAACAAAATATAAAAATATGAAAGTCGCGCAAAACTAAGTATAATGTTATATGAACCCCCGAAGAGTATAAAGAATACAATAATACAAAATCAGTTGATACAAGAATATCACGACAGGCCACACGGAGGACATTTAGGAGTGAGAAAAACCCAATTAAAACTCAAACAAAAATATTGCTGGAAAAACATGAACAGCATGATTAAAAACTATGTCAACAATTGCAAACAGTGCAAAATAAATAAACAAGTAGATAAGGCACACAAAAGAACATATGTTAAAAACCGACACACCTACCACCAGTATCGAAACAATAGCTATCGATATCGTAGGACCATTAAGAATCTCGAACGACTATAGATACATCTTGACGATTCAGTGAGAACTAAGTAAATTCGTAATAGCATCACCACTAGAATCCAAAGACGCCAAAACATTCGCGTACACATTAGTCAACGATCTTATATTAAAATTTGGACATTTCAAAATATTAAAATCTGACCGAGGTGTGGAGTTTACGAATAATTTAATACAAGAAATTTGCAAATTGCTTGAAATTAAACAGATCTTTTCGATTCCATATCATCATCAGACACTAGGCACGGTAGAACGCAACCATCGAGTGTTAAATGAGTATTTTCTAGCTTTTACCGAAGATCTAAATTGGGACAAGTGGATCCCGTATTACACGTTCGCATACAACTCCACATGTTGATAATGGCTACACGCCTTATGAATTAGTATTCGGCAAAACACCATATCTACCCAATGATATAGTCAGACAGACAGGCAGAGTCTACGATACAGAAAATTACGCAAACGAATTGAAGATTCGATTACACCATGCGTTAAACAAAGCAAAGCAAATAATTGAAAAAGTCAAACAGAAACGTGTCGACAAAATGACAAAAACCAATCCAATTCATTTAAAAACAAACGATTTAGATCTTTTGAAATAGGAAAATAGGAGAAAATTTGATAAGCCTTATATAGGACATTCTAGAGTAAAAAATACAAATAATGTAAACACAACAATAGAAGTTGATGGTAAACCAAAAAAGGTCCATAACAATAATTTAAAATTGTACAAGATGACTGATTAATTTGAATAGACTATAAAATATAAATGTAGGAGACTAACTAGTAGCAATTTAAAGTTGGTCAACAATATTAAATTCATATTTTGAAATTACGTGTAAAGTAAATCAAAAATTACATATAATATTAAGCATAGTAACAAAGTAAAAAACACATGGAATGAAGCTGGATATAAGCTCACTGTAAAATATTTTGAATTATATAAGAATTAAAAGTAGCAAACTTACCCTATCTTTAGTTAGAAAACCCCAGGTGACCAATGCACATGCAGCAAGAATAACACCGTAAATTTTTTTTCTATTAAGTATTCTGTACTAATAACTCAATTAGTACACAACACTTCTGAGCGGTAAAGGTCTAGTGTAATACAAGCCACAACAAACAAAATAAAATTCATACATTGCCATCTGATAACCCGGCACGATTCAAAGCATTGTGAGTCAGGCTTTGTGGGTATATCTCAAGTCCATTGTTTCTATCATAAATAATGAAATAAGAGCGACTCAGCAAAACAATTGAAGACTAATAATGTGCACTGGAGACGAGTTCAGCATGGCATAACAATGAAAACATATCCGAGGTTGTTGGCATTTTATTGCTTACATCTGCAGTAAGGTTATTGAAGCCAATAAACTACACTTTATTGCTTTCACTTGCACTTTTTGACCATGGGAAAATATTGGAAATAGATTTAGGTCAGTAACATGTAAATATTATTTGATTAGTTAGTAAGCTGTACATAAGCAATATTTTTGTATGAAAGTAGCAAGATTAACTGAATGAAACAACATTCATACAAGTGAATGTGGACTGCCTGCATCGGCACCCTTTTCGTATTGATTGTTCATTGCGGCGCTTGCGCTGTGTTAGGAATATAGGCAGCTCACGCATGCCAACAGCTTTGTCGCTAGACGTCGATATTTAGGTGAGTCCCTCCTTCCTCTAAGTAAAAATCACAATGGCCCTACCAAAGTTTATTTCACTTTGATCACGTCGGGGTCACTATTATAGGGTTAAAAGGGCTCAGTTAATACTTAAATTTCTAATAACATAGATATTACAATATACACAGCATATACAGTAAGGCTGCTCGCACTTTGGATCAGAAATCATGCGAATTTCATTCGCACGAATTCTGACGAAAAGCTGCGTTTGATCCGCTTTAATACAATTAATTACTGTATATATTCTTGAAATCTTCTTTACTTATTATTTTGAAGATATCATCGTTATTTGATAACGCTAATTCATATATATTCATCTCGAGAATTTCATCTAACAACTTTTGCATGGTGGATACGTATATCGCACTGGACTTATCGTTGCAGATTCTAACATTCGATCTAATTGTATTTGAGCTTGCTGATAGCTTTTCGTTAGCGGAAACGTATTTCTCGGTAACTTTATCACTACAGTATACAATAATTTCGTCAAGCACGCTTATTGGTCAATTGTCTTGGTAGTGGAATGTAACTTGTTCCTCTCAATGGTTTAAAATCGTTTATATTTAATTCACAGTGCGTGATTCTAATAAGAGCCCATCCACTGTCTTTCTCCTGGAATTCCTCCATTTTGTTTTGAACTTCATTAACCATATTATCGAAAGCTAATTTCAATTCACTTTTTTGAATTATCGCTTGCATTTTTGTATGGAAAGAGTTAATGCTTATTATGCAAAGAGTTCAATGTTGAATTTGAGTGTCACGCGTTCATCTAGTGCACTCATCAGATAATTCACTAACGGATCTTCCTTCCTCTTTAAAAACTCAGCCGAATTTAAAAGACCTTCATCTTTGTTTTCAAATACAAGAGTTTCCATTCGGTGTCCAAAACAACTTTTTACCCCTTTAAAATGTTCGTTGAGGGGCTCTATAGATTTATTTTTGTGAGCATTGGTTCGCACATGATAATTCCAACAAGCACTGTTGACTTCGATTTCACTAAACTCGCAAAACATTTTTAAAGAAAACAATTCACTTCGTGTTATTTCATTGAGCTCAAAATCAAAACTTTCCTAAATTGAGATGCTACAGTTTCTTTTATATGGCAGAGAAAACATCCGGTCGCATGTTTCGCTTATGGTTTTTTAATATAACACCAAGATTATTAAAATTTCCTAATCAGGAACTAACATTCTTATCGCAGCCAACTATTTCAAATGCTCTTCATACATTCCCAGAGAAAACATCCTGTCGCATGTTTCGCTTATGATTTTTAAAATAACACCAAGAATAATAGCGTGTAAGAATTTAAAATAGCCTTCACTCAATCTCTTATCAACAGCCGTTCGTACGCTAAAATATTGAAATTTCCTAATCAAGATCTAGCTTGTATTTTTAGCATGTCTCATTCTTATCTCAGTCAACACGTTTGGACTAGTTTCTAACATATGTGCACCACACGGCCAAGATATTTTCGTTATCGAGTTTCTAATTTTGAAATGTCTGTAAAAAAATTCGAATCCTATAAAAGAGATTATGCAACCGGCAGCAATAAAAGCTCACCTCCGCAAGCGATAAGAAATGGAGCCAGCTGCTATTTTAAAAACACATCATTCTTAACTCACCTATTTCTCAGCATGAATCACCGCGGATAGGAAACACCCTTGACCTTTGACCTTGACCTTTGACCCTTGACCCTTGACCTTTGACACTTGACCTTTGACCTTTGACTCTTGACCCTTGACCCTTGACCTTTGACCTTGACTTCTTATCACACCTATTCATCAGCATGACTCACCGCATTTGGGAAACACCTAACCGTGGGAAAGACCTGACCGTGGGAAACACCTGACCGTGGGAAAACACCTGACCGTGGGAAACAACCTTGACCCCGACCTTCACCTGGGACCGTGGGAAAAAGGTGGGGACCGTGGGAAAAAGTGGTTTTGAACCGTCATATCCATACTACTCAAGACCTTTATAATTTTCGCGACCCAGAAGGCAAGCCGTGTGGCGATATAGGAAATATCCCAAAAAATTTTGTTTCTCGTTTACGAATGATAATATAATTGGCAGTGTATAATTGAAATGATTGTTAAATAAAAGATTGATGATTTGATAAATTGATAAACTATTCGTATATTTCTATGTTTGGCATGTTTTCTTTTCTTTTCTTCGAAACTATTTACATAAAGCAGCAAGACTGCAAGGTGGAACCTTGCAAATTGGTACTTTTCGGTTCTTTTTTAGGTACTTGGTACTTTTGGATTCGTTACCGTGTGTGTATTTTAATAATTATTTGTGTGGCAAGGGCGCAACAAAAGTGAAATTTTACGAACGAATCAGTGCCGTTTTTAATCTGATATTCCTTTTTTGCAAGCTCGGGCGCAATGAAAACAGCGAAATATTCTAGGGAATCGAAAATAAATTGCGCATTATTACATATAATATAGTTATCGAAAAGGGCGGCAAATATTTCTGAGGCCTAGGGCGGCGATATGGTCAAATCCGCCCGTGGGCACAGGCGTTGTTAAAAGAGTTTCATCATCAAGTTTTTCTGTATGGAGTTTTCAGGATTTTACTTTCCTCCGGAATTTATCTTTAACTAGGCTGCTGCAATTCGGAATCTCTACATCTGCTTTACGAAAGATATTAACAATTTTATCACGAATGCACTTGATTTATTGCAGTTTAGTACAAACTTGTATTTATCCACATCGTATTTTTGTATGCCAGACACAAATAGTACAGCAAGATCATTTAGCCCCAGTGATGTTGGATTGACTATTTATTTTTGTTGTTACAATAGAACCTCGATTATCCGTAATGCTCGGGACCGAGATCATTACGGATAATCGAAAATCCCGGTTAAAGGAGGGCACACATAAACATTCGAATATTTTATTATTTTTATTTATTTTTAACAAAGACACATGAAATTACATTTATTTGAAAAAATCTAATAGTGTAGTTCATCTTTTCTCTTTAACTTTCGATTGCTCTTCGAATAAATGAGCTTGTATGCGATACATTTGTAGTTTATCAGGCTCTGAAATGCCTGGACAATTGTAATTTTCGAAGAACATTAACAGAACATTAATAGCGTCAATTGCCTGAGGCAATGTGGGCGTTTCCGTATTTTCTCCATCTGATTCCTCGGAATTTGAACCAAACTCATCCTCTTGCGTTTGGTGAACCATGTTTACAATTTCGTCTTCAGATAAAATAGCAAACGGTGCAATGTCATCGTCGCACTCTACCCACTTCGAGATATCATCAGTCGTTAATCCAGGCGGTATTATTATATCTGATTGTATCTCAACAAGGCTATTTGAAGCATCTTCATCATCTTTAGATTGTAGTAAATTACTCCAAACGTTTCGTAAAACCTGTGGAGTTACAGTGACCCAAGAGGCCGCGGCTGTCCACATAGCTGTCTTGATTTTCAAAGATTTAACGAATTCACGTCTTTCATTTCCATTAACTAGTTTTTGAACGATCAATATACGGTAATGACATTTAAAGCTTCGAATTGCTCCTTGATCTATAGGCTGAATCAAGGATGTGCAATTCGGTGGAAAATATTTTACTATGACGTTTTTAGATATCAATAGCAAAAGAATTTTACAATTCTTTTCGAGGTCAATGCGCTGCAGATGTTCTTTTGCTTCTGGCACAAAATTTTTATTAAACCAATCCAGAAATAACGCCTGTGTTACCCAAGCTTTCTTATTGGACTTATAAATCACAGGAAGATCACCAACGTTTTTTAAAGCTCGTGGATGAGCACTTTTTCCAATTATCATTAATTTACACTTGTGTGTTCCAGCTGCATTTGCACAAACTAACACTGTGATTCTCTCCTTGGAATGCTTGTATCCGTCAATAGAATATTCATCACCACTAACCAGGGAAGTCTGAGGTAAGCACCTCCAAAATAGACTGGTTTCGTCTGCACTATTAATCTGTTCGGCTGTAAGTTGCTCCTTTTGAATGAATTCATCTAAGTCGTCCACAAACATCGTAGCAGACTCATAATCAGCACACTCCTTTTCTCCAGTTGATTTCAATCGACGAATTCCATGTCGTTTTTTAAATTTTTCCAGCCAACCTGATGAATACTTGCAGTCGCCATTTATCTTTAACTTAGAATGAAAAACTTTCGCCTTCTCAGTTATCATTTCGCCTGAAATTCAGAAGAAAATTTCAGTTTGAGTTCGTAAAATGTCTCAATAGCATCGTATACATCGCAATCGTGAATACGTATTAAACTGTTCTCGGTTGAGGTTATTCTAGTTATGATTAATTCGAACCGAGCCTTAATACGGACTATGTTAGTACGTACCGGTGTATACGAGACCAATTTGAGACAACTCACCTGTAATTGGAGTTCTCTTAAATCTTTGTTGCCGAAACCATTCATATGTTGCGAAATCGACTTCTGGATTTTCGGATTTTTTTAGCGTACGCCACATATTGAATCACTTTCAGAGCAAAACTTTAAAATTTGTTCTTTGTTTTTTAACAAATCGTATACAGTTTGTAATCCAATACCATATTTCTCCGACAATATTTTAGCCGATATGTTACGTTTGCTATGATCATTAGTAAGTTCCATTTTGTCTTTAATTGAAAGAACTTTTCTTGGTCTTTTTACCAATTTAGCCTTAGACGGTGGCATTTTCAAGAACTATTTAGGTGTTATTTAATCAAATTTCACACAGAGAATGAATCTAAAAAAAATTTAATACACAGCTCATTGCAGTAAAATAGCAAAGGGGAAATCCCCAAATTTTATGGACATTATACGGAAAAATGGACACATGCATAAATCTGTAGTAGTAGTATAGAGGCAAATCACGGAAGGTGGAGGTATAAAATCAATCACTCTGTAACCAGTAATTTCAAGACATTTCGGTATCTTCTGAGAACTTAGCAACTGTAACTCTCATACTCCAAAAATCATTTAATTTTTCTGACTTCGCTTATGCCTTTTTGAAATTTAATGGAGTATTTCGAACACAGATTTCTTGTTTCTTGTTTTAGATGCACTGAAACGAAAGGATCAAGCTTATCGCCGTTTCAAAGCATCTAGGACATCTGATACGTATGCTGTCTTTTTCAAGCTCCGTCACTCTGTTAAAACTGAAATTAGAGATGCCAAGGTTAATTACTTCGCTAATATAGAACAATCCCTCCTTTCCGGTCAAACCAAACCGTTTTGGTTTTATGTTCGCTCACTAAAGTCGTCTCCCAACATTCCCAACACTGTTTCTTGGAACCAAAATCATAGTTCCTCTCCTGAATAAATCTGTGAAATTTTCGCAAATTTTTTTTCGTCAACTTACTCTCCCTTGGATCCCCAAAATTATACTAATCCTCCTTTTCTCTTTCCTCCATCACTTGATTCTATCTCCACTAACCCCACGGAGATCCAAATCTTAATCAATTCTTTAGATTCTAGTGTTGGTCCTGGACCCGACGGACTTCCCAATATTTTCATCAAATCCTTATCTTCCTCTTTATGCGTTCCTCTTTCTTATATTTTCAATTCTAGCTTATCATCGGGCGTCTTTCTTAATTGTTGGAAACAAGCTAACATTTTTCCATTACTCAAGTCTGGTTCTCCATCAAATGTCACAAACTATCGTCCCATTTCTTTACTTTCTTGTCTTTCCAAACTCCTAGAGCGTATCGTCTACAACAAGATTTATTCAGCACTGAATTGTAGACTCTCTCGTGTACAGCATGGTTTCCTTTAAAACCGCTCCACCAATACAAACCTCCTAGAATTTTCTCAAATAGTTTCGAAGGCTCTTGACAATCAATTCCAAGTTGATGTTGTCTATACTGATTTAAGCAAAGCCTTTGATACCGTCAATCACTCTATACTGCACAAAAAGCTAGCACACTATGGTCTTCATGGTCCTGTGCTTTCTTGGCTTTCATCATATTCTAGCAATCGCTCTTGCCGAGTTAGTGTCTGCGGTGCGTTTTCAACTCCTTTCTATCCTTCCTCCGGAGTTCCGCAAGGCTCAATTCTAGGTCCCCTTGTTTTCCTTCTTTATATTAATGACCTTCCCTTCGTTATTAAGTCCGATTGCCTACTCTATGCCGATGACCTAAAAATTTTCAGAGCCATCCGCTCTCAGGAGGACTGTTATGCCCTCCAATTGGATTTAGATGCTCTAGATACTTGGTGTCAATGTAATTGTCTCTCGTTGAATATAAGAAAGTGTCACAAAATGTCTTTCTCGCTGAAACCTAGTACAGTTACTCACACTTATGCCATACAAAATATTCCGCTCTCCACAGTTGTCCAATTTAGTGACTTTGGAGTAATTTTTGATCCTAGGCTTAAATTTGATGCTCACATTGAGTCAATCTCCTCGCGTGCTCTTCGTACCGTTGGGTTTGTACTTAGGTATTTGAATACGTTTACTGACATCTCATCCTGCATTTGCCTTTACACTAGCCTCGTCCGTCCCATCCTTGAGTATTGTTCACAAGTATGGTCTCTACGTCATCAATACCTAGACTTTATGCTTGAATCTGTGCAGCGTAAATTTACTCGTTTCCTTCTATTTAAATTTCATTTTCCATATAAATCCTATGAAGAACGATTGTCCCTGCTTCATCTTCCTACCCTGAAATCACGTAGACTCTTCCTAGATGAATGTTTCCTCTTTCGACTTCACCACCGTCTAATATATTCTAGCCTCTGCGACTGCTTAGAATATCGTTCTTCAGAACGTCCTACTAGATGTGATGATTTATTTGTCATACCGTTTGCCAGAACGGAAACTTTCTTTCACTCTCCGATGTTACGCCTTCCCAGAAACCATAACGTTCTGCAGCTTGGTTCGTTTCCCCACTCACTTTTTACTTTCAAGCATAAGCTTAAACATTGTTTGTTAAATTAGCCATATTTATTACTATTCATTTTCATCTTGTTATTGGATTAGCCTGTGAGATGAATCTGTAAATATATAAATAAATAAATAAATAAATCATTATTGCATTGATCGTGCAAATAGACGTTGAAGTCAAACGTTTGCGCCCATCTCAATTTCTGCCAAAATTATCATAATCTACTTCTACTTCAATGTTTCACCAGACTTTAAATGGTGGAGACAGGAAGTTCCGCATTCGAGATTCCTTGGATACAAGGAACAAGTTACTATGATTTAACGATTTTCCTTCGTCGCTGTCTGGGTCGGCACTTTACAGCGATATTCCCTCGCTGCTGTATTTTCACACACACGACACCTTTTCCGTCAATTTTCTGTTTCGAATCGCGTTATTTCGCGCTACCGACAACCCGTCGATAATTTCGATTTAGAAATTGACTTTTCCGAACGTACGCCTTCCGCCCTTAAGTCGACTGCGCCAGTTAAAGGATCTTGTAATGAAATGAGTAAAAGCGAACGTTGTCGCTTCGAAATTTCAAGCCAACAGGACTTTCGTCTTGTTGACCTCAATGGACGTTAAGTCCCCGGGACGAGGCAACGAGCCCATGTGTCGTTCAGACGAATTTGGGTTCGGCCTCTACCTAGCTAGAGGAGTGATGGCTGCTGGCAGGCCAGCTCAGCTTGGCGCGTATCGTTGTGGGTGCGTTCCCTAGCATCAGTCCCGAATCTCATTTCCAGAGATTCAGCCATCAAATTGCCCGCTTACATACCGACAAAAAAAATTTCATTCAACAAAGCAAACTATTCATCTTGTGAGGCTATACCTCCTACGTTACTTTACACAAAGAATTCTCGTGCGCATACCGAGATAATACCGCGTTCAAGGGCTGCCCGAGAGAAAAAAATCTTTACGTTACATTGGTCTATTGGTGGAATTCCGAAGCTACTCAAAACAAAAACAGGCAAGAAAGAAAAGAAAACGATAGACTACCGCGTACCGAAACAATCTCTCGGGTGGCCGTGCAACTCTCGATTTGGAAGACGAGCTTCAGCGGAGCTCGCCAGGCGCCCGCCCTACTATGGCCTAGCGCTTGCGTGTCCGCATGTGTTGTGCGCACTAGGCCCACCACTACTCACCTTAGCCGGTCTATTCCGTTATCTGTGGGAAATGGAGGTCATTCGGGAGGGGGAGCCCTCAAGGAAACTCTGGATTATTCAATTCATTATCAATTTATTCATTCTCACTTCGAATAGGTACAAATGACTAGAAAAAATATATAACTAAAGAGGCGAAACGCTAGAAAATTTAATTTTTGAATAATATAAACTACTTTAAGGTATATAAAAAAAACTTTACTTTACTGATGGTAGCGATTTGTTTTCTTGAAATATTTCTAAATTGTAAATGTGTATATATATATTTTTTTTCAAAGGGTCTATAGCTACAGATGTCAATCAGTTGTATTTTTCATAATTCAAAAAAATCTTTTTTTCTTTTTTTCTTTTCTCGTACTACTACTTCCAGACTCATACTTCTGTGATTCGCTTAGAACTAGAATTATTCTTACATAATGTTTAACCTTACATTCTAAAAGTAAATACATTCGGTAGTATGGTCTGGCTATATAATAATGGATGCTTTGACTTACTCAGCGTTTACATGTAACTACTCTTTTAAAACATGATTACTCTCCCTTTTCTTGACATCTGGTTCTATATGTGTCCAACATAAACATTTTTTTTATGAAATGGTACTAGGGAGATACTTTAAGTCCTTCCGCACAGACACCTAATCACACACATCGAGGCCGCAACGAATATGATCACCACTAGCATGAACTGTGATCATAGTTGTGGCTCAATCGCCCAAAAAAAAACGTTCGAGCGTAAACACACTGAAGGCGGGTTAGTTAGTTCTAATCACTGAAAATTAAGGCATTGGTGCCAAATCGTTAAAGGTTTTGCATTGCCTTCTAATCGACTCACGAATTTCGTTGCTAACCAAAACCATCCTTTGCTCGCTTTTTTTTTCTTGGGTAAATCTCTTGCTATATGATATCCAATTACCGATTGCGATTAAAACCAACCGCGCTAGTGTTGTGAACGATGAAATCCAAAATAAGGAGGAATGGGCCAATTGATTTAAGTATTGGTGCAGTAACCAGCATAATGTTCAAGTGGCCAAAAATTAGTTATAATCTATCAGGTACAACAAAAATCAGTTGTGTACATCTCGGGTCGCTTTCAGAAAGACTTCTGCTCTTCGCCCTTCGTTTGCTGATCCATTTGTATAACAAAATAAATCATTTCTAAAGCTAGAAACGAAGAAAAGACACTTCGCTGTAAACTAAATACAAACAAACCAATCACGCTGGCTTTGTTGCCACACAATACCGAAATTACTACCGGAGACATGTGCGATTGGCGTTAAAGGGTTAACTGTTTCGACACTGGGGATTCGCGCTTAACCTCAATCGTTTTGTCTCTTCTTCGATTCTTTTGGGACACACATGGCCTCTATTATATAGTCGATAGAAAAGGCGTGCACAGTTATTGTAACGGTACCTGGTCGGCACAAGAATTTCTAGGTTAAGCGGACGAGTGCCGGCACCACTCGGATGGGCTATCGAAAAATCTTTCCGCCTGTTGGCCTGTTTGCTTGGTCTTTCAAGCAAGAAAATTCCCGGTTGGAGCACTAATCACACCAAGTTTTAGCTGCTTTGCGCGCAAGATTCTTCCTCCTTCCACAACCGCCGTTACTCTCTTCAGAATTCACTTTTTTACTTATCATTTTTCTGCAACTCGGGCCTATTTACTTTCGCGCAAAAAATACAATAACGCTTCTTCGCGACTCGCGATTCTCCTCCAGTTTTCTTTGATTTAATTACACTTGTGAACGCCACACTCTCCAGAATTTTCCAACCCACAACTTCACACCACGCGGACTTCTTTCTTCGCTAGTCCAAAAAAACTAGCTCAAAAAAACGAATCCCTGTCTCCCTGGCAGCAATCCCACTCGTCCGTCCGCTAACGGTTCTCCGCAAAAACCGGTCGGGTAGCTGCCCAAACCAGACTCCCGCTTGAGCGCTGCAAGCTGGTTTTTCTCGATGTGCATGGTTGCCGCTTCTGGATCCACCCAAAGATTCCAAAAATTATTATTTTTGCCTGCGTGCGCTATTACAACACAGGCATGAAGGCGAGTGCTTCAAGAGCAGTCATGCCTGAGAACCTTATGCCCGAATGTCCTTCGTGTGGTAAATTCCCAAGGCCTTGTTGTCGGGACCTACTAGTCGAAAACAAGCATTGCCATGTTTGTTTGCTATGGTGGCCTTAAGGAATTTATTGTCGAGTTTGGCGTTGTAATGATCCACAGCCTTACTTTGACCGAAATTTCGGACGTAGACTGTGTCTCCTACTCTAAAACGAGGCTGTCGGGAGCGTAGGTTATAGACCCGCAGCTGAGTTTGTGTGGCTTTTAGCAATCGGTCTGACACCTCACGGCGTATTTTTGCCATTCTTTCGTGTGGTAGCAATTCAGACTCAGGATCATTTAACGTTTGCAGCTTTCGCAGCAAAGCGTAGGAACTCCCGTGGCCGACCATGTTTTGGCCAAACACCACAAAATATGGAGCTGATCCCAGAGAAGTATGATGGGCAGTACGTAGCGCACAGTTGATGGCAGACAACTTCCGATCCCAATCGCGCTGACTAGGGTGGACATATGCGCGTATCGCTGCTAACACGGCGCGATTTACGCGTTCAGACGCGTTTGCCTGGGGGGAATAAATGGCGGTGTAGGTGTGACGCACTCCGTACTCTTCAAAGAGCTGATTAAAGAATTGGCTTCTGAACTGAGGCCCATTATCAGAGACGATAGTTTCGAGAACTCCAATCAAATGGAACAGGTCCTCTTCTAAATATGAGGTGCGGATGCAGCCCGGAGTGGTTTTAAAAACGAAAATTTTGACAATTGGTCCAGGACTACTAGAATGAAAATGTGGCCTGCCGAAGACCGAGGGTATGGTCCAAGGAGATCGATGTAAAAACGCTGAAAGATGCGTTCCGGAACAGCCGTAGGACGCATGGGAGCTCGTAGAGTTTGGTTGGGCGCTTTGGTCATTTTGCAGACGTCGCACGAACTGACATACTCAGTGAATTTTTTGGTCATGGATGGCCAGTAATAGAACTCTTTAAGCGGCTTGAGTGTTTTTCCGATACCCCCGTGAGCACTAAGCGGATGGTCGTGTGCTCGTTGTATTACGGAGGCAGTTCGTCCGGAACCCAAAGTTTCCTTTACCGTGACCTGGTTCACTTTTCGTGCATTCAGACACATTCTTACCTTCCCAGGCTTCACTACTAAGGTTACTGGAGACGACCAACTACCGGATGACTCTTCGATGACGCCCATTGTCAGCATCCTATCAATCTCTGCAAAGAGAAGTTTTTCCACCGCGGGGGAAACCGAAAAGTGGCGTTGTTTGATGGGCCGACTGGGTCCCACGTCAATAACGTGCGAAATCAATGTAGTTCGACCCAGTCCTTCTCGAGAAAACGATGGAAAGCTGGCAATGACCGTATCGAGCATGCGTTGCTGTGCAGAAGTTAACTTGTGGCGAGGACTGGCTGGTTCTAGGGTACACACTGCACCATTATCGCGAAGAACGTGCTCCTCACGAAAGATGTCTTTGGCGAGACAGAATAGGCGGACGAAGTCCACACCGAGATATACATTCTGACTCAGAGTTGGTATGATCAGGAAGGACATAGTGTGCGTTGTGCCACGGAAGGTAACGGAACCTGTGATTTTGCCAACAGCTGCATGTTTGGTGCCGTCCGCAGTCTTTAGGCTCACGTTTAATTTTTCAACGTGGTGTAGGGGGTTGGCTAGAACTTTTCTTGCAAAATTTGCTGCCAGACAGCTTACACTGGCCCCAGTATCGATTAACCCACGCACCTGTTCGTTTTCGAACATAGTGACATTGGCGTATGGTCTTAAATCGTCAGTGGGTTGGTCCACAATGGTTGTTGAGACGTATATGTTTTTGTTGCGCAGGACCCTCTTCCAGAATTTCCTCAGTCGTAATGTTGACCTCTTCGGATATTTTGGGAGAAACTCCTCCACACCAAAAATACGCTCTCTTGCTCGCCGATATTCCTTCATGCGCACATGGTAAGGTTTGTGAAATGCGTGACTGCTGGCCTGTACATAAATTGAATCCTCAGAAGGAGAGAGACACGGGGTGTGAAGACTACCACGCTTTAAAATGCGGATAGGATTTTTAGTAGTGCTATTTGTTAGGGAGAGATCACTTGCGGTCGTGGTATCCTCGGTTATTTGGTCTTTTTTTTTCTGAAGCTTTGGGATGGTGTCGTGGTCCAAGAGGCCTCTGCTGTTGGTGAGGTCTCGATCCCGACCAGTTTTTTGGATCGCTGCATGCTGGACAGCTGGGCTTGTAGGTGTCGGGCTTGCCACAACCATAGCAGAAAACTGAGCGCTCCGCTAGGCACACATCAAAACGATGTCCTGGCTTCCGACAGTTCCAGCACACAGCGGTCTTTTCCAATGCAGCTACTATGCTGCAGCCGCTGGTATCTACAGATGAGGAGAGATCTTCCGGCATCCAAGAGGACTTCTCTGGTCATACTACCGCTCGCGTCTGTTCCGCTTCCCGAGGGCACAACTCTTCTACGAGGCGTTGGCTAGATGAAGGTCGCACGTGTGGCTTAAAAACGCCGCACTGTGCGTCAAGATTCTCTTGTCGCCTGGCATAAGTGCGCAGCATCTGCACAGAAGTGATTGGGAGGTGCAACAAACTGTTACGGAGGTCCAAGCGTAAATTGAGCTTTAGTAACTCCACTAGCTCATTGTCACCGATGGGTGTTGGGAGGCGATCGGTGAGCCGAAGAAAACCGTCGCAGAATGAGTCGAACGATTCGTGTATGCCTTGCTTTCGGCTGCGAATCAGCTCTCGCATCTCCAGCTCGGAGAATCCATCGCCAAATCTGTCTCGCAACGCTTGGCAGAACGCGTGCCAGTCAAGATATTCTGACCCTCGCAGATACCTCCAGTACCAGTCCGCGGCTTCTTCCTCCAAAAGGACGTGCAAAAACTGGCATACAAATTCCATGTTTCCGCGGAGTGTATTACGTGTGAGAGTACGAACCTGGAATAAAAATTTGTCGACAGGAAGGGAGCCTAACCGTCCACTGAATTTGATGTTCCACCCTTGTATGATAGTAAGGGCCCGCTCTGCAGAGAGTGGAGCAGGTTGAGCTCGCCAGCCCACGGAATTGGCTTGTATTTGACGGGAGCGTCCAAGAGGTGATTCAGGTGACGTTTCGTTTATACGAACTGGGCCAGTTGGGGTGGGTGCATGAGCCAGGCTTGCAATTTATTGCCTTACCCCATCTCTCACCAGTTGTGGCAGCCACTGCTGCAGCTGCTGTATCGTTATAGTCGAGGTTGTTTCGACCTCAGATTGGGTGGATCTCACGTCGGGGAGTTCTGCCTGCTTCTCATTCGTTGCCTTTTTGGAGGACTTATCACCACCAACAGCACCATGCATTTCCTCCGAATTAAGGTCCTGCTGCTGAGTAGCTTGCGATCTCGTATTATAACGACCTAGCTTAGGTCTTGCCCCTCGTGTCAAGACAGGGGTTGGAGCTTCACCGTCGGTTGGAAGGTATGCACCTCCTATTCGGTCTCTTGTTTGATAAGGTCGTTGATCTCGGGGATTGCATGTCTCCCGACACAATGGACAGCTTGGGTTTTTGCGGAGCCATTGTTCCATGCATAGCGCGTGAAACACGTGTGAGCAGGAAGTCTGCACCATTGGCTCGTCACCCACGTACTCACAGGTACATATAGAACAGACGGCGTCATTAAAGCGACTTGTTGCGACTGGGCTGTGCCTAGATGTCATATTTATTGGTCGTTCCCTCTTATTACTTGTCAGAAATAAATAATAGTTAAATTGCCAAAAAAAATGAGTGCCAAGAATATATAAAAGAACTAACAGTTGAGTTTCCTTGAGGCTTCCTCTCCAATCAATGAACGATGCCAGGACCTCGGCCAAGATAAATAGCTTCCACCAAAGTTCAACTTCCAGCGAGAGTGCACATTTACTTCATTACAAAAAAAAAGAGACAAAAATTGTTTCCGCAAAAAAAATATCAAAGATATACCGAGGCGAATGAGCAGACAACTCCGAGCTGTCAGAAGAGCGGGCGAACGCACGCGCGATTTAGCACTCAGTGCTTCGTAATTCCTGCGACCCCCGTCATCCCGGATCCGCGACTCACTTCACCTGTACCGCATTAAAAATTATAGAGAACTCCCAATACACAAAGGCAAGGTACAGATCGAATCTTTCACGAGACCAATCAAGGTAGGTTTTACCCACCAAGTTGGTAATTCTCAAGCGAAAGAGACGAGCCTCCTTGCGCGTACGAGTACGCAGGACATCACGTTGGGATTCCCTTTCGCGAATAAATAAAAAAAATTGGAAGGAGAGTTGGACGACCTGCACTTCACAAAAAAATTACTCAGGTGGGCTATTGCTCACTGTCCAACATCTCCGTTTTGTGAGTTACCCCATTGGAAAACCCTGGATCGGTAAGATCAATTTCCAATCAACATTTGACTGGCGATAAGCTGTTTGGGGGCCCCACGTTGGGCGCCATTGTAATGAAATGAGTAGGCCCCACGTTGGGCGCCATTGCAATGAAACGAGTACTAGCGAACATTGTCGCTTTGAAATTTCAAACCAACAGGACTTTCGTCTTATTGGCCTCAATGGACGTTAAGTCCCCGGGACGAGGCAACGAGCCCATGTGTCGTTCAGACGAATTTGGGTTCGGCCTCTACCTAGCTAGAGGAGTGATGGCTGCTGGCAGGCCAGCTCAGCTCGGCGCGTATCGTCGTGGGTGCGTTCTCTAGCATCAGTCCCGAATCTCATTTCCAGAGATTCAGCCATCAAATTGCCCGCTTACATATCGACAAAAAAATTTCATTCAACAAAGCAAACTATTCATCTTGTGAGGCTATACCTCCTACGTTACTTTACACAAAGAATTCTCGCGCGCATACCGAGATAATACCGCGTTCAAGGGCTGCCCGAGAGAAAAAAAAATCTTTACGTTACATTGGTCTATTGGTGGAATTCCGAAGCTACTCAAAACAAAAACAGGCAAGAAAGAAAACAAAACGAAAGACTACCGCGTACCAAAACAATCTCTCGGGTGGCCGTGCCACTCTCGAATTGGAAGACGAGCTTCAGCGGAACTCGCCAGGCGCAGATGTCGCTGCCTGGGCCCGCCCTACCATGGCCTAGCGCTTGCGTGTCCGCATGTGTTGTGCGCACTAGGCCCACCACTACTTACCTTGGCCGGTCTTGTCCGTTAGCTGTTGGAAATGGAGGTCATTGAAGAGGGAGAGCCCTCAAGGAAACTCTGTATTTTTCAATTCATGATAAATTTATTTATTCTACTTCGAATATGTACACATTACAAAAAAATATAATTAAAGAGGTGAACCGCTAGAAAATTTGATTTGTAATTATTGTAAACTACTTTAAGGTATATAAGTGTTAAAACTTTACTTTAATGATGGTTTAGATTCCTTTTAAATATTTCTATGTTGTAAATGTTTTATTTTTGCTTTCAACGTGTCTATTGCTACATATGCCAATCTGTTGTATTTTCTTAATTTTTTTTTTTATATTACCACTTTTAGACTCATAATTTTGTGATTCACTTAGGAACTAGAATTATTCCTACATAATGTTGAGCCTTAAATTCTAAAAAAATGATTACAGTCAGTTTATCTCGTTCCTCTGCAGTATGTAAGTGCTATATAATAATTTATGCTTTGACTTACTTAGCATTTCCATGGAAATAATCTTTCAAAAAAAAAACGATTACACTCCCTTCACTTGGCATCTGTGTCCATGCAACATAAACATTTTTTTTTTCAAATATGAAATGGTACTAGAGAGATACTTTAAGTCCTTCCGCACAGACACCTGAGCACACACATCGAAGCCGCAACGAATATGATCACCACTAGCATGAACTGTGAGCACTAGCATGAACTGTGAACTGTGAGCACGTGCGGGCGTAAACACACTGAGGCGGGTTAGTTAGTTCTAATCAAAAAAAAATGTCGTTGCTAACCAAGACCATCCTTTATTCGTTTTCTTGGGTAAATCTCTTGCTACAGGATATTCAATTACCGATTGCGATTAAAACCAACCGCGCTAGTGTTGTGAACGATGAAATCAAAAAAAATAAGGAGGAATGGGCCAATTGATTTAGGTATTGATGCAGTAACCAGCATAATGTTCAAGTGGCGAAAGATTAGTTATACTCAATCAGGTATAACAAAAATCAGTTGTGGCCATCTTGGATCGCCCTCAGAAAGACTGCTTTTCGGCCATCTTGGAAACTACTACCGGAGACATGCGCGATTTGCGAGTTCTCACCATTTCAGGTTTATTTCGGGCATATTTCATTTTTCACCATAAATACGACCGATCGTTAGATAATTAGTATTATTGAATCCACGGTTAAAGCTGCCAAAAACTTTCCTTCACTTCACGATCACTTCGAAGTTGTTCGGATTTAAAAAAAAAAACTAGCAGATGCTCTAATTTGAATAATCAAAACTTATCAGTGTGTTACGGCTTGACCTTTTTCTAATCTATGAAAGCTATGGAGATATTTCAACCGTTTTTACTATACATCTTCCTTCGACGAGCGTTGCTAACGATGCACATTCTTTTCTTTCGAAAACACTTTTTTAGCCGTTCAAAGCACTGATGAGTCCCGTAGGTACGTCGTTCGTGTTTCGCGTTTTCATCACTGCACCGGTCTATCTTCGCAACCAACAAACCGTTAATTGCAAGCTGGGTAGATTAAAAAGCAATTTATTTCCGTTTTTGGCTGAACCGCTTATTACAATTAGGATTGTTTAATCTCACTTCGTCACTTCAAGTACCAACTTTTCGTTCCGTTGATCTCCTTTCGTCGGGCCAGGAGAAAAATGGATTTATAACCGCTACAGCCGCGGCCTGTTGCTGGCTAGCCTCGTCCAGTCCGCTCGATCTCAAAGAAACGAATCCCGTCTCCCTGGCAGCAATCCTACTCGTCCGTCCGCTAGCGGTTCTTCGCAAAAACCCGTCGGGTAGCTGCCCAAACCGGACTCCCGCTTGAGCGCTGCAAGCTGTTTTTTTTCTGTGTGCAGGGTTGCCGCTTCTGGATGCACCCAAAAATTCCCAAAAATTATTATTTTTGGCTGCGTGCGCTATTACAACACAGGCATGAGTGCTTCGACCTCCGAAGCAGACGTGCCTGAAGACTCTGGTTTAGGGTCGCATGTCTTTGGCGTGATATATTCCCCAGACCTTGTTGTCCGGGCCCGTTACTTGAAAGCATGCGTTGCCGTGTTGCTTGGTGATGGTAGCCTTACAGAATTTCTTGTCCAGTTTGGCGTTGTAATGGTCCACCGCCTTACTTTGTCCAAAATTTCGAACATATACGGTGTCCCCGACCTGGAACTTCGGTTTTCTAGACCGCAAGTTGTAGACCCTCACCTGTGCCTGCGCAGATTTAGCTAATCTCTCTGCCACCTGATTGCGGATCAGCTCCATATGTTCGTGATGTAGCAATTCGGTTTCGGGCTCTTTCAATAGATGTATGGTTCTTAGTAGAGCGTAGGTGCTCCCATGCCCGATCATGTTTTGCCCGAACACGACGAAGTATGGGACGGAACCAAGGGAGACATGATGAGCTGTCCGCAGTGCACAGTTGATGGCCGACAGCTTCCGATCCCAATCACGCTGATTCGGGTGCACATATGCTCGTATCGCGGCCAACACCGAACGATTTACACATTCCGAGGCGTTTGCCTGGGGGGAATAAATAGCCGTATAATGGTGGCGTACGCCGTACTCTTCCAGGAGCTGGTTGAAGAGATTGCTCCGGAATTGAGGGCCATTGTCAGAAGTGATGATTTCGGGGACTCCGATCAAGTGAAATAAATCTTCTTACAGATAGTGGGTGATAAGTTTTGCCGACGCGGCTTTGAGGGGTTTAAGGAAGGTGAACTTGGATAGGTGGTCCAGGACAACCAGAATAAAGGTGTGACCAGTAGACGATCGAGGGTACGGGCCGAGGAGATCAATATACAAGCGTTGGAAGACACGTTCTGGAACACCGGTAGGACGCATGGGTGCTCGAAGGGTTTGGTTGGGCGCCTTGGTCTCTTTGCAGGTTTCGCACGAACTGACATATGCAGCGACCTGTTTGGTCATGGCTGGCCAATAGAAGAGCTCTTTGAGCAGCTTAACGGTTTTTTCCGATGCCTCCATGTGCACTTAGCGGATGATTATGGGCTCGCTGTATCAAGGAGGTCGTCAGTTCGTCCGGAACCCATAGCTTCCATGCATCTCTGTCTATTGCAATGTCACCAGTGGCATGCTGGCAACGCTTGTATATAAGTCCCTCAAGAACTCGTAAATCCGGCAGTTGTGCTCGCTCTTGCGATATTTGTCTTGCAAGCTCTACATACTTTTCGCTCTTGAAATGTGGGGAGGAAAGATCGATCTCGATGGTGTTGGTTGAGATCTCCTCTAATTCAAGACCTTCTGGCGAGAAAACTCTTGACAGCGAATCCGGCACTACGTTGTGGCTTCCCTTCCTATGCGTAATTTTAAATTTGAAGCCTTGGAGTTTCAAAGCCCATCTTGGCAACCTGCCATGTAAATCCGAGAGTGTCATTAGCCATTGTAGCGAGGCATGATCCGTGATGACCTCGAATTCATGACCTTCTACATAGGCTCGGAATTTCCTAATAGCTAACACGGCGGCAAGACACTCCTGTTCAGAAACGGTGTAGTTTCGCTGCGCAGGGTTGAGCTTATGAGACATGTAAGCAACAGGGACTTCCACACCATCGTCGGTCTTCTGCATCAGTACCGCGCCGACACCATGTTGACTTGCGTCACAGTGTATGGCGAAGGGGCGTTTGAAATCGGGACTGTGCAGAACCGGTGCGGTGCATAGAGCATTTTTCAAATCTTGGAAAGCTCTGAGGCTGACATCGTCCGTGAGGGCTGTGGATAGAGCTGCAAAATTTTGGCACGAAGCGTCGGTACCAGCCACACATTCCGAGGAAACGTCGCAACTGTTTTACTGAGGTGGGGCGCGGAAATTCCTGTATGGCTTGCACCTTGCTTGGATCCGTTCGGATTGTACCATTGCCGATGATATGTCCCAAGTATCTCACCTCTTTCATGAGGAACTTGCTCTTCTCTATATTGATGGTCAGTGCGGCCTTACGTAGGCACAAAGCAATCTCTTGGAGCAGCTGAAAGTGCTCGTCTAGAGTCTCGGTGATCAACAGGAGATCATCTAGGTAGACGAAGACCTGGTGGCGTAAGTGTGCTGGGACGACCTTATCCATCAACCGTTGCATCGTTTGGGGGGCGTTACACAACCCAAACGGCATGGTGACGAATTGGTACAACGGGCGACCCGGTACGAAGAAGGCTGTCTTCTCCCTGGACTTTTCATCTAATGGGATTTGCCAAAAGGCGTCCTTTAAGTCGAGGCTGGTTATAAACTGAGCTCTTGGGAGTCGACTTAGTATCCCATCGATGAGTGGTAAGAGATAAGCATCCTTAACCGTAACCTGATTCACTTTCCGTGCATCCAGACACAGTCTTACCTTCCCTGGTTTGACTACCAACGTTACGGGAGATGACCAACTGCTTTGGGACTCCTCAATTACCCCCATCGCAAGCATTCTGTCCAGTTCGACATAAAGTAATTTTTCCACCGCCGGAGAGATGGAGAAATGCCACTGTTTTATAGGTTTGTTGCTTCCCACATCAATCACGTGTGAGATTAAGGTGATACGCCCTAGTCCTTCTCTAGCATAGGACGGAAAGCTGGCGATGACGGAACTGAGAATGTCTTGTTCAACTGGTGTTATAATATGACGATGACTCTCTCGTTCCAGTGAGTTCACCGTCGTGGGGTTCAAAGTTGTTGGCTCGACAAATAAGTCAGCCGCCAGGTTGAAAAGTCTCACAAAATCCACTCCCAGATACAGCTCCTGGCTTAGGGAAGGGATAATCACGATTGATAACGTTTTCGTTTTACCGCGGAAGGTGATGGCGGTGGTTTTACCTACTGCGCGATGTTGGGTGCCGTCCGCAGTCTTCAAGCTTAAATGAAGCTTCTCTATGCGGCGTCGGTTGTTTTCCAGAAACCTCTTCGCAAAACCTGCGGCAATACAGCTAACGCTAGCCCCAGTGTCAATCAAGCCACGAACTTTTTCTTCACCAAATAAAGTGACATAAGCATGTGGACGGAGGTCATCTGTGGGCCGGTCCACTATAGTGGCCGCCAAGTAACGTCTTTTGGTGCGCAGAATCTTCTTCCAGAAGCACCTCAGTCGATGGGTGGACCTCTTCGAAGCCGCTGAAGGAAGCTCCTCCACACCAAAAATACGCTGTCTGGCTCGGCGGTATTCAAGCAAACGCACGTGATAAGGCTTATGTTGCATGGAGTTATTGCGGGCCTGCAAAAAAAATGAATCCTCTGAGGGAGGCGACAGATTATACGAATGATTATCTCGCGGTAAGATGCGGATAAGATTAGCGTGGTTGCTTGAGTCAACGTTTTCCGTTTTTGGTTCTGAACTACTGGAGAGTACAGGGGCTACGACGGGGTTTATTCTAAGGGCCCGTACTAAACTCGGGGAGACCTCGGATGTTGGTGAGGCCTCTCCGTTTTCCAGTTTTTCCGCTGCATACACAACTCACATTTGGGTTTGTATACACCTGCTCTCCCACATCCCTAGCAGAATATGGTGCGCTCTGCTTCGCACTCATCGAAGAAGTGTCCTGCCTTCCGGCAGTTCCAACAATGACGTTGATCCCGTAGTTCTGATAGAGTTAAGTTCGGAGAATTGGTATCAACAGGTTCTTGCTGCATAATAGCAGTGATCGGCGAAGATTCTGATGATATAGGCGGGTAGTGGTCAGTGCCTAACTCCGAGACTAGTTGTCGTGGGCCAAAAGGGTGTCGTGCTTGAGGGCGAAAGATACCTCTCTGGGCATCTAGGTTTTTCTGACTCCGCGCATAGATGCGCAGCATCTGTACCGAGGTAATTGGAAGATGCAGCAGACTGTTACGGAGGTCCATACGCAAGTTTAAGCGCAGTAACTCCGTCAGCTCAACATCACCTATGGGAGACGTCAAAGAGAATGCTGTCGCAGAACACATCGAACGGTTCGTGTGGACCCTGCTTCCGGCTGCGAATTAACTCTCGAATTTCTAACTCGGACATACCATCTCCGAAACGATCTCGTAACGCCTGGCAAAATGCGTGCCATTCCATATATTCCGCGCCACGTAAGTACCTCCAGTACCAGTCCGCTGCTTCTTCCACCATTAAAACGTGCAGAAACTGGCATAGCAAGTTGATATTACCTCGAAGGGTGTTTCGAGTTAGTGTGCGGACCTGAAACAAAAATTTATCTACTGGGAGAGATCCCTGTCGGCCGCTAAACTTCAGGTTCCACCCTTGGATAATGGTTAGGGCCCGTTCAGTGGAGAGTGGGTTGAGACGAACTCTTTGGTCGACTGAATCAGCCAACACAGGACGATTGCGTCTATGGTGTGGAGGTGTTTCCTCCAACCGCACAGGACCTTGTGGAGTGTGCGCCTGCGCCAGACTCGCTATCTCTTGCCTGACTTCGTCTCGTACCAGTTGAGGCAACCATTGCTGTAATTGTTGAAGGGTAATCGCCGGAGTATTTTCGGCCTCCGGTTGGCTGGATATCATGTCTGCGCGCTCATCCCTTTCCACGTTCACTTGCCGTAGAGGGGACTTCGCAGTAGTTGCGGCTCCTCGCTCTGGTGTAGGGGACACCATTCGCCGAGCTGTCTGTGATCGAGTTTGGTACCGAGATGATCTTGGTATAGCTTCTTGAGATTGATTCAGAGGTCGAGGTTCCTCTTCTGCCAAAGGACCCGTGACTCCGCTCCGGTTTCTCAAGGTGATAGGTTTTAGATCTCTAGGATTGCAGAGCTGCCGACATAAGGGACAGCTTGGATTTTCTCTCAGCCATTGCTCCATGCACACGGCGTGCAAGACGTGAGAGCAAGTGGCTTGCACGGCTGGTTCCTCTCCAACGTACTCACAGGTGCAAATAGGGCATACGATGTCGCTGGGGCGAACTGTTGCAAGCGGACTGTGTCTAAGCGACATTTTAATATCTTATTTCTACTACCAAAAAAAATATTTTTAACCGACAAGATCTCCTAGATTTGGGCTACTGTTATTATGGTCGAAAAAAATTCGAATATATATTTTTTTTTCTAAATATTTGAGAGTTTCCTTTTTAGTTCCTCTCTGCCACTGACCAATGAAAATGATCCTCGGCTGAGTAGTTAGCATCCACCGAAGTTCATCTTCCATCAAGAGTGCACATTTACGTCATTACAAAGAGAGAAAAAATGTTTCCGAAAAAAATGTCAAAAATTTACCGAGGTGAGTGAGCAGACAACTCCGAGCTGCCAGAAGAGCGGACGAACGCACGCGAAATTCAGCACTCAGTGCTTCGTAATTCCTGCGACCCCCGTTATCCCGGGTACGCGGCTCACTTCACCTGTACCGCATAAAAAAATTATAGGGAACTCCCAATACACAAAGGCAAGGTACAGATCGAATCTTTCACGAGACCAATCAAGGTAGGTTTTACCCACGAAGTTGGTAGTTCTCCAGCGAAAGAGACGAGCCTCCTTGCGCGTACAAGTACGCAGGACATCACGTTGGGATTCCCTTTCGCGAATTCAAAAGAAATTGGAAGGGGAGTTGGACGACCTGCACTTCTATATTCTATTAAATCACACACGGACAACTTAAAGATAAGCTTAAACTACTTACTATTTACTTTTTTCAATTCTCCTCCTCGATCCAAATGAGTCAACCCGAATTTTGCCTTCGATGTCGCCTCCTGCTTTTTGGTAACCGTAGCCTGCTTTTTCGTGTCCGTCTCCAATTCTGCTTTTCGTATCCTCCTCGTTCCGTGCGTAGTCCAATTCTCGAGTAATATTTGGGCAGCAGCATTCGACGCGCGCGGTGACGTCACACGACCAAGAGTGGTTTTGCGTGCCATGGCCATTGCCGAGTGCTCGCAAGCATTGTTGCTTCGGCGAATTCGCGCGGGCCAAACAAAACAATGGTTCCGTACGGAACCCACACGATTACTTGTTTCAGTCACTTAGGTATATACCCCTAAATCCCCGAACTAAACTCTCTACTCGCTAACCTAACAAACCTAGCCAGCTGCTATCCCTTCACCAATTTTCACCAGTCCTTACTCTGCTTCTACTGATACCTAACTAAGTTCTCTAATCTATGCCATTAACTAGGTTTCCCCATTCTCCCTACCCAACCGTCTCCTATCTAACCTGCCCATGAAGTATGGAGTTACCCCCATGGCTTCATGTGTGTACGTCCGTAAGGCGCACCCGATCTGTGCCAGATCGTTATCCCATTTCCGATGATTGTCGGACACGTAGGAGCGCAACATTCTCTTAATGTCTTGATTTGTACGCTCCGCTGGGTTGGCTTGAGGTTGGTAGAAGGCCGTGTACTCGATTCTGGACCCGAATCTCCGCGCTAACTCTTGGAAAACCCGGGAACGAAACTGAACCCCATTGTCGCAAATGATTGCCTCTGGTACCCCGAAGAGCATAAATACCCGTTTCTCCAACAGGCGTGTTATTTCCGGTGCCTTCGCAGTCCGGAGGGGTAGAACCAGAGCGAATTTGGTGAAATAGTCCACCACACTAAGAATATTTGGGTAAAGGGCCAACTAAATCCACGCAAATAAGCTCCCAGGGTTGCCTTGCCCTGCCTGCCCTTGTCTCCATCACTCCTCGGGGTGATTTTCGCTCCACCTTGACGGATTGGCAGACCTTGCATCGAGCAACGTATCGACGGATATCGGCCCCCATCTTTGGCCAATAGTGACGCTGCGTGATTCGGTCTAGGGTCCTTTTGACCCCCATGTGTCCCGCTCTGGGATCATCGTGCCCCTGGAAAAGTGCTGCGCTTCGTTTGGCCTTCGGCAGTACCCGCTTCCATGCCTGATCATCTAGTTCGGCGTTCCGTCCGGGAATGTGCTTCCAAACGCCATCCTCTGAGACCCGCCAGTTCGAGTATTGATCCGGATTCTCCCGTATCCCTTCTCTCATCTTGGTCCACCACGAGTCGATGGGGTCTTCAGCAGTGACTCCGGCCACCCTAGGTTTTGCGCGGGAGAGTGCGTCAGGAACCAGATGTTCTTTCCCCTTCCGATGCACGACCTCGAAGTCAAACTGCTGGAGGCGTACTGCCCACCTGGTCAGTCGGCCCGTGGGGTCCTTTAAGTTGTGCAGCCATACCAAGGAATGGTGATCTGTGATGACCCGGAACTGGGCCGCCTCTATGTAGGGCCTCAACTTCTCCACCGCCCACAGCACCGCTAGGCACTCCTTCTCCGTGGTTGAAAACTTCCGCTCCCCCTTCGACAGCGCTCTGCTCAAGAAACAAATGGCCTTTTCCCCTTCCGGAAAGATCTGGCTCAACACGGCTCCCAGGCCCACATCCAACGCATCCAACTGCACCTGAAAAGGCCGATCGAAGTCTAGGCAAGCCAGAATTGGTGCCGTTGTCAGCTTTCCCTTGCATTTGTTGAACGCTTCCTCGCACTGCGGTGTCCAAACGAAACGCTTGTTCTTCCGGAGTAACTCTGTGAGCGGTGCCACCAGAGTAGCGTAATCTGGTATGTAACGGCGGTACCACGACACCATTCCTAAAAATTGTCGCACTTGTTTTGCCGTCGCGGGAGTGGGGAAGCCCACCATGCACTCCACCTTCTCGGGATGCACGCTCAGCCCGTTTTCATCGACGACGTAGCCCAGGTACGTCAGTTTGGGTCGACAGAAATGGCACTTTTCCCTGGAGAGCTTCAACACCGCTTTGCGCAAACGCCTAAACACTTCCTGAGTTTAGCATCTTCGCCACACTCCATGGACAGCCGCCGAAACAGGCCCTTCATCGCGGTCACATACACCCCAATTGATTCGGCGCTCCCCTGTGTCCTATGGCGAATTTCCGACCATAAGCGATCGTCGTAGTCAGGAGGAAGGAATTCCGTCCGTAGCTCTCGGCACACCTCATCCCACGTCTCGACGCTCCCCCTATTGGCTCGGAACCATATGAGTGCCGTACCCTCAAACAAATCGATCGCCGAGCGAAACAGCTGAGCCTTGGTCATGCCCCGGGCTTCGCGGAGCTCTTCCACCCGCTCCAGGAAGGCACTTACTGAGGCCTGATTCTCACCCGAGACTTTTATCCCCCACTTGGCCACCTCCACCATTTTTGATGCCGCAGCCGGAGCGGCTTTTGGAGTTGAGAAGGCCGGTATATCCGTTAACTCCTTCCTCGAGTTCTTTTCGTCCTCCGAATTCACACCGGCCGGCTGACTGTCGTCGTCTTCGGCTCCCCTTCTGCCGCTACCGTGATTTTTCCCATCGCCAGCACCAGGCGCCGTCGCAACTGCTCGACCGCGGGGTCCTCTAACGGTTTCCCCCGCAGAATGTTTCGGATTCACCGTAGACCGAACTCTGACTTCGCTTGCGCCTTCAGGAAATCGGGCGATTTCGTGTCTCCCCGAAACTCCTCCTCCAGCCCCTCCACTTCTTGAACCTTTAACGTAATGGCCTTTAGGTCCTCGTCGTGAGTGAACGGATAGTTGATGGTGTGGAGGGATGTATCCAACAGGGTCTCCACCCGCAGCTTCTGCCGGAGATCCTTCCGCATTGCCTCAACAGTTCCAGTTGGCATGTTCCGTACCTCCAGCTCGTACGAGAGCTCCTCCTTATTGAGGCGGTCTACTAAGGCCTTGGTGAACTTCGCCACTTTCTCCGTCTACCATGAACCCACAAGAACTTTAACAGGAAAGGAGTAGAGGAGTCTACTGAGAACACGGAGTTTTCCGAGTTACTAGCCTTTTTTTATCTTTATTGTCAGAATAAAAATAATACAATATAATTCCAAACTAATCTAACACTAATTTCGCCACTTTCTCCCTTTCCGCGACTTTTCACTCTGGACACTGACACACCCGCAATTGCACACTCCCGCGAATGCAAACTCCCGCAATTACACACACCCGCAATTGCACACTCACGGTACTCGGAATTTTTGGGCCACTTTTGCACACTAACACTACACTTGACTTGTCGAACGTTCCGGCGTTCGAACACTGCTTTGCCCGATAAAATTTCAATCGGCAATTTCCCGTTATGGGCCCCACGTTGGGCGCCAAATGTTACGCGCACTTTACCCCCGAAGCCTCTAATGGCTGCGGGGTGGACAATTGTGCCCGGCGCTTGCCCGCGAAGAGGGGCGGGGTAATTTTTGATAATTTTTGGGCGCCACCCAGTCGTGCGCCGACAATCGTCCAGCGACCTAAACCCTGACTGGGATTTGGTTTGGGTCGCGACACTGAAATCTGAACTCGAACCCGAAACCAATCAAAACCGTGATGAAAACTTGGCCCGCGCGAGGCCAACACAAAACCACAAGCCTGAAGGGAAACGGAAGAAAAATACCCAAAGTTTGCTCAGGCACACAAAGGAAACTCGCTCCACTTAGGCATCACACTCTTCTATATTCTATTAAATCACACACGGACAACTTAAAGATAAGCTTAAACTATTTACTATTTACTTTTTTTCAATTCTTCTCCTCGATCCAAATGAGTCAACCCGAATTTCGCCTTCGACGTCGCCTCCTGCTTTTTGGTAACCGCAGCCTGCTTTTTCGTGTCCGTCTCCAATTCTGCTGTTTGTATCCTCCTCGTTCCGTGCGTAGTCCAATTCTCGAGGCCCCTTTTCTTTGTTCCCAGCTCTATATATTGGTTCGGTCTAACGGATCAGCTGGTTTGCGGAACAATTCCAATCCCAATTCTGGTTTTAGAACCACTGGTGTTGGACTCACTGGATTTGGTCGAATCAGCTGTCTGCGCACGGCCATCTTGGCTTTTTCGCCACCAACGATGTCACTACCACATTTCCCAGTGACAGCTCGCGTATGTTGTTATTGTTTACATTGGTTCTGTCGCGAGTGTTTGTGTCCCCAGGCGCTGTTGCTTTGGCCGTTCCGCGCGAAATAAGGCCATAAGCAGGGAGTCTTGCCGCAGATGGGTCCTGTCGCCCTTCCTCCAATTGCGCGCCTGGATGTTGCGATGCATTCCCGTTCGCTCGGGATGTGTTTTAGTCGTGTGTTGCTGTTGTGGTGATAGTTGCGATTCGCAGACGCTCGGACTTGATGAATTTTTTTTTGTTCCTAGCATGGTTGGATGTTTCATCGTGGTTGAGTGGATACTGTTTGCGTAGTCTTGCGTTCAACCAGAATTTTTGCAATAGTTCCAAGTTGCGCCTGGTCGGTATTCGCGAATCACCGTTGTATGAGTCAAGGATTTCTTGCCAACATTGACGAACCTTTATGGTTTTTTCGCGACTTCTTGCGATGCTTGACGTCAATGATTTCCTCAGGGATGGCTCGGTGATGTTCTCCTTAACCTAGTGACCATTTATCTTTTACTTACCACTATTGAACTAATTCCTATTCTCTACTTAATTTTACCATTCTTGAGTTTATATTATCCAATTCTTAAATTAAAATTTCTATTCACTTCAATTTCTTAAACTACTCTACGAGCCTCAGTGGAGTGGTGTTTGCGCTATTTACGTTTGGCGGGTGGCTTGGGTTAGACCTGCAGGCCCTTTGACCAGAGTCCTGATTGACTTTTGACTTTAGTCGAAGTCAATCAGGACTATTTTTTTTAAATATATAAACTATTCGGTCGCTGCGAAATGCGACCGTAACACTCTACGAAGCTAGAGGAGTGATGGCTGCTGGCAGGCCAGCTAAGCTCGGCGCGTATCGTCGTGGGTGCGTTCTCTAGCATCAGTCCCGAATCTCATTTCCAGAGATTCATCCATCAAATTGCCCGCTTACATACCGACAAAAAAAATTTCATTCAACAAAGCAAACTATTCATCTTGTGAGGCTATACCTCCTACGTTACTTTACACTAAGAATTCTCGCGCGCATACCGAGATAATACCGCGTTCAAGGGCTGCCCGAGAAAAAAAAATCTTTTCGTTACATTGGTCTATTGGTGGAATTCCGAAGCTACTCAAAACAAAAGCAGGCAAGAAAGAAAAGAAAACGATAGACTACCGCGTACCAAAACAATCTCTCGGGTGGCCGTGCCACTCTCGATTTGGAAGACGAGCTTCAGCGGAGCTCGCCAGGCGCCCGCCCTACCATGGCCTAGCGCTTGCGTGTCCGCATGTGTTGTGCGCACTAGGCCCACCACTACTCACCTTGGCCGGTCTACTCCGTTATCTGTGGGAAATGGAGGTCTTTCGGGAGGGAGAGCCCTCAAGGAAACTCTGGATTATTCAATTCATTATAAATTTATTTATTGTCACTTCGAATAGGTACAAATTACTAGAAAAAAAATATAACTAAAGAGGCGAAACGCTAGAAAATTTAATTTTTGAATAATATAAACTACTTTAAGGTATATAAAAAAAACTTTACTTTACTGATGGTAGCGATTTGTTTTCTTGAAATATTTCTAAATTGTAAATGTGTATATATATATTTTTTTTTCAAAGGGTCTATAGCTACAGATGTCAATCAGTTGTATTTTTCATAATTCAAAAAAAAATCTTTTTTTCTTTTTTTCTTTTTTCGTACTACTACTTCCAGACTCATACTTCTGTGATTCGCTTAGAACTAGAATTATTCTTACATAATGTTTAACCTTACATTCTAAAAGTAAATACATTCGGTAGTATGGTCTGGCTATATAATAATGGATGCTTTGACTTACTCAGCGTTTACATGTAACTACTCTTTTAAAACATGATTACTCTCCCTTTTCTTGACATCTGGTTCTATATGTGTCCAACATAAACATTTTTTTTATGAAATGGTACTAGGGAGATACTTTAAGTCCTTCCGCACAGACACCTAAGTACACATTGAGGCCGCAACGAATATGATCACCACTAGCATGAACTGTGATCATAGTTGTGGCTCAATCGCCCAAAAAAAAAACGTTCGAGCGTAAACACACTGAAGGCGGGTTAGTTAGTTCTAATCACTGAAAATTAAGGCATTGGTGCCAAATCGTTAAAGGTTTTGCATTGCCTTCTAATCGACTCACGAATTTCGTTGCTAACCAAAACCATCCTTTGCTCGCTTTTTTTTTCTTGGGTAAATCTCTTGCTATGTGATATCCAATTACCGATTGCGATTAAAACCAACCGCGCTAGTGTTGTGAACGATGAAATCCAAAATAAGGAGGAATGGGCCAATTGATTTAAGTATTGGTGCAGTAACCAGCATAATGTTCAAGTGGCCAAAAATTAGTTATAATCTATCAGGTACAACAAAAATCAGTTGTGTGCATCTCGGATCGCTTTCAGAAAGACTTCTGCTCTTCGCCCTTCGTTTGCTGATCCATTTGTATAACAAAATAAATCATTTCTAAAGCTAGAAACGAAGAAAAGCCACTTCGCAGTAAACTAAATACAAACAAACCAATCACGCTGGCTTTGTTGCCACACAATACCGAAATTACTACCGGAGACATGTGCGATTGGCGTTAAAGGGTTAACTGTTTCGACACTGGGGATTCGCGCTTAACCTCAATCGTTTTGTCTCTTCTTCGATTCTTTTGGGACACACATGGCCTCTATTATATAGTCGATAGAAAAGGCGTGCAAAGTTATTGTAACGGTACCTGGTCGGCACAAGAATTTCTAGGTTAAGCGGACGAGTGCCGGCACCACTCGGATGGGCTATCAAAAAATCTTTCCGCCTGTTGGCCTCTTTGCTTGGTCTTTCAAGCAAGAAAATCCCCGGTTGGAGCACTAATCACACCGAGTTTTAGCTGCTTTGCGCGCAAGATTCTTCCTCCTTCCACAACCGCCGTTACTCTCTTCAGAATTCACTTTTTACTTATCATTTTTCTGCAACTCGGGCTTATTTACTTTCGCGCAAAAAATACAATAACGCTTCTTCGCGACTCGCGATTCTCCTCCAGTTTTCTTTGATTTAATTACACTTGTGAACGCCACCCTCTCCAAAATTTTCCAACCCACAACTTCACACCACGCGGACTTCTTTCTTCGCTAGTCCAAAAAAACTAGCTCAAAAAAACGAATCCCTGTCTCCCTGGCAGCAATCCCACTCGTCCGTCCGCTAGCGGTTCTCCGCAAAAACCGGTCGGGTAGCTGCCCAAACCAGACTCCCGCTTGAGCGCTGCAAGCTGGTTTTTCTCGGTGTGCATGGTTGCCGCTTCTGGATCCACCCAAAGATTCCAAAAATTATTATTTTTGCCTGCGTGCGCTATTACAATCTACGTTATCCTCTAGAAAAACTACAATAAAACGCGACTTTTTCTTTGAAATTCAAAACTATGTATTGAATTTCCAACCGGTGCTTCCGCTTGCGCTTACAAAATTGAACTCTCTTATTGTACTTCTAATTGTGTATTTATATTCTCACGCCGAAACGTGTGAGTGCAAATGCAATTGCACTTGAATCACTTGAATTCGGAGAAAGTTCGATTATGTTTAGTCTACGTTATGGTGGACGGCAATGGTGTAGCCGTAACTATTGCACTTGAATCACTTATCAATTAGTTTTGGACAAAATTGGAATTTGTTTAGTCTACGATAACGTGACCATAAGACATAAACATAGTACACATAAGTGTATGGTGGACGGCTATGGTGTAGCCGTAACTCGCGCAAACCATTGCGGAAAAATTAAACAAGATATAATATGGGAACATTTGCAAGGTAGTGGCAATTGGTGTGATTTTCCGAAAAGGCTGAGGCATACAAGGCACAGTTGTTGTAACTCAAGCTATCCGTTAATGTTCCACTCAAATCAATGAGCATGCTTCACGAAAGAAATGTAATTTAAAATAAATAATGTAAACGCCGGATCATTTAATATTATATTCTTTTAAACAAATCAATACAAATTGGAATTCATGGTATGTGATTGTTTGGGACTTACAAACGGAAAAGCTCACCACGTCCGATAAAAACATTGTTTTGGACTGATTCATAATCCAAATCAGCCCTTAAATACACTCCCACACTACCTCCCCTATCCATTTCAAACTGAACCATATCAGTTCTATGTGTGGGAAGTCTTTCGTCATAAAACTCATTTCAATCTCAGTTGTAGTCGTTAACACTTTGTTTTGTGTGTTTCTAAAGCTTCTAAAGGACTGACGCTTTTACTAAACCTTAATGACTCTTCAGGCAACTTAACAAACGTATTGATACTCGACACATCCAACTTGTTTTGATTTCAGGCAACTTGCTTGTGAAATATCACCTAATTTGCGACCTTTGTAAAAACTTTCAACTTCTGCTCCACTCAAGGCAAGTAATTTCTTCACAGTGGCGGCTCTACCTTTGGGGCTTATTGATGAGCCTATATTAGTGCAAATGTAATAAAATATTATTAAAGATTTCAATATAGTTTTCATCATTTCATTTCATTAAAATATATGATGTAGCATTTTTTTCGCCAATGCTGTAGTTTACTTTCACATAATCTTCTTGTCACGCACTGTAGAACAATTTGTTTTTCTCTTCGACTCGCTTCGTTGTGCCTGCACCGAGTAAAAGCTAAGAGTAAAATTCAAACTTATTTTCTCTTTGACAATTTTCCACCTTTACTATGAGGAAGGGCTACATGAAATAAGCCCCGATTAAGAGAATTTCGATTTGAATGGCTGCGTGAATTCTATGGTGAAGCGGCGGGTGTGTGCGTGTTTGAAATAACATGTGTATACATCGCGGACATCCGTGCTTCGACAACGTTTAGTCTTGGCATGGTCTGGATAATATTTTTGAGCAGGCATGAGCAACCTTTTTTTACGACGGGCCGCAGGGGGTGAAGGTGATAACTGTTAATGCAATAGTAGTCTCATAAGTGTAGTGCATGGTATTAGTACTTAGTGTGCCTTCGTAGTGTTTAGTATTTTTTTAAAGTTTTGTAGTGCTTAAAGTTTGTTTCAGAAAAGGGTTCTTCAGGTTATGGTATTTATGATTTTGATTAAATAAATAATTAACAAGATTTTCCTTGCATTTGTTAAAACTTGCTAGAAGTTGGAATTTCAATTTTAGTTAAAAAATTTCGGTATTTTCAAAATATGAATTCGGTAGAAAATATAATTAATATTAATATTACGCTATTCGAACGAAATGTTTCAAAAAATGTCTTCCATTGTTCAGCTTTACAGTTTTTTTGAAGATAATAACCTTTGTTCGTCTTCGCTTGCAGTTCTCTCTGTTTGTAATAAATTCATTAAAAAATGAATGAAAGGGTGATTGACTTGTTTGCTCAACAAAAAAATCGACGTGCTGAATATTTATACAAATAAAACGTCTAGATAAAAGAAATTGCTTTTGTTGTTGATGTTGATTGAAGAACTATATACAATGTAAAACTGTTTTTGCTGAATTTATTTATTGATGGTTTTTGCTCTTGTTATTGTTGCTTTAATTGAATTTATTTATTACTAGTTTTTTCGATTGTTATTGTTGTTTCTGTTGCATTTATTTTAGTAGAGAAATTATTTATTTTGAAAAGTGCGACAGGCCTAAAAGTTGTTTCGTTGCAAGAATTCAAATGTTTTTGAACAATTTTTTTTATTCAGAGTGCACTGAACTTTTATTAAAGCTTTAAATGTTATTCAAAACACGATAAAAGGAATATATCTTTGATTGCCAGCGAATCTACTTTTGGGGAAACTGATCACTTAAAATCGCTTAACGCTCCACATGTGGTACCTCTTGGGTGGAGTGGAAACTCACATAAGAACGTATATTAGTGATAGAAAAATTCGTACCAGTAGCCCCACCATACTTAACTCCCACGAGCCACCACTGTTCCTTCAGTATATTAAGTGAACCAAAACAAATTATCACTCCTGCTAAACTCTGTAAAAAATTCTCCCCTTCGGAGAACATAATCTTTTTCCTATCCAGTTACTCAACTATGACCACTAAACTAGAATGAAAAAAAGTTCTAATCTAAATTTGGGGCACTTTTCAGTGAGTTGATCACTTTCTTCACATCCAGTATTATTTTAAACTTATGATAAAATATATAATATGATTCTCGCTGTTGCAACATCCAGCTATGTGCTTAGTTTCGCAGCGTGTGTTAAACTATCAGATGCTAGTGGATACGACCTTTGCGCCCTTGAATCGAGTTCAGTGTTGTCAATGATTTCTTGAAGCACTGAACTCCAATTTTTTTAGGCTTGCGATGGGTCCGAAAGACAACTGGAGCCTTATTCAAAGCTGAACCGCTGTCTACAGCCTCCTTGGGTTGAAGTACAGGGGCTAATAAGCTGTTGACTCCCTTTTGCAGTCTCATTGTATGCAAATTGACTCCCTTTCCAAACGATTTGCACGCTTCTACTTATCTATAAAGGAAGGAAAGATAAATAGTTTAACTTATATTTTGAAACAAATCATCTTTTCATTACTCACAGCTTACCCTTACTGGCCTGTATTTTTTTGGACACGGCTTGATACATGTTCTTTGATGAAAGTTTTCGGCAGACATTGAATTTACTCGTTTTTACTCGTAACAATAAATCGCTGTACAAAAGGCAAGAAAAACATCATTTTGATTACCATTTCCATTACCTTCGGTTTGAGGGTTTGCTGAGCGTGGTTGGTAGAAGGGTGTAGCCTCTACACCCTTCTGTCAACCTCTTAAAGAAAAATTGGATCAAGTTTGAGACAATATAGGCCTAATTAAACACGGTATTGTGCACCCCAGTTTACTAACAGCAACAGAAATCAGACAAACAAAACTTGACTTCTACAAACTGAAAAACGTACCAACAGGTCTACTGGAACATAACGATGATACAATCATCCTTTCAATCAAAATTCCAGACACTTATTAATTAATTGATTTTAAAGTAATAGTAGCAATGCCTAATGAAGATAATTTTGAAATTAACCTCCAGGATCAATACATTATAGAATTAAACTCAACTAAATATCATTATAATGAAGACATTCTCTTTGAAAATGAGCTGAAACTCCAAAAATAATGGTATTATAAACAATAATTGTAAAATAATGGAAAGTAAAATAACTGAAAAAAAGGAAATTAGATGATAGTGCAATATGATGTAAAAATATGAGAAATAATGAAATATTAAAGTTTTGTGATAACAGAAAAATAAAATTAAATGGAAATTACATAGTAACTATAAATAATTGCACTATAAAGATTTTAGATAATACATTTAGCAACAATAATGACCAATTTATAGACAGATATTTTTATACTGAAGACCAGCAATACAATTTTACAAAAAAAAAAATTTTGAAGACATCATTTTAAAAAATGTAGAAAATATCAAGCAAATAAGCCATTTAAAACAACATGTCAGTATTTACTATTTTATATTTGGAACATTATTAATTATATTAATAAGTCTAGCATTATGGATATTCATACTTGTTAAAAAAAATAAAAATATATTGTTATCACTAAAAAATGTTAAAGAAACTTTTGAAAAAGAAAAAAGAATTCAGGAGAATCCTTTTGTAAGGGGGGAAAAGTCATGTTTACGCTATAACAAAGTAATAAGAGCCAAAGAAACTCTTTGGAAGAATTACTGCAGACGTTGCATTTACCTCATTCTGCAAATTGCAACGTCCAATGTTTGGAAACGCCACATGCCGCATCGCAGACATAGCGTCAGCAAAAATAGAATATAAATTTGTACGCATACCTGCCGGCCCGCCCCAGTTGATTCCCGGATACTTGATTATAGATATAATTATGATTAGTCTTCAACCTCATTTCGGCGAAATAAACGATTCGCTTTCGAAAATTTTAACAATCAATTTTTCATTAACTTTGGCAAACAAAGTTTATTTTTTTTGGAGTGGCCACGACCCCTTTCCAAAAATAACTTGCTTATACAGATCTGCTGAGCGTTGATCCGTGCAGGCTATCAATTAAACGTAAAACTGGTATTATCCAGTGTTACGACAGCTTGGTAGAGGGTCAAGGATTTCGTCTAGTATGGGGTTGTACACCCGAAGTAGAACGATTTTCATCTTCTTCCAGTTCCAGCCGCAACTGACGGGTTTTGCTGTTCCTTAACACCTGAAGTGGAAGCGGTGTTGGAGAGTGCGCCAGCAACAGTGTGGTTCAGGTTGCTCATTGTTGTCTTAGTTTTGTGGCTAACGCCAAAAAGCTTAACTGAGAGGGTCTTTCACTCAGGCAAAGCTGGCTTGGCCCATGCACCCTACAAGAAAGTGATAGGTGGTTGGTTGTCGTTCCATTGAACATCGCTGTGTTATTTTCAAAACAAGAGTGCGTCACCTTCTTCCACTTCTTTTCCGGGTTGTGTGAATCTTTATTATGGTCTTTCATATCTTTCATACTCTTTGCAATTGGGACCCTCCTCGCAGCAATTATTTTGGCTCGTTGTGCAGTTCCGCTAAGACCCCATGGTTATCTATGCCGAAAGAAGGAGGCTATGCGAGAGTGGGTACATTTCTTTACGAAGATATGTGCTCAGAGCCAGGCCGGGAATTAATCAGGAGTTTGATCTTAACTGAACCGTTATGGCCAGGTTTGTGACATCGAGTTTCAAACGTACTGCGAGGCCTACCAGGGTTTAGCGGGATGGAGGCAACAATGGCGTTAGCTTGGAAGCCATTTCCGCAAGATGTCATTCTTGTGTTCTCGGGTGACAAAATACCACAACTAACAGCCCAAAGCATCAAATAAAGTCTTTAAGACGAAAGAGTTGTCCGAAAACACAGTTGGGTCGTGGTAGATCATGTAACGTTATCCAGGTAGCATTTTAGGAGGCAATTTACCTGACATTCCAATCACGTAGTTAAATCGATATCATTCCTATTCTGCTGTCAGGTCTACACATTATGTGAAAGAAAGCAAAAACTTATGAGTTACAAGCTTGTTAATATTGTCATAATATCTCCAGGTCCTCAAAAGGAACTATGATTTAAAAGCAATTTCAAACTTCTGGAAAACTTGAAAATATCGACCTACATACTTCTAGGACCGTCGAGAATGCCAAACTGAAATTCTTCTACCACGTTCTGGGCAGTGTCATAACCCAGCAATCTTCAAGTTTATTCGAAATATTCTTTACTGGATGGTGACACTTTATAAAATCAGATCAAAGTCGTCAACTCAATCAGTTTGGGGAAGTAAGTAATGATCACTCATTAGTTGCAAGCAGTCAAACGTGCGAGAGTGAAACGTGGTAGACGCGAAGTATTTGTAAACGTTTGTAAATATTTCAGTTCTATTAGCTTAGAAGTAGTACATAGTGTTCCGTACAATCAGAATAGTAATAAAGAGTGGAAATAATTTTTTAAATAAGATCTCATATTTAGATGACCAAATCCCTGATATTAAAGAAATTGGAAGGCATTGTTATGTTTAATGGCATTTGCGTTACGACACAAATATGTGCTGCTGTTCGACATTGAATAGTTTACGTTATGAGTCTATCCACTATCTGCGATGAGCTTGACATTCCTGCGGACAGCTCGAGAGTTTGAAAGATTAAAATTTCGAGCGCATTTCCACCTGGCAAACGTATTTATGCTTTATAAAATATAAACTAACACAACAAAGAATGAACAAGTCGTGTTCACAAGCATTAGCACTATATACACGTTCACACTATTCGATCTATTAAGCTTAGTTTTCATGATTATGTTTCGAGTCGATCCGACATAATTTCCTGATCGACGTGAACGTTAGAGCTGCAGATTCAGCACTTGGGAAGATGACAAAAACCGTCAGAGACTGACCTAGTTTTTCTGTAGTTTTCCGAAGTTTTCGGGTGAATTACGACGGTCACTTCACTTGTAGAACTATATGTAACAATTATTTTTTATGTTTTTGGCGGCAGTTTTTTTTCATCGTCTTGCGAGTTGAATGGCAAAAATTTAATTCATTATTTCGAGCTTGTTTGAAAATCTGCTGACATAATAGCACCAATGCGAATGCCTTTGCTGTAATTTCTTATGGTTAAATTATGATCCTGGTTTAGTAGTGTGTGACGTACCTTGAAACCAGGTTTTGTATGGGTGGGAACTTGTTTTTCAATCAGTTCCAACCAGTGCAGGTTGGTGCTTGGTGTATGCCGATGCAAGGGGTTTGGATGGGGAATCCGTGCGTTTTTGAGTTTGGTGTACGGGTGCCTGTTGACGTTGATTTGTTGTTTGTAATAGGGGTGTTGCGGGTGGTTGGTTGGGGTTGTCAGGTGGTATGCAGTGATTTGCTTTTGTAAGAGGGGTGTGGCGGTTGGTTGGTTGGTGTGAGGGTTTGCTGAGCGTGGTTGGTAGAAGGCTGTAGAGGTTGTTCAGGTGTGTAGTGGTGATGTGTGTTGTGGTGTGAGTGGTTTCTGAGCGTGGTTGGTAGAAAGATGTTGAGGTTTGTTCAGGTGTGTAGCGGTGATTTGTGTTGTTAGATTTGCATGGCGAACAGATGTGTGCATGTATATACATTAAGAGTGTGATGTGCGAGGCGTTGAGCGATGTTGTGGGCCCAGTCGGTTGGTTGTTAGGGGTGTGGGGTGTGCTAGAAAGGAGAATCTATTGAGATTTTGTAAAATGGATTACCAGGGCGTCATGAATGACTGGCGGCAAAATATTCATGAAATGCCTTGTGCGCAAATTTTTCTTATTACATTAATTTAATATTTTATTCTGTACACGGTGAATATATGTAGCGTCTGTTTAAGACAACGAATGATGGGAACAGGGTGAAGCCTTGCACTTACATTTTCTGTGGCACTGTATCAAAATTAACTTGCTGTATTACGAACCCAATGATCTTCAATACGCCGTGTTACTGTACGTTATTTGTGCGAAAGGCAAGCCGACTGATGATGGGTGAGAAGAAGGGTGAAGTTTTAATGGTAATTCCCATTCATACTGAATTCTGATACTAACCTTAATGCATTACGAAAAGTATCCAATTAACTTATACACATGAACGTTTAGATGTATTTAAATAGCCATGATCGAACAGAAGTATGGTAGTACATATAACTATGTATTAATTTTCTTAATACTGCGAGACAGTCTACCAGGAGTTCATTAATTCAGGAGGTTAAAATATCTCAAGTCTTTTTTGAAGGCAAACGAATGATAGTAGAGAGGAAGATCAACCTGAATGAGTTCGATACATGTGTTTTATTGTAATTGAAGGTATTCCACGAAGGATGATCGCGGCGTCGCATTGGCCCTGTTCCAACAGACGCTTCTTTCGAGTAGAGATGTATCATGAATGATCAAGAAGGTAACGGCAGATGAATCGTTTTTCTTGCTATTGCAAGAGAACTGTAGATTGAGGGGGAATATCATTAAAATAACGACTTTTCTTCCGCATTCGGTACGAGTTTTTTTGTTTTGTTGGGGGAAACATGTACATATTTTACACTATATTGCGAAATGGTGTAATTAAGTGATATGGCTCAATTTGCAATGTGAATTAATTAGCTTCATGAGAAAATGACGTTTGGTTAACACGGCCGGTAGCACAGACTACATGCATATGCTTTCAATTTGTACATTATGCGGCGTGAAAAAATTTGTATAAAAATCCGTGGCTGGTACCATGGGTTATCATAAATTGTCGGACAGCATTCTGATATGTTATCAGAGAGGCAAGTGTTTTTAATTTTAAGTTCTTATTTTTTGATATAATAAATTTTTCTCTGTTTTTCTTACAGCATTATTTCAAATTTTTGTAAATTGCGGCCCCACAAGGCCTATTTTGCAGCAGCCATAAGTTAGCTTAGGTTGCGACAAACAACATTAGAGGAATATCGCAAGAAATATTCTTCTAACCAGATTACTATTGAAGTAATTTCTGGAAGAAAACCAGCAACCTTAGATCTCCAACGGCCGCAAAAGGTTTTGGCTGAGGTTGCAGCAGCCAAACAGAGTCTTCTGTGTGAAGAAGCTGCGTCCGGAGCCGTAACAGAGGAGAATCAACAGCCCGTAAAGGTGAGAAGGGCGTAACCTCTTCCAGGACCTCAACCTCTGACGAAAGAAGAGCTACAAAAACGGCTGCAGCACAAAAGATTCGTGCTTAAACCTACGTCAACACAGCCCTCAAAGAAAGAAGCGTGGTGGACGTCAGGTGAAGTTACGTCTGCAGAAGGCTGAGCTGCACAGAATAATACCCTTAGGGGTAGTTGTTAGCAACTGGAACGAATAAAATAAGGTTAGTAAAAGTGTTAAATAGTTTAAAATAGTGTATTAGATTTAATACTGTAAAATAGAGAAATAAGTAAATTTAGATAATAAATAAAAGGATTTTAAAATTGCGTTAGCGGGTTCAGGAATACAACAAATAAATTTCGGGATGGAAATATTTATCCGACATACTATGAGAAATACAGGTTTCCACTACAGGAAAGGTCTCAAACATCAATGTGACGAATACTTCTGTCAGATGTGTTTTATAAAACACTACATAGGTAGAAACGATGAAAAGTTTTTCCTAATATTTTTTGATTGTGAAACTACTCAAGACGGCCTTTATGGAGACAGCTCTTCAACTTTTGTACATGTTGCAAATCTAATTGTAGCTTGTCACAATTGTTATCAAAATGAAGATATTGAACAACCATGTGATACATGTGGTGTCAGACAGCATATATTTGAAAAAAGTGATCAATCCTCTGTTGTGCAAAAGTTTCTAGACTATTGTTTAATACCCAGACCATATGTGAGCAACGTTTATTGTTATGCACATAATTTATAAGGCTATGATGATCATTTCTTAATTTCGGAGTTAATAGCTAGAAAAAAAACATATTGAACCTTTAATGAATGGAGTCAAAATTATGAAGTTGACATGTGAACAAAGTTCATTTGTTGACTCTTTTCTGCCATTTCCACTTTCTAAGTTTCTACAAGTTTTCGATATTGAAGACAGTGCTAAAGGTTACTATCCTTATTATTTCAATACGGAGGAGAATATAAATTATATCGGTAAATACCCACCACCAGAAATGTACGGTTGCAATCCAATGAAACCTAAAGAAAGGATGGCCTTTTTAAATTGGTACAATACAAAAACACAAGATATTTTCAATAATGCAAATGAGTTGTTGCGATATTGTGTAAATGATGTTGATATTTTACGACGAGGATGTATAAGGTTTATGGATGAATTTATTAAAATGATCGATGTGAACCCCTTAATAGAAAGTCTCACAATTGCATCGACATGTATGCTAGTTTTGCGGAAAAAATATCTTGAAAAAAATATCTTACGTGTAATACCTAAAGAGGCTATTTCAAAAGTAAAACACATTCCGTAATTTCTTGTAAGTGGCTGGCTTGGAAAAATTTACAAACCAGCGGCTTGATAATCTCCGCAAACAACAATGGTGAGTTGAATTGGTGAGTTGAATAAGAGTGGACGGCTTTCATAAAGAATCAAATACTGTCTTCGAGTTCTTTGGCTGGTATTATCACGGTTGTAGAGATTGCTTTAAATTTCAAGAAACGACTGAAAATAACTCGTTGGGTTTAGAAACAATAAATCAAAGACGTATCGAGGCGATAAGGAGAAATGGTATATTCGTGGGAATGTGAATTTAAAAAAGTACTAAATAAAGACTGGGTTTTAAATGAAAAATTGCGGGAATATTATAATGATATAATGCCTCCACTATGTATGCGGGATACTCTATTTGAAGGTCGTATTGAGGTATGCAAATTATACCATAAAGCAAAAGAGGGAGATGTAATACGTTATTTAGACTTTATCAGTCTGTACCCGTATATCAACAAATACGCACCGTACCCCATAAAGCATCCTGAGATATTTCGAAATGACAATATACCTCCTATACATGAAATTATTTCAATGCATGGTTTCATTAAATGCGATGTAATTGCTCCCAATAACCTTCTCATTCCTGTGACACCCTTGCAAAACAACTATAAGTTGTATTTCACACTCTGTAAAATATGTGCCGAGCAGAACAAAGTTTCAAGTTGTGATCATTCAGATGATGAGCAAAAACTTACAGGTACATGGGTAATTCCTGAAATAGCCTTAGCTGTAAAAAGAGGGTACAAAGTCATGAAAGTATATGAAGTATGGAAATATGAATACACAGTGTGCAACCCTAATGCAAAAACTGGCCGATTGTTTACTGAATATGTTAATAATTTTTTGAAAATTAAAAAAATGGCTAGCGGCTGGGGTAATGAATATATAACAGATGAGCTTAAAGATAAAAGGCGGGAATGTATTGTTCTTGATAAAAACTCAAAAAAATTCTGGTCGACGTAATATTGCCAAACTTTGTTTAACCTCATTGTGGGGCAAGTTCGGCCAAAGAGATGATCAAACAAACACTAAAGTGATTAATAATTTCAAACAATTTTGTGAGCTTCTCCAATCATCAGGTGTAGAAATTTGTTCAATTTACCCGGTTGATAATGATAACTTGTGGGTTACATGGAAATATGTAGAGCAAAATCTGAGAACTTTACCACATGCAAACATACCTTTCGCAGCTTATACAACGGCACTTACTAGAATTAAATTATACGAAGTATTGGAAAAACTGGGGTCATAGATTCTCTACTGTGATACAGACAGTGTCATATTTGTGGATAGTAAAGACAAACCAATAAATTTTCCGATCTCTGACTTCTTGGGTGATCTGACCAATGAAGTGGCATGCTATGGTTATGATGCTTATATATCGGAATATGTGAGTACAGACATATGGTTTAAAATTGAAGCTGAACATGGTCCTGAACATGTGGTTAAGTGTAAAGGCATAAATCTTAATTTCGAAAACTCAATAGTTGTAAATTTTGAATGTTTAAAATCTTTAGTTTTGGAGGATGATTTTCTTCTGATGGGATCAGATTTACTTTTGACAAAAGAGTTGTGTCGGATGAATTTTTCTCTTATCCTTATGGTTTTAAAAGATGTAGACCAAACAATTATGATAACATTTAAAAGTTATGTATAAAGAATAAATATTTTGCATTTTTATTGTATGAAATTTTATATTTGCATTTTATATTTGCCTTTTATAGTTTAGATATTCATATCATGTAAATAAGTTGTCAAGTGATGTTTGTCATATTATGAAATTAAGTAATTACTTTTAGATCATATGATGAAATTCGAATAGTTGTTGGCATAAAATATAAGTACCAGTACTCTAAACATTTATTTCATTTCATTACTAGTCTTGCAACCATCAGATATTGCACAAATTGTTGTAGACATCCAGTGTGTGTGTGGAAATAACGGGCAATATTTTGCAACAGAGCTTGCTGTCCTACAATGCGATTCACTTATACCATCAATGTATCATCTTTTACTACCGTATCCACACCAGGAGTTTTCTTTTAAGGGCTGCAAACAGAACGACTTTGACGTGGATAACATTAACGGTTTGCACTGGAATGATGTTAATATCATTACACCAGTCTACCAGCTATATTTGAAAAATTTGCTACACCGACGATCTATGTAAAAGGTGAGATGAAAGAGAAGTTTGTGAAAAAATATCTACCATGAACAGATATGATCCAGTTGCAATTACCAAAACTACGCGAACTGAGAAGGCTTCACACATATTGCAAAATTCACGAGCGGACACAGTCCAAGCGATGTGCAGTGCATAGTTGTGTAAACATATACCTATATATGCTAATAAATGAAAAATATTGAGTAAAAGATGAAAATGTGTTGTTATTTAATATTTTAATTAACCAATCATATATTACAAATAGTTCGAGGATTTCAAAGCTATGGAATTTCATGAAAAAGTCGAGAATAGTTTATTTGCACATATGAAGCACGTGAGGGTATAAAAAAGTCATCACTCGATAGTTGTAATACATCTTTAGCCTTACATCTAGTTGTATACTGTTTGAAAAACTCTCTCACACTATCGGTTGTGATATTGTTGTGGTACATAATTATATTGAAGAACTCCATCTTCTCGGACAAATTTAAAAGGTTCTGAGCTGTTAGCCGGATACTACCTTGATCGACTGGTATGATCTACTCCTTTTTGAAATCAGCTTGTGTTGATTTGACAGTTTCAATATTTTCTTGCTTCATCTTTATCAGATAAATGTAAAATTAAGTTCACTCTAAATAGTTAGTTTATATAGGGAAACGTCCAGAATAACTGAAGATTATTTTAACCTCAAATGTGTGTGGATCGAAGCCCAACGTAACTTTCCGGTTTTGACATCCATCCAGATAGTAGGTGTAGTTTAGAAGCACATCTTCACCAGGAACCTTGGATCTTTTCTGCCTGCAAGATCTTTTAGTAAATAATTCAGCTGTGCCTCCAGGTTCGCTCCTTTTGTAAGATCGCTCCGGTTTTGCAATGTCCACGATTTTCCGAATAGGTGATGTCATACTGCCCGAAAGGTTATTTAAGTAAGACTGAATCGAGGGGTTTCTGGCCAATCCCTTTATACAGAGCTCACGCTGCTTTTATACTGCATGGCTCCTGTCCTCTTTCTTTCCTTACTTTTCATGGTAAACGATTGCATGGATAAACATCTCGAAAAAACCTGTTTGTAATAGCATTATTTCTTAATGCGTCGACAATCTATATCGTGTTCATTCCTGGTCTTTCATACATGTGGCGGACCTATCCTCCAAAACGAAGCCCCCAGCAGGAACAAAAGTTTCCTGCTACCACTCGCTCTGGCAGACACATTCGACAGCCAGAACGATTTTCAAACTGAACATCACACTCACCGTGGCTCCACCACTGAGGTCGGAGTCCTGTGGCGGACCTATCTGCCACCATCTGCGGACCGACCCGCCACCAACATATCGATCCATCGCCGACGCTTCGATCAGCCGTCAGCAGCAGTTCATGGCGGCGGCAACAGCATTGTCGCCGACAGCCGATTGTGCCTGGGCCCGTCCACGGTCCCATCATTCGCGACATCCCGTGGCGGCGGTATCCATAGCACCTTCGACGAACTAGAGTGCTCAAAACTGCTGACCATCGTTCGCGGCACTCCGTCGCGGCAAAATCTGCTGATGACATCCGTCGCCTCCACTTGAGGACGTGCAACGTTGCATACGCGCCGTCGTCAATCGCTGATAACGCGCCCCATCCATGGCGGCAGAAGTGCCCGCCGGCCGGATGCTGCGTCAGCAAGTGTGGCACATAAAGCTAGACGGATGCCAGCATTCACCCCCCAGTCAATCAGCGACGTGACCATCGCGTACTTATCTCCGTGTTATATTTTTACTTTTTTCGATTGCACTAAAGGCTATTCTTTTATACTCGCTCGTGTTTTTTGTTCCTGGCCACCACTGGCAATCCACATTGGTGATCTTGCCGACCACGGACGAATTTAAAGTAAGATTTACGTGCATCAATCAGCAAAAACCCATAACCGGCGCAGTTACGAATACGCTAGTCGTGAATTCTGAACTCGCGATTCAGAGCGCGAAGTTAGAACTTTTTTATTAGTAGTCTTGTGCGTAAACACTGCAGCACTAGTCTATAAGCTATATAAAAGCCACGTTCGCGGAGTAAAACGTCGCGTCAATCAATCGACTTCGACAACTCACGTGTGCTATGTCGACCGAGCCCCTAAAACAGGATGTCGCCAACGACATCACAACCCACGAGGTGAGCCGCGTGGCGTTTCGAGTCCCACCATTCTGGGAAGGAGACGTCGAACTCTGGTTCGCTCAAGTCGAGGCGAACTTTGCTACGAGCAGGATCACGGACGACTCGACGAAGTTCCAGATCCTGATCAGCAATCTCGACACGAGAACCATCCAGCAAGTTCGAGTCGCAGTGATAAATCCGCCTAACGAAGGTAAATTCGAGAACCTCAGGACGCAAATAATTGGCGCGTACTCCGAGTCCTCACAACAGCGTATTCAAAATCTGCTGTATGAGGTCGAACTAGGTGACCAGCGCCCCTCGCAGCTACTCAACCACATGAGGGCCCTCGCAGGAGGCAACCTTACGGACACCTTGCTTCAGCAAATGTGGCTAAACCGACTAGATGTCACGCTACGAAGCATCCTCTCGGCAAACGACGCGTCCCTAACCGACCTGGCAACCATCGCCGACAGAGTCCACGAGGCCACAGAGATGTCACGGCCATATGTAGTGTCAATGGTCACTCAACCAACCGAAAACCCGGTCGTCATTCCACCGGGACTCCGAATCACTGCCAAACTGAGCAGGCTTACAACCGAAGTGCTAGACTTACGTAAGCACTTCGAAAAGCTGGATGCAACAGTGAAACATTCGCTGAACCAGAGACGCTCGCAGTCACGAAGCAACCAGCGACTCATGAACAGAGAGTCACGTTCGGTCCCGGCACGGCAGAACGATCAGCTGTGCTGGTTCAACCAAAAGTACTCCATGGACGCGAAAAATTGCCGACCACCCTGCTCGTCGACAAAAAAATAATTGCAGATAGTCCCGTAACGGCCACAACGCGATCCATACTACGCCTAAAAATCCGTGACGAAAATTCTATGGGCGCATTCCTCATCGATACTAGTGCCGACGTCTCAGTCATTCCGCCAACGATCAGAGACCGCAACTTTCCTGACGCTAGTACGATATTGCTAGCGGCTAACGGCTCGTCGATAAGGACATTCGGCAAACGGCAGCTCACGCTCAACTTCGGACTGCCAAGGCCGTTTACGTGGATATTCACGATCGCAAATGTCAGCTCTCCCATCATCGGAGCTGATTTTCTAAAGCACTACGGATTACTAGTCGACATCCGAGGACGTAAACTCATCGACCGATCCAACAACGAGTCAACTGTCACACAAGTAGTTCATCGGTCCAAACAACCAGCGCTATTAGCCCTGCCAGCTGGTATTAGCAGCGATTGCGGTTCCTTGCTGAGGAAATACAGCGACATCACCACAATCGCACCACGTCGCAACATAGGTTGCACGACGACTCACCACATAGTGACGAAAGGGCCACCAGTGAACGCAAAAGCACGCAGACTGTCTCCCGAAAAATTAGCCGCAGCAAAAGCCGAATTCGAGCATCTCCGTACACTGGGAATTTGCCGTCCATCGAAAAGCGCATGGAGCAGCCCACTTCATATGGTGTAGAAATCAAACGGGGATTGGCGCCCTTGCGGGGACTACCGCGCGCTCAACGCTTGTACAATCCCGGACCGCTATCCAATTGGATTTCTTCAGGATTGCACAGCTTCTCTCCACGGAATGACGATCTTCTCCGTAATCGACCTGCAGAAGGCTTACCACCAGATCCCGGTGGAGGCTGACTGTACGAACTCATGAACGTGACTTTTGGGTTATGCAACGCCGGCCAAACGTTTCAGCGATTCATTCACGAGGTCTTACGAGGACTGGAAAATGTCTTCGTATATCTGGATGATATCCTGATATTTTCACCCAATCGCAAGGCGCACCTTAAACATTTGGTAGACGCATTCGAACACCTGAAGCAGTACGGCCTTACGATCAACACGTCTAAGTGCCAATTCGAGAGACCCGAAGTTCGATTCCTTGTTCATTGGGTTACTGCGAACGGATTGCAACCCTCAAATGAAAAAACAGAGTGAATTTCCGCAACACCGAAGCCAAGGACAGTACATCAGCTCAAGTCGTTCCTTGGTATGGTGAACTTTTATCGACGCTTCCTGCCACATGCCGCACAAAACCAGCGGGTGCTACTGCAACTAATATCGGGAAACCGGAAGCAAGACAAAACAGCGCTCCAATGGACTGAGGAGGCAACAGCTGCATTCGAACAATGCAAATCCGACCTGAGTCAAGCCCCAACCTTAGCGCACCCAGACTCAACAGCACATTAGTCTTTGAGCGTTGATGCCTCCGACAACGGCATCGGAGCCGTCCTTCAGCAGACAACGAAAGCAACGACATCCCCATTAGGTTTCTTCTCACGCAAACTCACAGACACCCAGCAGAGGTACAGCACGTATGACCGCGAATTACTCGCCATCCATGAATCAATCAGACACTTCCGGTGCATGCTCGAAGGTAGGGCATTCACGGTGTACACCGACCACAAACCTCTGCAGTTCGCGCTTCAACAGCGGCCAGAAAAAGCCTCACCGAGACAGCAGCGACAACTGGACTTCATCTCCCAATTTACGGTCGACATCCGTCACATCCCTGGACGAGAAAACACCATCGCCGACTATCTCTCGGGGGTAAATTCTATTAAATCCATTGATTTTAGCGCTCTCGCTTCAGCCCAACAGAACGACAAAGAGCTTCAAGCACTGCTGGAAGACAACAGTCAACCGCTGGAATGGAGAAAGCACCAAATAGGTGATTCCCCTTATCCGCTCCAGTGTATCGTCACAACCAACAAAATTCGACCATTCGTCCCACGAAATCTTCGAGCGTCAATAATGGGTGCCATACACGGGCTTTTTCATCCCGGAAAGCGAGCTACAAGAAAGCTGATAGGAGATCGCTACTTTTGGCCAGCGATGAACGCCAACATCAACAAGTTCGTTCGAGACTGTTTGGCCTGCCAGCGCAACAAAACCAGTCGCCACGTCAAATCACCTCTCCAGCAATACAGACTTCCGGATTCGAGATTTGAACACATCAATATCGATCTGATAGGCCTTCTCCCACCAAGTGAAGGTTTCCGCTACTGTCTCACCATCATAGACAGGTTCACCCGTTGGCCAGAAGCTGCACCGCTCGAATCCATCACCGCCACCTCCGTAGCAGCGGCACTCATCAACGTGTGGATTAGTCGCTTTGGTGTACCCACACGCATCACCACAGATCTAGGCCGCCAATTTGAATCTCAAGTCTTCAGCGAACTCACGACGCTGCTAGGGATCAAACACTTACGTACCACCCCGTACCATCCAGCGGCCAATGGCTTCATCGAGAGATGGCACCGTACGCTAGAAACAGCCATCAGATGTCATAATACCGATCAGTGGTCCAAAGTGCTTCCCATAGTCCTCCTCGGACTACGCTCAACACTTAAGGAGGACATCGAAGCCACCCCGGCTGATATGGTCAATGTGTAATGTATGGAATGATAGTATTGAGATGGCAGGATCGCCATGTAATGTAAGTAAAGATGCTACTGATTGTAATGAAGGTGGATGCGATGAGACTACTGTTGTCTCATCGTGCTGGCCAAGTGAAAAACGTCTTCTTCTATATTCCTTCAAAGATATAAACTTCTTCTCTCTGGGAAGAAGCTATACTTAGATAGGATGATAATAATAGCGCCAGAAGGACCTACCGGCATTCCGTAGATTGCCACATGTTTGGCGCAGTTCAATAGAACAGGCAGCCGATATTTCTAATTAAAAACTGTTGCCGAAGCTTGAGGCAACTTTTAATCTGCCGAACTTTCAAAGGCAGACTTTACTTGAATCTTCCTTCCAAACACTTTGCCGATTTTAAGGCAAAGGTTGCTAAATGAAACAAGCAACTTTGTCTGGCTATGGAACGATTCTGTCTTGTGTTAGACTCGTTCCTTCCTTTTATTTACAAAAATTTACTGTACAATCAATTTGCTTATTCTATAAAATTCTTACTCTAGTTTTAATTCTACTTACCATAACCAATCGTTCCCACGGAATTTTTGCTTGCTTGCAATGTCCTAATTGCACATTTGCTTACTTTGAGCTCAATGCTCTACTAAAGAGTTTCTCACGGTACGCGGGTTCGAGAATATGATTATTAGAGAGCTTACTAAAATTTTGTAGGACATAAATATTTGAGTATGCTGTCACAAAAAGCTCGTTTTGGGACATAGCTGTGTATTGGTCGTTTGGGACATAGTTGTGTATTGGCTAGCACCGGGTTTGGAACTGGGAATACACTACACCCCTTTCCTTTAGAAGAGTATTTGTTTGCAAATACGACTGATTGGTTGTGGTATTTTGTTTTACAATTATGCTTATCTGATGATGAGATATAAGTTTGTATTAAGTATAAAGTGTACAATAATTTTACAATGATTGATTGAATGTTTTATATAATTTAAGTCTATTATTATGTATCCATTTACATTTGTCTTCTATCTCTAGTAGTGTATTTACATTGTTTGTGTTTATTACTTTATATGGGCCTTTATATGGTTTCTGGTTTTTCTTTCTGTTTTCTACTGTTATCAATACTAGATCACCAATGTTTAAATGAAGAGGTTTTGTATATGCTGTTTTATTGCTCCTAGCTAATTTTGTTTTCTCTATTAATTCTCTGGCTTTTGATGCCGATATTTTTAATCTTAGCTTCAACTCATTCGCGTAATTTTCAATATCATAGATTCTATCTGTGTTTTCTAAAATGTCGTTTGGCAAATAAGAAAGTTTTCCGAAAACTAGTTCGTATGGTGTGTAGTTAGTGTCCACGTGTGGGGTTGTATTATACGAGAATGTATAATATGGTATCCATTCGTCCCAGTTATTGTCATCAACGAATGCTAACAGATATTCATTGAGGACACGGTGGTTTCTTTCTACAACACCTAACGTCTCGTGGTGATAAGGAGTTGAAAAGATTTGTTTTATATGTAACAGTTCGCAAATGTTCTTTAGGAGATTATTAGTAAATTCTGTCCCTAAATCGGTTTTTAAAATTTTGAAATGACCGTATTGTAGTATAAAATTGTTTACTAAGGCCTTTGCTACTGTCTTAGCTTCCTTACTTTCTAAGGGTATAGCCGTGATATATTTCGTTAATTCGCATTGTATAGTTAATATGTATCGAAAATTGTTTGAAAGTCTTAATGGACCTACGATGTCAGCGCTTACTATTTCAAAACTAGTAGAGGGTGTATCGGTTTTTATCATTCTTTCCTTTGTGTGCCTTGTGATTTTGTTATATTTGCATTTTTCACATTGGTTAATGTAGTGTTTTATCATTCTATTCATGTCCCTCCAACAGTATCTTTGTTTCAATTTTAAAAGTGTTTTACGGATTCCTGTATGTCCTCCGTGCGGCGATTCGTGGAATTCTTTTATAAGTTCATTTTGTTCAGCGATGTCATTAATTCTTTTGGGGGGTTTATATATCATAATTTTTAACTGGATATCCATTTTTCGTTGCATCGTATTGAATATTTTCTTAAATTCTTCTTTGGGTACGTACCTGAATATTATATCTTCCATAGATAGAGCTAGCTCGTTTATATTATAATTCTGCGCATAATTCAGTAACTTCTTCACTACAGAAACTAGTTTCGTGTTTGAATTATCGTTACAGTTATTGCGAGATTTCACACTTTGCTTGTCGCTGGCGGAAACGTATTTCTCGTGAGCTTTATCGCTAAAGTGGACCATTAAATAATCTTTCTCCTTTGAGATTATTATACTTTCTTTATCGTTGCGCAACATATTAAATTTTAGTTTTAATGCCCCTGTTATATCGGATAGTGAAGTACAATCGAACGCATAGAGGTGATCAATCTCCCGTTTTCGTTTGTCGCTTTTGTTATCGATTTCTATATTTGTTTGTTTCTTTTGTTTAGTCGCCTTGCTTCTTGTTATCGCCATAAGTTTCTTGCTGATACTTTCGTCATTGGTTGGGGGTAATCATTGATTTTAGTATTTCTGAGTCTAGTTGTATAGGACTCGAGATCAATTTTGCACATTTATTCACTGAGTATATCTCTTCCTAATATACCATCAGTTTCTATTGGAAAGTCCTCATCTACTATATGGGAAGAATCTGTTATCATCTTGTCTTCGATGATGAATTGTATGCCCGTGAGTTTGCATTTATTTTCGGGCTTTAAATCGATATTAGTGCGAATTAAGCTATTTGTTGAGTTTTATTACCTTCTATTTCTGTAAGTTTCGGGAATATTTCTTCCAAAAGATTTTCTGTGGTATATATTCTAATTTGAAAAACCAAATTCGCAGTTTCAAGATATATTGATATCTGAGTTTTCATTTTTTTTTTATACCTAATGTCAACCTGTTTCACTATTATTTTGTGTTGACTCAAACTGTTTGTTGAATTCTAAATTCAATATTTCGAATATTTTTACGATCGATGGCTAATTTAACTAGAGTGTTAATTGTTATTTTAGTGCGCGTTACCAATTGTTAATTCTATACATTTATCAATCATTATCAACATCATTAACCATATTTTTCCTTTCAAAGATAAAGTGTATATTGTGACAATTTTCATAAGAATTCTCATAATGATCTTATGCTTTCTTAAAATTCTACTGATTTGTTTAGAAAAATCCTAATTAATATGATATTCTTTTCCAGTCCCTATTCTATATAAAATTGAAATTTGACTTAAAATATCTAGTGTTGAATTGCAAGTTTCTGGTCGTTGCCGATTTAATCCTTAAGTCATCATTAAATTATTTGTCAATTCAATCGCAAATAATGCAGAAAATTCTTCTTCATCTTCGCCTTCCTCCCAGTTGCAACCGTCTTCCAAATTTTTGGTTGAAGTTCCAAATCCACCACTTCACGTCCAAATTCCATTTTCGGTCGCAGTATTAGTCGTCGACATTCGAATTTAAATTTTTGTTCTAATTTTATTACAAAACTTTCAGCTTCGTATGGGCCGAATCGCCCTGATACAGGCTTCCAGAGTGCAGCATCGTGGCTTGCAGGTTCGTGGGTCGCAGGATCGTGGGTCGCAGGATCGCCATGTAATGTAGGTAAAGATGCTACTGATTGTAATGAAGGTGGATGCGATGAGACTACTGTTGTCTCATCGTGCTGGCCAAGTGAAAAACGTCTTCTTCTATATTCCTTCAAAGATATAAACTTCTTCTCTCTGGGAAGAAGCTATACTTAGATAGGATGATAATAATAGCGCCAGAAGGACCTACCGGCATTCCGTAGATTGCCACATGTTTGGCGCAGTTCAATAGAACAGGCAGCCGATATTTCTAATTAAAAACTGTTGCCGAAGCTTGAGGCAACTTTTAATCTGCCGAACTTTCAAAGGCAGACTTTACTTGAATCTTCCTTCCAAACACTTTGCCGATTTTAAGGCAAAGGTTGCTAAATGAAACAAGCAACTTTGTCTGGCTATGGAACGATTCTGTCTTGTGTTAGACTCGTTCCTTCCTTTTATTTACAAAAATTTACTGTACAATCAATTTGCTTATTCTATAAAATTCTTACTCTAGTTTTAATTCTACTTACCATAACCAATCGTTCCCACGGAATTTTTGCTTGCTTGCAATGTCCTAATTGCACATTTGCTTACTTTGAGCTCAATGCTCTACTAAAGAGTTTCTCACGGTACGCGGGTTCGAGAATATGATTATTAGAGAGCTTACTAAAATTTTGTAGGACATAAATATTTGAGTATGCTGTCACAAAAAGCTCGTTTTGGGACATAGCTGTGTATTGGTCGTTTGGGACATAGTTGTGTATTGGCTAGCACCGGGTTTGGAACTGGGAATACACTACAAATGGCACATCACTTCGACTTCCTGGAGAGTTCTTCAGCCCATCCAATCCGAAGGGGCCCGACTCCGACTCCCGACTTGCTGCAAGACCTCAGATGAAGGATGTCCGCACTCCATCCGCGAGATACTGCACATCACGCGACCAAAAACGTCTTCACCAACAAAGATCTCGCAAACAGCACCCACGTCTTCGTCAGAAACGAAAAGATAAAGGCACCGCTCACCTCATCATACGACGGTCCATACCCGGTAATAAACCGGAAGGACAAATATTTCAAGGTGAGCATAAACGGTCGCGGAACTTCCATCTCTATCGATAGGCTTAAACCAGCATTCCTCGCAACGGATGCTCCGAAACGAAGCCCCCAGCAGGAACAAAAGTTTCCTGCTACCACTCGCTCTGGCAGACACATTCGACAGCCAGAACGATTTTCAAACTGAACATCACACTCACCGTGGCTCCACCACTGAGGTCGGAGTCCTGTGGCGGACCTATCTGCCACCATCTGCGGACCGACCCGCCACCAACATATCGATCCATCGCCGACGCCTCGACCAGCCGTCAGCAGCAGTTCATGGCGGCGGCTGACAACCGATTGTGCCTGGGCCCTTCCATGGTCCCATCATTCGCGGCATCCCGTGGCGGCGGTATCCATAGCACCTTCGACGAACTAGAGTGCTCAAAACTGCTGACCATCGTTCGCGGCACTCCGTCGCGGCGGAATCTGCTGATGACATCCGTCGCCTCCACTTGAGGACGTGCAACGTTGCATACGCGCCGTCGTCAATCGCTGATAACGCGCCCCATCCATGGCGGCAGAAGTGCCCGCCGGCCGGATGCTGCGTCAGCAAGTGTGGCACATAAAGCTAGACGGATGCCAGCATTCACCCCCCAGTCAATCAGCGACGTGACCATCGCGTACTTATCTCCGTGTTATATTTTTCGATTACAATAAAGGCTATTCTTTTATACTCGCTCGTGTTTTTTGTTCCTGGCCACCACTGGCAATCCAGATACATATGTTTTCAAGGTTTACAACCATTGTGTGTGATGTTACGTAGTTCTGTAAGAATTTTTTTGTTGAATCGCCGTTCACAAATACTATTGAAAATTTTGCCAAAGATTTGACAAGATCCTCATCAAGCCGTTTCAGTTTCAAGTTACCGAATACACCCGTCTGATCTGTAGTTATTGCTGAGGAAGTAGAATATTTGTACGTGATTTGTTTTGAGTAGAGTTTGTTCTGTAAAGAAAACCCGGCCAGTGATCCTTTTTTAAAGAAGGTTAAATGCCCTTCTGAGAAGTATTTAACATTCGCTTGGCAATGTGTCATGACTACTGCTACGAAGTAGAATAAATACTATCTGGTGTATTATCGCTGTATATATAACTTTTTAGAAACTTGTGAAAACATTATGGTTCTTGTCAATTTCAATACTTCCATCATATTCAGCGTAAATAATGCAGGTAACACCTTTCTTCCAAGCTTCTCATAACCGCCCTTCGATCCTCACCACACTTTGATTCAATAAGCTTCCAAATCCTGAGTCATATGCGTTGTCCGGTGTTAAATCGAAAACCAGCAGGAAACAGCCATCATGAAAGAATTTCTTGGATATCTGATGACTTTTATCGAAGTAGTTCATACCTGTACCCTTGAATAGAGTGAGATATGCCCTAGTACTAATAGGTTTTGTATTCGAATAATCAAACTCGAGGGGTTGATTTGGTACTTAAACGCCGTTAACTGATAAGTTAAAGTTGATAATGTTGTTATGTTTAAAGTTGTATGGATTCTTGTTGCGCTATCCGGTGTAGGAGTCGTTATCCACCATACCAAAAACTAGCGAATTCGGTAAATGTCCTATCATTGCATTATCAAGGGATAGTGTAAATGTGTTGGTTGGTAAAGTGTAGGTTTTAACTTCCACCCGCTTGTACGGATATACAGCATTCGATCGTTTGAGTACAGTTTCATGTGCTATTAATATACTGGGATTGACCGTAACATGATTCATGGACAATGTCGCTTCTAGAATTTCTACGCGTTGATTAAAGTCATCTTCTTTCGAGTATAAATAAAATTTCGGTTTTTCCGACGAAAGTGTTGAACGGAAGTCCACTTCGTTCATTAAGAGTTTATCTTGATTTAACTGATCGCTGTGGATTGTGCCCATCAGTTCAACGACGTTACTCTTTTTCACCATTGCAGACCTTTGAAGATAGCCCACATTCAACTCAGTAGGACCACCGCCAGGTCTTGACTCTTCAATCAATTCCATCTCATTTTGATCTAAATACGATCCTACTGTTTCTAAATGAGTCGATGCAGCGTCTTTACCATAGTTCAGTAAATTTTCAAAATAGACACGATAGTGGTAATTGTTGTCTGTCTGAGCTATATTCATACCATTCAGTTGTACAGTGCATTGTCTAAAAAGTGAATGCATGACGTTGTTAGCTACACCTACCGGATCAGTTATAATATCAGTCCCATCAGCTTTCTTAAGTTTCCCTTTCCCGTGAAGAGTTCTTCTTTACCATTCTTTAGTTTAATCAGCTGCACCTTGAGTCGTAAGTAAATGCTGGATAAGTCCCGATATGTATCTCCATGGCCGAGTGAGACAAATTCCAACACAGAAGAATTATCCAGAGATGCGATGGGGTTTTAGGCAACTTCTTCAGTTTTTAAAATGTTGCTTTGAATTCGGAGGAGTTGCGAAAATATCCAATTCAGATTTCATACACTCTTTTGGTTTTGTGATGATATTTACTTATCAAATATATCCAACACACGCTTTCATAATGATCGTCGTCTTTTTATAGTTTTCTTCTTCTCAATTGATGATGATTTTTTAGCCTTTACACTTTTTTTATGTTTGGCTTTCGATTTCATCTGCTTTCATTGTGAAGGGGTAAGCTCTTTTTATAGTCAATCGTCTGTCTCTTACTTCCATTTTATCAAACATTCTTTTTATACCTTTTTGTGCCAATTCATGCACTGCTGATTTCCCCTGTTCCTTTAAGATTTGCCTGAATGGTTTTTTCCAGCATCTTTGGATACCGATTTTCCTGTATCAACGACTTGTTTTCCTATAGCTTTTGCGCCAGATAAGAATAATGGTTGACGGTAGCGTATCAGTCCACTGAAAAAACTACCAATACCTCTTCCACGTTGGTACACAAGCGGTGATCGATACAATTTTCCTCTATCAGATAATTTACCCCCACTCTGGACAAGATAGTAACGAGTGTACTGTGCATTCATCTCATTAGTATAGGACTTTGTTAAATTCTGTATGAAAACTATGCTGATAATTCCATCGTTTGCATATATATAGATTCTTACTTTTGTTTGAAGTGATGCATAATGTATGTAGGCGTGAACCTAGGCTCAAAGTTGACCAGTTCCCCATGTTGGTCTGTAATCTTGATTAAGATACTTTCAATGAATGTTTTCTCCAGCGGACAGTACTCCACGTGTTCAAATCTACAAATGCAACCTTTCGGAGGTATTGTACGTAGCATTCTTACCAATTTATTCCCGGTAATTCTAGGTTTAATGATATCTGTGTAAACGTGTATTAAATTTATTTTTTCACAAGCGTCAATAGCTTTGAATGGCGTGTCACGACGCGTTCTTTTCTCAAGTTCAAACAATGATTTTTCGATCTGACTAATACTGTCCAAAAGCCTTGATTTATCAAATGACTCTTTCATTGTTTCATCGATCAATTCCGAATCGCGTTTCTAAACGGGTGTTTTTAGAAAAGCGCCGATGAATGACCCGGCAATGCTATCGGTTTTATCGACTTCTATTGGAACAGGAAATGTGCCCATAGATCCATCAGCTTTTTTGTAGGGCATGTTTATGATGGTGTTAGAATCAGATTTCATCCAAGCAGCATCGGGTAATATTACAGTGTCGAACTCTTTAGCGGCACGAGTTATAGACTCACGAATTGCCGAGGTGATTTTGTTAAACATCTGCTTTCGTAGCTGAAATGTTGTGATACCTATTGACTTTGCTCTACTAAGCAACTCTTTATTATTGAATTCAATTCCGCCTAGTAACAGAGCAATGAAATCTGTAATGTTAATCGGTTACGTAATAGGTAGCTCTACATTAAGCTTCACGCTGTAATCTTTTAGAAGAAAAGAGTTGGTAGTCGTTTCAACACCCGCTTCTTTATCTCGCTTCTTCCTTAGACTATTTGCCGGATAAATATATTGATCAATCATATGTAATAATTCGGTATGGTTTCGTTTCTTTCTTGGAATCTGCCCAATCATATCATTTAGAAAGTCTCTGATTGTTTCGAATTTTACATTTAATTTTGAATAAACTTTTTCAGAAATCTTTCCGGACTGATACATATGTATGCAAAAATCCCCTCCTTTTTCTTTAACATCGCTCAAGTCTCAGATTGTCTTGTTTTCGTCTCTGTCTTCTTCGATGCAATCGCATATAGCTATGAAAATCATGTCTAATTGCTAGCAAACATGACGAAAGAAATGTTGAAAAGTTCATGTCGTTTCCTTCATAGCATATTTTTTGCAAATCATTAGTATCTCATTTAAAACGAACGAGGTATTTTTTCAGTACAACAACTTGAACAATCATTGTTCTTAATTCTTTCGGAGACTGCAAAGGTCGTGGCACTTTGGGATCGTTTACATCTGTAACTACTTCAGAAGGTATAGACCATTTAGAAATACCGCTCCTACCTCTTTCACTTTTCACATTTTTACTTTTTGGTATAGCGATCTCCGTTACACCCCCACACACCAATTGCTGGTAAACTTGCACGTACTCGGTAATATGTTTTCGAATGATGACAGTGTCTAGAGGACTGTTGTTTAAAATGCACACGTAGAAGTCTCCATCTGTTATAGTCATAGGCATTTCGTTTTCTTTTTTAAACTCTCTCCCAATTTAAATTTGGCGCACTCGAACTACGCTCCGTCTTATCCTTAAGCCGTTCGCTTTGTCGCATTGCTTTCCTTATCGGAAAAGCAAGTTCGTGTTGCTGTGGATTCAGGCGTGAGGGCCTTAATATAGAATGTACAGAAGGTGTATTGATCTGATCTAGCCTCTTATCGCTACTAACAGCAGCGCCTTCGTCAATATCATCATTATCAGCGTCATCCACATCAGCGTCATGATCGATAATACCTTCATTTAAAACATCATTGATATCCGCAATACTCATATTCTTTGGAACTGTGTACTGAGTTATTCTATCATCGTCGGTAATTATCCTATAGTCTTTGTCTGGTCTATCATCTACATCTCTAGTCCTTTTCCGGAATTTCGATGGTGGCTTAAGGGTTTTCGCTATTTCGCTCGCTGATAATCGACGTTTAGCGCTAGATGTTAATACCTGTCTTGGGGGACTCACCTCATTTAATATTTCTTCCATACGATTGGGTGAAGTTCGCGAAGGTGAAAAAGAATCTCGTATGAGTAGTATTATCTCAAAAATTCTTATACTGCTGCTTATTTGCTTGCTCAATCGGTAAACCTTCCTTTTCTAAAAATGCGGTATTTCTTTGCTTTGAATTTCAAAATATTATATGTTCATTCCGTACAGGTACCACTTTTCTTTAACTCTAAGATTTTTAGTTTTCAATATCTTCTTCATAGCTTTGTTAAACAAAGATTGGGTACCAGAACTTTCAATTGTCTGCTACAAGTTCTCATAGACCTCTGGCGCCAACAAAAGCATTTTATTAATTCCTTTGTTTCTATACATTTTTCTCAATTAGTGATCCTATAACACCTGAAAGTACACTTGCTTGCAATACAGATGAGAATCCGCCTTGTTGAATCAACACTTTACGTTGGCGTGGAACGGATCATTTAGTCTCCGCTAGCTTATGCATACTCTTTTTATAATTACAAAGCCGGGAGAATATTTTTCCTCTAGGCAAATGATTTCCTTTCAGTGTATTTACTGTGATTTCACAATGAGTTTTAATTACGTCCGGATCGGCGGTCTTAAGTATAACATTTCTCATACAAGGTCTACCACCTTTAAGTACGTACAACATATGCTTGTTGTCCCTCAATCGTTTCATTCGTGATACCATTGTGTTCTTTCGAACTGTCCGAAGAGCAATAACACGTTACGAATCTTTTGTTAAATACGACAGTACGAAACCGTAATATGTCATTAGTATCTTGAGTTAGGTCTGCTAATAAATAACTGTGGGGAGCCATTGTGATTTCTTTATATATTCTCATAAGCTCCGAACTGTTGTCAAGATATACCTATTCAACCAAATGCTGAAATTGCGTTTTGTCTTTGGGTTTCTTGAAACACACTAGGTATTTGCAGTTTAGCGATATATCTCGACAAAATTTCCCCTGATGAAAAACATTCTGAGTCACAAGAACAACAGAGAGGTTACGATGATGGGAACCTTTCGTAAACAACTCACATTCTTGTGTTGAAAAAGCATTTAACATCATATCGTCCAGTACAATTAGGGTTGGTTGATTCGTGCTATTTGGAAATTCCTCACAAATAGAGCTCAAATATTCGATATTTTCAAGTGGCGCTTGCCGTGGTATAGCACTCTGTTCAGCGTTACACCATATAATTTCGTTCACTGATGGTTTAACCATTGCATCGTTTCTAACAAAATTTTCTATAAATGTCGTCTTCCCGCAGCCAGACGGGCCTGCCACCATCATTGTAAAAGGGTGTTTAAAGTGAAGCATCTTTTTGTGTTCGGAAAAGAAGAACTTCTTACAAAAGCCATTACAAAACTTTTATATATACATTTTTCAAGATGAGTAGAAGGCAAATTGTTAATGGACTCCATATAACTGCCCGAAAAAACTTTAAACGTCGACGTGTTGTTATAAGGGGTATAGATGATCTTTGGCAGGCAGATCTGGTTGATATGAGTGCGTATGCATCTGAAAATCGCGGTTATAAAAATCTATTGACAATAATTGATACATTTTCTTAGTACGCTTGGGCTCTCCCCATCAAAAGTAAAAATTCCAATGATGTGGCTAAGGCTATGGAATCAGTTCTCAAACAGAAACGTATACTTCAAAACCTGCAAACCGATGATGGAAAAGAATTTTTCAATAAAATATTTCATTGGATAATGAAAAACTATGAAATAAACCATTATTCTACATACAGCGCGTTAAAAGATTCAACCAAACTCTGAAGGATATCATGTGGAAAGAATTCAGTATGAATAAGTATTATCATTGGATTAGCATTATACAGAAGTTGACAGACAAGTACAACAAAACATCGCATAATCAAGATGCGTCCCATAGATGTTAACGTAACAAATGAAGTACATCTACTTGCAAAAGTTTATAAGAAAGTAATTTAAAATTGGAAATCATGTGTGAATAAGAAAGTTCAAGCATGTGTTTGAAAAGGCCTACACACCGAACTGGTCGACTGAAATATTCACCATAAAGGAAGTAAGAAAAACACAACCACGGACATACTTTCTTGAAGATTATCAAGATAACACCATACAAGGTGATTTTTATGAAACAGAATTATTAAAGGTGAAATATCCCGATGTTTACCTTGTTGAGAAGATTTTGAAAAGGGTTTAAAATCGAGCTTTTGTAAAATGGCTAGGTTTTCCTTCGGCGCATAATTCATGGATAGATATAAAAGACGTAATGTGAATGCATACCAGGATCCTATCACAACTCGCTGAAATTGCAGAACACGTTAGATTCGCAGACAGCGTTCACATGAGGTATATGATAGCCTGGGGCTATGCGTATCGCATGAGTCGTAATGGAGAGTGGGAAATGCATGCTCGTTATAGGTTTAGATTTAAACATCGCATTTCACAACTACATGAAATTATAAAACCCGTTCTCTCTTACAAATTCACATTTTCACATATTGTATAGTTCAAAGCCAACCCTTGAAAACATTGTCAGTTTACAAACAAACTTTGTGCGAACAAAATTGTAGTACATATACAAACCATACAACATCATAGCCACCAATCATACATACAATTCTTACATGCATTTCCTACTTTTCGATAAACTCATGGAATACCCCTGTTCTCAACATATGAGCAATCGATAATTAGCTTTGAACTCAGACACGACCCATCTCAATGACTCATGCATACTTGAAGACATGGTCAAGTGTTTTAAATACTGATCCAATTAATGTCGTCTGGGTACGGGTTAATGCCCTTTGCTGACCATATGCATTCGAGTGCAATAAATGTAGGTCATGATTGCAACTGAATAGTATGGGATATGTATATTGATTGGGGAACGGGAAATACTGTACCGTGAGAACCAAAACACGGCGCGCGAGTTACAGAATCACCTTCCCAACATTACGATCACACGTGCCATTAACCAGGCCATCAAACCTGGATCATCTTCCCAACACCATCGTCGCTACACGTGCCAGGACATCGTTCAGAAATTCGCTAATTCAATAAGTCCAATTTCGACACATGCCGGATGCATACTCATCAATTTCTATGCCATAAATTGTTAACTGAATTTGTGGAAATACGAGTTGTAATTAATCAGTAGAAGCAGAAGCTCTGCTCAGATAAATATTGAAAATCAAAGAATTGTTGTTGTTTTTGATTGAAGGATAACTAATATCCTTAACTGGCGCAGTCGCTGAAGTAAGGGCGGAGGACGTGATTTCGTAAAGTTTCGACCGAAAAAGTTATAAAATCGTTTCTACCGAAGGTATATCGGGTTCGCGAGAGGAAATCGCCCACGGTTTAAGTAGAATTTTCGGGTTAGTGCAAGTGCAAGTGACGACGGATCATCGTTGCGGAAGCTGGCTCAGCGAAGGAATATCGCTACCAAAGCTGGCACTGAACGGAACAACGACTACAACTAGGAACGACTCCAACTAGGAACGACTTAAAATGAAAACGGTTGCCATACTTCTCATGTAAGTCGAGTTTTTTTTGGATTCATGCCTCTAGTTGCTAAAAATAAAACCCCCTCCTTCAAGCCCTACTCCACGCTCCAAAATATTTTTAAGAGAAAGTTTTATAACTCTAGAGAAGAATTAGAACATAAAAGTGAAAATTTAGGAATAATTTTTGGAAGTAAAAGTGAAGAAAAAAATTAAAATTTATTTCGATTATTCAGTTTACCAAGGTCAATTGACTTTATTGGGATTCGCGATAATATAGAACCTATTTTTGTGTCAGAAATGGCAGATCCGAGCCCTAATCCTAATGAAGTTACTATCACCAGTATGGATATATTTAATTCGCTAAGGGTTCCCGACTCAATTAAAGATCTTCCAAGGTTCGATGGAAATCCTAGACTATTGTTCGATTTCCTCGATAAATAGTCGGGAAATGAGATCCTCAACATGTACTGGACTCCTCTAAATTGGAGCCTTTTTAAGGTAAATTTAATATTACACTATGCAGACAAACGAAATGAGACTTCACTCATAAAGGACCTGCATAATTTAAAACAAAACAGTGACTCCGTTTAGAAATTCTACAGTGAAATAGTAGAACTACTTTCAAGTATGAATAATCATGTGAATATTCACGAAGTGGATTCGAGTGTTATTTCTGCAAAGAAATCCCTGTTTGCGGAAATGTGCCTTAATACCTTTTCGTCTGGGTTAAGAGAACCTCTAGGCTCTACGATCAGAGCAATGAAGCCGAAATCATTAGCTACCGCTCATGCATATTGCATAAAAGAGCAGAATATTTTCTATTCTAAAGCGGATCGTAACAAAAACAATTTTAGCTTTAAAATTCCACAACCGAAGTTACTTAACTCAAACATTCCGGTTCGATCTCTGAGGCCTAGCATTCCAATTGCACCTCCACAACAGAGACCTTTTTTCCAACAAAAATTCCAACCTTTCCAGTGGGGAAACCCTTCGGCTCCAAGACAAAACAATTTGCAGCCTTTTCAACGAGAAAACCAATTTTTTCCCACCAGACAATCAAATTTTCAAACACCGCAGAATCCATTTCAAACAAATTTTCGATCCACTCAAACCATGTTTTACAGACCAAACTACAGTGTGCCCCTACCGAGACCAAAACCTATAAATACATCCTCGGATGTTGTAAGAGGCAATAAGCCTCAGAACAACCAACGTCGTAATGACTTTTTCAGGCAAACCGGAGCCCCAAGGTTCATCTCGAAAGAACTTTTTAGTGACTAAACAAAATCACGGCTCTACAAACTCAGGCAATTACATGGACTTCCAACAAACTGGAAACCCCAGCAATAACCCGTATAACCTAGATGACTATTACTCTTCATATTATCACGTTGATGAAGACGATACTGTCTATCACACCTCCAACGAGAACGAACAACAGAATCATGCAAATAGTGGAAAGGAGGTATACAATGCGGAAGTAGACGATGCAAATTTTCCATCCAATGCCTCGAACCTTAGAACAGAAAACTAGAGGAATGGTGATATCCGTGTAAAAGCATATATGTGAGTGGTATCAATTCGCGCTGAAACAAGATGTCAAAGGAGACAAAACGTCGAACAAAACGTCACTTCAGAGCGTAAACAATGTTCGTGATCATCGAAGTTTCGTGGTTTAGTGCGAATTTCAGGAGTGATTCGGAGTGTTGCTGCAATCAGCCATAACGTTTTATCGTCCAAACCTTAAAAGTAATCCATTGCAAAATAAACAATAAAGGCAACAAAACTTGCAAATTTTTGAAATGAAGTGTGTGGTTGCAGACTGCGAAAAAGCATCAAATTCTCAACGCGGATTAGTTTCATTTCACAGGTAATTGCATTAATTTATATCTTATGTAAATATCAAGTCGCATTGAAAGTAGTATGCATTCATAAATTTGCAATTTTCATGTAATTAAAACAACAAACTGAATCATTGACATTTCTTCCAATTGGATCCGTCACAATTCAGTGGCGTATCAGAAAAGTTTGTCTCAATTTATTTAGACAATCTGAATTGATGAGTTTTGCATATGGCATGATAACTTATATATTATTTTTAGGTTTCCTGTAAATGGGAGCTTGTTGAAAAGTGTTACTGTTGACGAAAAGTGTAGGAAGCAATTTTAAAGCTGTGAATTAAGTGTTATTAACACTGAAGTGTGTTGTAGCTTATTGTGCGAATTACTCGCGTTCTCGGCCGGGAGGAGTATCTTTTCATGTGTGAGTCTATCCGAATATCCGCAAAATATGAGTGAAGCCGTAATTCCGCCGAAGCCGGTCCCAAGCCCGGTAAAAAAAGGAAGAGGGAGGCTGAAAGGTTTTATTTTTTTATATGCAATGTATGGTAATTATTTTTGAACGTTGTATGTATATAATAAATAATGTATGCGTCTAAATTTAATGTGTTAACATTGTTTCAAACATAACATGCATCAGTTGGCAGATATTAGATTGAATACTGCTTGCTTAATCTTATAGGAGAAGGAAGTTTGACCCCAGATCGCAAAAATGAATATTATGCCAATGCTTCCTGTTTTATGTACACATAAAATTAATAAATTAAATGTGCTATTGTATGATGAGTATGTCGTTTCATTCTTAATTTTAAGGTATTTCTTTCTTGAAATACAACTTCAAAGCAACTTAGAATGCTATTTTCATTTTGTTAGTATCTGTATTTTGTTAAATCTAAATCAATATGTTTGATATTTTGCTCTTTGATACTTGTTTTGGAAATTTTCCCATATAGTTATTTGCTTGCTTGTTCTTAAATTTGTGAATGTCTTGCCAAGTTTGTCAATTCTTCTGATTATTCTTTCCATACAGTATTGAATTCTTTCATTGCTTCATGTTGAAGTTGATAATCGATTACAGTGCGAGCCAATCGTATAGGCTCATTTAATGATGCAGCTGCTATGATGCTCGTTATTTAATGCTTTCAAATTTTACGCTCAATATAAGCTTGTATTCCGGACAGTAAATATATTTTCCTTGAACTTTTTACATATGATACAAAATTTCAAATAAATCTTGAAATCCCGCCTTTTATTTGCCCATTTTCACTCGCATGCGATGTACGCCCTTAACGTCAGCAAGTTTAGTGTTAGCGTCACAACCACACTCATAAAAGTTAGCCCACTAAATTTGATGATTTTCCTCTCCTGTGTTTATTACCTCTTTGCCTCGAACGACCAGTTGGATACTTAGATATTAACAGGCACGGAGAAACCCTTCCGTACATCAATATCTCATCTACTTTTCGTCGACCACTAAAATTCTTAATTGATACCGGTGCGTCATCTTCTTTCATAAACCCTGAATATATAAATCCGCAAGATATTAAACTAATTAATCCCATTTCTATTATCACTGTCCTCGCAAAGCACGAGATAAATAAAGAAGTCACACTCCCATACTTTCTGAAATTCAACCAACCAGGTAGTGCAAGATTTCTAATCTTCAAATTTCATGGCTATTTCGATGGGCTAATTGGCGTAGATATTCTAAGTGCAATTGGCGGAAAAATCGATCTTAGTAATAATACACTAATTACAAACAATGCTTCTATCCCCTTCAATTTTAAACCTAATTTCCCTTCTCAAAAATACACTGTGGGACCTAGATCGAAAATGATTGTCAAATTACCGGTCGACACTCAAAATGGTGACATTTACATCAAGCCCACTGATTTGTCCAATAACCTTACAATTTCTGAAGGATTATACACTGCAATTGACTGGTATGCTATGATCGAAGTAATAAATACTTCACAATCAGAACAAACTCTACTGCTTGAACATCCGCTTATGGTAGAAACTCTTTCTCTCAAATATGAACAAATAAACAACCTTAACGTAAGCTGTGACACTGAAAACTCGTTCCCTTCGGCATCAAAAGACCTTATTAGCTTACTCCGAGTATCTCATTTGAACCTTGAAGAAAAGAAAGAACTCTTTAAATTATGCCGAGAGTTTGATGACATTTTCCATCGCGAAGAGCAAAATTTGAGTTTCACCAACCAAGTAAAACATCGAATAAAGACAACTAGTGACAATCCCATTTACACAAAATCTTATAGATATCCATTTGTCCATAAAGAAGAAGTCCGGAGGCAAATTTCAAGCATGTTTGAGCAAGGCATCATACGCCCTAGTTACTCACCCTGGAGTTCCCCAGTCTTGATTGTGCCAAAAAAATCTGACGCCAGCTGGAAGAAAACATGGAGATTGGTAATAGATTATCGCAAGTTGAACGAAAAGACAATTAGCGATAGATATCCGCTCCCAAACATCAATAACATCTTGGACAAATTAGGCAAATTGATGTATTTTTCTACCCTTGATCTTGCGAGCGGGTTTCATCAAATAGAGATGAACCCACAGGATATACGGTTGAATCCTTTTCATTTTTATCTGACGACGGCTTTCACGGTTGAATCAGGGCACTATGAATATGTGCGTATGCCTTTCGGGCTTAAAAATGCTCCCTCAACCTTTCAAAGAGTGATGGATAACGTCCTCAAAGAATTGCAAGGTAGTATTTGTCTCGTCTATCTAGACGATATTATAATTTTTTCCACCTCCTTGCAGGAACATGTCGAGATTCTGAAGAAGGTTTTCGTTAGACTACGAACAGCTAACATCAAAATTCAACTCGACAAATCGGAATTTCTTAAAAAGGAAATTGCCTTCCTAGGTCACTTAGTCACGACTGAGAGTATCAAACCAAACCCCGATAAAGTCGAAGCAATAATTGACTTCCCAATTCCTAAGACAACCAAAGGAATAAAATCCTTCCTTGGCTTACTTGGATATTATCGAAAGTTTATTAAAGACTTCGCGAAACTAACAAAGCCTTAAACGGAATGCTTAAAAAAGGGTCGTACTATAGATTTCAATAATCGATACGTCAACGCCTTCAACTGTTGTAAAGATATTCTCATGATTGATCCACTTTTACAACATCCAGATTTTAGTAAACCATTCGTTTATACGACGGATGCGAACAATTTCGCTATCGGAGCCGTCTTATCACAAAGCCCTATTAGCAGCGAGCGATAAACCGATATGTTTCGCCAGCAGAACATTAACTGATTCAGAAGTTAATTATTCTACCATAGAAAAGCAATTTTTAGCTTTAGTATGGGCTACTAAATACTTTCGACCCTATTTGTTTGGCCGCAAGTTCAAATTCGTTACTGATAATAAACCCCTCACATGGATGATGAGCCTGAAAGACCCAAATTCTAGACTTATACGTTGGCGCTTAAAGCTTGAGGAATACGACTACGAAGTAGTCTATAAGAAGGGAATACAGAATAGTAATCCTGACGCCCTATGTCGAATCAAAACTCCACAGAAGAAAGCCGAAATCAACGCAAACGAAACTATTGACAACGTTAACGATTCAACGCAATGTACTAGAGAAACCACTATACATTCGGCAGACGAAAACCTTAACACTGGTATCCCAATTTCTGAGCAACCGCTCAATGAGTTTTCACTCCAGCTTATACTCGAAGTTTCAAACAGATTTCCACAGTCAATTCTAAAAATGCCTTTCAGGAACAAGCAACGGCAAATAATTCGATTGCAAGAACTCACTGAATCTGCAATCATAGATCTTTTCAAAAAAATTGTTGCACCCAATCGACTTACTGCAATTTTAAGTTCAGATGAAATTTTTAAACTTATCCAAGACGTCTATTCAAAACATTTTTTCCAATCTAAATTTTTTAGACTCGTTCGGTGTACCGAGTTACGAAAGGATATCATAGAAATTGACGAGCAAGACGCACTCATTAATAAATACCACACACAAAACAGCCATCGTTGTATAAATGAAACTCTCGCTCATCTTAAACGGGAATATTATTTCCCCTATATGAAAACTAGGATTACTCAAATCATCAATAACTGTGAACAATGCCAAACACTCAAATATGATCGAAATCGACAAAAACCAAAATTTCAATTTACCGAATCACCAAAGAAACCCCTTGAAATTCTGCATATGGATATCTACACAATCGACAAACAATACGTCCTCACACTTATCGATAGGTTTTCTAAGTTTGCTGCAGCTTATATCCTAACTGCCTGAAATAGTCTAGCAATTATCAAATCACTAAGACATTTCATAAGCCTGCACTGCCTACCTGAAAATATTATCACTTTTGTCACAGATCAAGGAACAGAATTTACCTCCTCGATATTTACAGATTTTTGCAAACAATATGACATACACCACCACGTCACCTCATTCCAACAAACTAAGAAAGATTAAATTCACCATAACTGAATATAGACTAATCTCTCATAAAAACCGAGACAAGGATCCAGAGGCCATTCTAAATGAAGTCATTGCAACTTATATTAATGCCATACACTCTCCACTAACTATACACCCTTTGAACTATTCTATGGTAGGACTTACAAATTCGACAAAAATATAAATTTCAATAGTTATCACGAATATTTAGAAAACCTTAAAGAATTCCGAAATAAACTCTACCCCGAAATTAAGGCTAAACTAAAAGAAATATCAAAAAGGAAATTAGAAAAATTAAATAGTAACAGAGAAGACCCCGAACCTGTGAATAAAGGATCCATAGTATATCGCAAAGAATGTAGAAGGAATAAACTAACCCCTAGGTTTACTCGACATAAAATAAAAGAAGATAATCTTACTACTATTACTACCGACAAAAATAAGAAAATCCACAAATCAAAGATTAAAAAAGCATGAAAATTTCAGACAACTTCTGGTAACATTCGGACAGAAAATGGACCTACAAGACCTGACGAATAAGAAGGGACTTTCACCAATAAAACTTGGCGACGCACGTTTCATTACATCATAAAGTGACTTAACACATATAGTACGGCTGGACGAATGCAAAGACAACATCGAAAGGATAACCGACTCACTCAGGACATTTGACAATATTACAGAACTAATGGAAACTTTGCAAACCACGGAGAAGAAACTTAGAACAGTAAGTAACAAACTCTTTTCTATAATGCCTCAGAAGCGAACAAAGCGAGGATTAAAAAATGGATTGGGTACTATCAATAAGAGCATCACCGGAAATTTAGACGTCAACGATACCGAAAGAATTAATAAATAAATGAATGCCATAATGAGTAACGAGAACAACCTAAAATCAGAACTTAGTCAGCAAACTCAATTGAACACGCAGATAATTGAACGATTCGGAAATATAACAAAAAACATTAATCAACAACAAGAAACAATCACCAGTTATCTCAAATATTTGAATGAAAACTGCCGAAACCAAATCAAAAATGACTACAAAATTTTTAAATACTCTCAATATCTAAATCATATCAACTACAACATTGATTTACTGAATGAGCATATCACAGGTATTTCCAAAGCAATTATTCTAGTTAAATTAAATATAATTCCAAAAATTATTCTTAACACCGAGCATATCCAAAGTTTCGATGAGAAGTGCAACTACATCGAGAAGACTTTCCACTGCCATCAAACATCGAGTTGAAAAAGGACCGCTCAATCAACTTGTGTCGCAAAACTTATCAACAACGAACCAGCCCAATGCGAACTCCACGATCGTGACAAAGAAGTTGAAATCTTCGAAGCAGAACCAAGTCATTTAATTTTCATCAATATCCCCGAAACAATGATCAACACTACCTGTGGACCAAATAAGATTAAAATAAAAGGAACCCTCTTAATACGATTCACAAACTACCAAATTTTCTTAAATTAAATCACCTATAGCTCTAAATCGACATCGTTTTGGGATGAAATAAATATTTACCCAACAACATTTAATCAAATAAATTTCACATCTCCCCTCGTCAACAGACTCCAGCTTCAACAACTTGGGAAATATCAATTTACAAAAAACCGATCTTTTAACCTCCCAGTTACCTACGTACAACAAAACCTTACCATATCTATTTCAATCGCAGGCGCCATCACTGTCATCATTATCCTTCAATTTTTGCTGTACCGAAGATCCAACATCATACTTACCACACAGAAAGACTTATTTCCGACTGTAACCTCGAATTGCGAACCAACCAGGATAAAATTCCATTGGCCGAAGCCTCTGACTAAGGGGGAAGGAGTTACAGAATCACCTTCCCAACATTATGATCACACGTGCCATTAAACAGGCCATCAAATCTGGATCATCTTCCCAACACCATCGTCGCTACACGTGCCAGGTCATCGTTCAGAAATTTGCTAATTCAATAAGTCCAATTTCGACACATGCCGGATGCATACTCATCAATTTCTATGCCATAAATTGTTAACTGAATTTGTGGAAATACGAGTTGTAATTAATCAGTAGAAGCAGAAGCTCTGCTCAAATAAATATTGAAAATCAAAGAATTGTTGTTGTTTTTTATTGAAGGATAATTAATATTCTTAACTCGCAAGATTGGTTCTGGTTATTAATTTAGTCATTTAGAGTAGAAATATATTATGTGTTAGTCTAAGAAAATTTTAGGCTTCGGCTCATCCTCATTAATCCACGATCAAGGAACTAAGGTTACTGTTTTATTTAGCGACATTGCCAACCAGCAAAGTTATTAAGTTCTGGTTAACTGAGCTAAGACTGCCTTTCTAGTTCGGCAGAAAATAAATTGACTCTGTTCTTGGCAATTTACACAAGTAGACTTATCGGCCGCCTAAGACTTTGTTTCTGCGCCAAATATGTGGCAGACTGACTGCCTGTAGGTATCCCTTGAGATTATCGAGCCCACAACAATTTAAAGATTGTATTCTAGAGATAAACCTCGCATCAGCCTAGAGGAATATAGGCAACGGAAGTGACAGTGCGACGATGCAGTAGCATTACTTGGCGATCCTGCAAGCTCCGGCCAACTGAAAGAAGGAGAAATTCACGGCATAGAAACTATCGACGACTTCAATAAAGTGTTTGAGAGATGCTGCCTGAGCATAGAAAGGGAACTTAACCACTCTTCAGAGCCCAAGAAACACGAGTATGTGCCAACACCAGTCTCGCATGCACCTTGCTACAAGCCAACACCATTACTTGGACCACGACCAAGACATATGAAAGAGTTCGTGAAAAAATAAGTTGACCAGCCTCTAAAAATAATTAATTTAGAACGCCGACAATGAGGAGGTAAGGCATACAACGAAAGGCGCCAAAAAGCACTTCTACACAGGATGCTACATATCTCCACAGGCGAGCAGAAAATGAAATTTACCATGCAATTAAACGAACTAAAAAAGAATGATTTTATAAAATAATCTAATATCAAATAAATTAATCAAACAATTGTACAAAAACAATATACTATATTTTATAATTCATAAAAATGGGCAACGATTGTAGCACAAATTCAAATATATTCATAGAATACAAACAAACAATAAGTACTACGGTCATCTTTTCAGTCATCTTAACCTTTCTATACATATATAACAACAAACAAAAACAGTATGCTGGAAAAATAGTAGATAGGAATATTGTCTTATGAAGGAATAATGTTTAGAAAATTAAACACAAAAATATCCTCAGATGCCTACAAACAGATTGAAAGAGTTGTAAGTCGAACTACAAACGACCTGATCGAACCTAAAGAAATCAAAGACCTGCACGGTCAAAACACTCAAATAAAAATTAGAATCCGCAATAGAAATTGAAAACGAATTTCTAGATCTTTTTAGGAAAACTCAAAGAAGGCACAGAAGTAGAACTCAAATCAATAATCTCAAATATTAGTAAGGCATTGATTTCAGGTCTAATCCAACGGCTGAACGCTGAAAATATTTTTGTAAAGATAGATGAGGATATTACCTACACTACAATGGCGGAATTTAACATTGAAACAGCTTTTAAAACCATACCAAGCTTTGACGGTAAATTCTCTGAGCTCGAGACATTTTTAATAGTAGTAAACCTCATTAGCAAAAAACTAAAGCCAGAAAGAAAAACCGAATTGCTAGATTTCATTCTACATGTCAAACTCACCCCTAATGTAAGACCATCATTAACCCGCCAGCGGTGACGCAAAATCATCTTACATAGTTGGTGACGTCGGTCTCAGAGACCGAAAATTTTGAGTGAAGATCAATCCAAAATAACACAATTTCTGTAAATGTTGCAAATTGAACTTAAAAAATACAAGGTTAAAGTATAATAAAACACAACAAATTATTACACCACATCACATTTATTAATAATAATAAAATTTCCTTGCAACACTAAAAAATTATGTTATTTTCATACACATATTTTTAAGTTTAAATACAAATAATTTAAATATCATTAATTTACTCAAAACAGCCTTCGATGCAGTTTGAAGACTAAGCAATCTTCAAAAAAATTAAAATGTTTTAAGTCATTGAGCAAATAATAAGCCACAAAATTATTGGAACTTTCATTCACTTTACACTGAAACTGCATTGCACAATATGGCTTATTGTAGTCGCAAATAAAAGGATTTCGGATGAAAATTGTGGATGATTACACAATATTATGTAAGGATCACATACGATGATGTTTTTGTCTGAAAGTCCTTTGTACATTTGGCTTGCGTTTTGTTGCGGACCATATGTACTCGATAAGTGTTTTCAAGTCCACCACAACAACAGGTACGCAAAATTATGCACAAGTATTATTTTTAGACATTTGAGACACCATCCTTAATCAATGAATTTATAGGTAACATTTGAGATACTACATTTGAATCATTTGCTGATCTGGTATAAACTTCCTCATATAAAAATGCCAGCCAATACATAGCATACTCAAGTGACCACACATGTAAAAAAAATACTCAATTGAATCATTTCACTTACGTAAATGGTAACGTCGGTCTGACAGACCGGTTTAGGGCTTATCTCTGGAATTCGCACTCACGTTACCGTTACTTGATCGACTATCAAGTGGAGATGTCCGATCAGGCAGCTATGCAAAATTACAGCCAGAATCGACAAAGGATTAAGAAATTATTCTATGTTTTCTACGAAACCGGTCTCACAGACATATGCGTCACCGCTGGCGGGTTAAATACATCGAATGTAACAGATTTAGAAAATTTTCAAAACGAACTAAGACTAAAATATAAAAACTCAAAAACAATCCCTCAAGTCCACACACAATTATCAACCATTACACAAAAACGACTACCTATTTCCACATATAAAGACAAAATACTAAATAAAGTTAATGAGCTCAACCAACTACAAATAAATGAACCAGGTCCAAACCCAACACAGGCTGCAAAACAAGCAATACACAGCATAAATGATACATATGATTTAACGGTGTTCAAAAACGGTCTGAACGACCAGATAAGGGAAACGATATTTGCCGCAAGACCTAAAAACATCAGTGAAGCAATCTCTCTAGCCACATAAGTAGAAAGCACGGAAACCCAACAAAATAACATACTCTACATTAACAGAAATAACAGAAATTTCAACAACAGATACCCAAACAATAATAATAATAGAAATAGTTATGTTACTCAAAACTTTCATCGAAGACCATGCGATAGTATTCAGAATAATATTAATCAAAATTTTAATAATGGTAGACCACCCAATAACCGAAATTTCAACAGCAGAAATTTCAACGGTGCTAGAAACTCGCAAACAAATAGAAATTTCAACAATAACAGAAATGGAAACAGTATAAACAACAATAATAGAAATTCCTACAATAATAGAGATAATAATAGGAGGATCCGCATAATATCAGATCAGGGAAACTTGACAACCTCCCGAGAGGAACTAGGCAACCTCCCGGTAGAGCAATAGTAAATAAAGCCAATATCCATATAAATAGACGTAATGATACTAACAGAATATATAGAATAACGGATATTAGCATTAATTATTATATTACTAGGAGGCACAGGTGCAGATATCTCGAGACTCAAAAATAATAGTTTAATTCGGAAAAATGTCGATCTACAGCCCGAAAATAAATGCAAACTCATGAGCATAACCGGCGAGACAACAATGTCTCTAGGAACTACCAAGCAACAATTTATCATCGAAAACGAGATGATAACTAACATGTTCCACGTAGTAGATGAGGAATTTCCAATTGAAACTGATGGTATATTAGGAAGATATATACTCAGTAAATATATGTGCAAAATAGATTTCGAGTCCTATACTATTACCTTTTGCATCCTTGACAAAGATATTACAATACATATGTAGACCAGAAAAATCAACATGGCACAAATTGTCATCCCGGCAAGAACTGAAGCCGTGATTCCAATAGAAATTAACAGATCCGAAGACAGCGTCATTTTTAACAAGAAAATACAAAAAGGAGTATTGTTAGGGAACTGCATTATCCCAGCAAGAGGTGTATGCCACGTTAAAGTGTTAAACACGAATGAACACAATATAACACTCAAAAACTTCGAGTTAGAACTAGAACCTTTGAAAAACTATAAAATTTTGAAAACTAAACAAACATTCGACAACAAACGTTTGAACTGATTACTGGAAGTCATAAATACAAACAGCTTAGATGAACAAGCAAATAAGGGCTTGCTAGAAATTATAAAACAATATCAAGATGTTTTTTACCTTGAAGGTGAACAACTCACTAAAAACAATTTCTACAAGCAAAGACTCCATACTACTGACGGTACACCAGTATACATTAGAAATTATCGGTTACCTCACACTCAGAACGAGGAAATACAAAAACAAGTCCAAGAATTGGAGGATAACGTCATTGTGGAGCCTTCAATAAGCCCATCCAACTCACCATTGCTTGTTGTACCAAAGAAAAGTTCTGACGATACAAAGAAATCGAGACTTGTCGTTTACTTTAGAAGGTTAAACGACAAGAAAGTCAATGACAAATTCTCATTGACAAGGTCGAAGATGTGCTCGACAAACTAGGTAGAGCAAAATACTTCTCCACCTTAGATATGACGAGTTTCTTCCACCAAATTGAACTAGAGAAAGACTCCAGACCTTTGACAGCATTTTCCACTAGCAACGGACACTATCAGTTTAAAAGGCTACCTTTTGGACTTAAAATATCCTCAAACAGTTTTCAAAGAATGCTTACCATTGCACAAACTGGTTTAAGTCATTCAGCTTTTTTATATGTCGATGACATTATGGTCTTTGGATGCAGCATCAAACACCAAAATGATAATCTATCGAAAGTTCTACATAGATTGCGCAGATCGTTCCCGTTCATTTCCCCGAATCAATTAATCCCCGACTATTATTTCCCCGAATCAATTAATCCCCGAATACTATTTCCCCGGATCAATTAATCCCCGAATACTATTTCCCCGAACACTATTTCCCCGAATCAATTAGTCCCCGTATGCTATTTCCCCGAATCAATCAATCCCCGAATACCGTTTTAATTATTTCCCGAATAAAATTTCTTAGCACTCACTAATTTTTTTATGCATACACTCGTTTATTTGATTTTTACACTTAATCGATTTACACGTAAACATACAATTACGATCTTATTAAGTGACCAATTGCTTGCAAATATTCTAAATATGTGTCGTAATTTTCGTAATTATTAACAACAGTTTTCAATGGCTGCTGTATACCAACCCAATTTTTTCGGCGCCACCTTTCAGACACATTGTTTGTTTTTGCCAGCCCTTCGCGCGTGGGATCGTATTGATTGCACAGGTGTACTGCATATCTTGGTGGCAATGGCCTCCGCCTGCCTCGTGCTGGAGCACCATTCACGTACGTTGCGTCAAAATAAATAGTTGACATATTTTCCCATTACTTTAGGAGTTATTTGCTTGAGGGTGGCAAAGGCCTCGGTAACGTCACATATTGGCACCAAAGCCAAAGCTGCAACACAAGTAGCAGCATAATGAAAGTAACGAAAAACTTTTAATATATTTTTGGAGTTTCATTTGTAATTTATTGAAATATGTAAAAATAAATAATTTTCTTAAATTGTAGATGGGTTGAAACAAATAAATCTATAAAAATTTATTTAAAATTTAAAGATAAAATGTGTAGTGTAATACAAGCCACAACAAACAAAACAATATTCATACATTGCCATCTGATAGCCCGGCACGAGTCAAAACATTGTGAGTCAGGCTTTGTGGGTATATCCCGAGTCCAATTACAAACAATGAAATAAGAACGACTCAGCAAAACAATTGAAGACTAACAATGTGCACTGGGAACAAATTCAGTATGGCATAACAATAAAATGATCATGGGTTGTTGGCATTTTATTGCTTACATCTGCAGTAAGGTTCTTTAAGCCAATAAACTACACTTTATTGCTTGCACTTGCATTTTTTGACCATGGGAAAATATTGGAAATAGATTAAGGTCAGGAATATGTAAAGAATATTTGATTAGTTAGTAAGTTTTACATAGGGAATATTTTAGTATAAAAGAAATGATAATCAACGAATAAATTAACATTCATACTAGAGAATTTGAACTGCCTACATCGGCACCCTTTTCTTTTGAATTGTTCATTGCGGTGCTTGCGCTGTTTTAGAAATATAGGCAGCTCACGCATGCCAACAGCTTTGGCGCTACACGCCGATATTTAGGTGAGTCTCTCCCTCTGGGAGTTAAAAACACAATGGTACCATAAAACAAAGCATGGCGATCCTGCCAACCTATTTCATGGCGATCCTGCACACTCGAAACCTCTATCAAGGGGATTCTGCTCATTTGAAGCTGAAAGTTTCTTACTTAAAATAAGAACAAAAATTTTAATTTGAACGTCGACGACTAACGCTGCGACCGAAAATGGAATTTCGACGTGAGAGGATGGAGTTGGAACATCAACCAAAAATATTGAAGACAATTACAAATAGGAAGAAAGCGAAGATGAAGAAGAAATTGTTGCGTTATTTGCGAGACTAACTAAAAAAAATCAACTTAATGATGACTAAAAGATTTACCCGCAACGACCAGGATTTAAAATTGTAAACTAATTATTTTAAGTCAAACTTTAATTTTGTATGGACTGAATAAGAATACGTTATTAATTAAGGATTTTTTTTTAAACAAATCAGTAAAATTTTAAGAGCGCATAAAATCATTATGAGAACTCTCATGAAAATTGTACCAAGATGCACTTCATGTTCAATAAAAAAATTAATAAATGATGTTGATTATGATTGATAAATGTATAGAATTAACAATTGGTAACGCGCACTAAAATAACACTTTACACTCTAGTTAAATTAGCCATCGATCGTAAAAATATTCGAAATATTGTATATAGATTTTGGTTTTTATCTATTCAACAAACAGTTTGAGTCAACACAAAATAATAGTGAAATAAGTTGACATTACGTATAAAAAAAATTAAAAACCACATTATTTCTTTAAATTTAGTTTGAAGCATTCGATAAATATGATAATTTTCAATAATACGGTATCATCAATGCTTAAATCAATTCTGCACATTTTAATTATGGTAGATGCAAATTGGCAAATAGAACCACTGAGACATCAATATATCTTTGAATTTGACACTTCAAAGTGCAATATATTACCTATATACCGCAGAAAAACATTTGGAAGAAACATTCCCAATAACTACAGATGAAATTATTGGCATAAATATTTTGAAACAATTACGCGCTAGGCAAACAAGACTTGAATAAGCCTACAGTTTGGAAAGAGTTACTTACGATAAACTTCTTCAGATCATATTTGTACGGTAGAAAATTTATTGTGGTGACTGACCACAGACCTTTGGTGTCATTATTCATGCACAAGAATCCATCATCTAAGCTTACTAGGATTAGATAAGATCTCTCCGATTATGATTTCAAGATTGTGTTTAAGCAAGAAAAATGAATTGCAACACGGATGCATTGTCACGCATCAAGCTAGACTCTGATATTTTAAAAACAATGATTCCTCCCGAAATAGACGAAAAAGTCTAAAGGTGTTGGCAATAACAAGGGGTATGTCTGCAATACAGAAAACAGACAATTTAATAAAAAATACTTCAATAGATGAGCCCGATGCACAAGTAAAGCCTGATCAACTTTACGTATGGGATTGCACATCAATATCAGAAGTAAGAAAAGTTATGAAGTTGAAATTTATATTGCGCAAAAATAGTAAATTCGATATCGTCAGAACAAGCGACGAAGTCATTGTATACTGTAGTGATAAAGTTACCGAGAAATACGTTTCCGCTAACGAAAAGCTATCAGCAACCTCAAATACAATTAGATCGAATGTTAGAATCTGCAACGATAAGTCCAGTGCGATATACATATCCACCATGGAAAAGTTGTTAGATGGAATTCTCCAGATGAATATATATGAATTAGCGTTATCAAATAACGATGATATCTTCAAAATAATAAGTAAAGAAGATTTCAAGTGTATAATTAATATGTTGCAACAAAATATAAAAATATGAAAGTCGCGCAAAACTAAGTATAATGCTATATGAACCCCCGCAGAGTATAAAGAATACAACAATACAAAATAAGTTGATACAAGAATATCACGACAGGCCACACGGAGGACATTTAGGAGTGAGAAAAACCCAATTAAAACTCAAACAAAGATTTTGCTGGAAAAACATGAACAGCATGATTAAAAACTATGTCAACAATTGCAAACAGTGCAAAATAAGTAAACAAGTAAGGCACACAAGAGAACATATGTTAAAACAGACACACCTACCACCAGTTTCGAAACAATAGCTATCGATATCGTAGGACCATTAAGAATCTCGAACGACTATAGATACATCTTGACGATGCAGTGTAAACTAAGTAAATTCGTAATAGCATCACCACTAGAATCCAAAGACGCCAAAACAGTCGCGTACACATTATTCAATGATCTTATATTAAAATTTGGACATTTCAAAATATTAAAATCTGACCAAAGTGCGGAGTTTACGAATAATTTAATACAAGAAATTTGCAAATTGCTTGAAATTAAACAGATCTTTTCGACTCCATACCATCATCAGACACTAGGCACGGTAGAACGCAACCATCGAGTGTTAAATGAGTAATTTCTAGCTTTTACCGAAGATCTTAATTGGGACAAGTGGATCCCGTATTACACGTTCGCATACAATACAACTCCACATGTTGATAATGGCTACACGCCTTATGAATTAGTATTCGGCAAAGTACCATATCTACCCAATGATATAGTCAGACAGACAGACAGAGTCTACGATACAGAAAATTACGCAAACGAATTGAAAATTCGATTACACCATGCGTTAAACAAAGCAAAACAAATAATTGAAAAAGTCAAACAGAAACGTGTCGACAAAATGACAAAAACCAATCCAATTTATTTAAAAACAAACGATTTGGTTCTCTTGAAAAAGGAAAATAAGAGAAAACTTGATAAACCTTATATAGGACCTTTAAGGGAAATAAATACAAATAATGTAAGCACAACAATAGAAGTTGATGGTAAACCAAGAAAAGTCCAGAACAATAATTTAAAATTGTACAAAATGACTGATTGATTTGATTTGATTGATTAACTAGTAGCAATTTGAAGTAATTCAACAATATTAAATTCATATTTTGAAATGACGTGTAAAGTAAACTAAATATTATATATAAAAAAACACATATAATGAAAATAGATATAAGCTCACGAAAAAATATTTTGAATTATATAGGAATTAAAAGTAGTAGTAGTTTAGTTGCGAAATCCCAGGTGACCAATGCACATGCAGCAAGAATAACACCGTAAGATTTTTCTTCTTCTATTAAGTATTCTGTACTAATAATACAATTAGTACACAATACTTCTGAGCGGTAAGGGTGTAGTGTAATACAAGCCACAACAAACAAAACAATATTCATACATTGCCATCTGATAGCCCGGAACGAGTTAAAACATTGTGAGTCAGGCTTTGTGGGTATATCCCGAGTCAAATAACAAACAATGAAATAAGAACGACTCAGCAAAACAATTGAAGACTAACAATGTGCACTGGGAACAAATTCAGTATGGCATAACAATGAAAATGATCAGGGGTTGTTGGCATTTTATTGCTTACATCTGCAGTAAGGTTCTTGAAGCCAATAAACCACACTTTATTGCTTGCACTTGCATTTTTTGACCATGGGAAAATATTGGAAATAAATTAAGGTCAGGAATATGTAAAGAATATTTGATTAGTTAGTAAGTTTTACATAGGGAATATTTTAGTATAAAAGAAATGATAATCAACGAATAAATTAACATTCATACTAGAGAATTTGAACTGCCTACATCGGCACCCTTTTCTTTTGAATTGTTCATTGCGGCGCTTGCGCTGTTTTAGAAATATAGGCAGCTCACACATGCCAACAGCTTTGGCGCTATACGCCGATATTTAGGTGAGTCTCTCCCTCTGGGAGTTAAAAACACAATGGCACCATAAAACAAAGCATATTTCACATGATTGGCGTTGGCTTAACGAACTAGAGCTGACTTCCCTTTTATAATTTGAGGGGTGTTTGCCTACATACATTTGTCGCTTGACTTTGCCCATCAGGGGAATCCCAGGAATTTATGCCTCACAGTCATGAGTTCCATGGTATCAATAATAATTTGCTGGATATGCCAATACTTGAAGTCTTCGAATGGCACAATAAAAATTATTTTTAGTGTGCAATAAGTGAATCAGATTTCATAAATTACATTTTGCAAACAATTGATTAGTTTGATAAAACCCCCCATTTCACCACCAAAATAAAAACATAATTAACTGACCCCCAATTTCTCCCCAAAGGTATGTAAAATACCCCAAATGGGGGTGAAAACTCCCAGCTTGGCAACCCTGGTTCTGGAGCGCGAATACATATACCCGTCCACAAATAATCGAATTTCATTGACAACTTCAGGCTCACTATTCATTTCCAATACTACTTGATAATACTACTCGACGAGAATTTTGAAAGGTGATAACATATGTTTATACGGAGGAAGGTTATGAGAAATAATTGCATTATACAGAAGTTGACGGACAAGTACAATAAAACACCGCATAATCAAGATGCGTCCCATAGTTGTTAACGTAACAAATGAAATGCATCTACTTGCAAAAGTTTATAAGAAAGTTAAGGTGGTTTCTATGCCTAAATTTAAAATTGGAAATCATGTGTGAATAAGAAAGTTCAAGCATGTGTTTGAAAAGGCCTACACACCGAACTGGTCGACTGAAATATTCACCATAAAGGAAGTGAAAAAAACACAACCACGGACATACTTTCTTGAAGATTATCAAGATAACACCATACAAGGTGGTTTATATGAAACAGAATTATTAAAGGTGAAATATCCCGATGTTTACCTTGTTGAGAAGATTTTGAAAAGGGTTTAAAATCGAGCTTTTGTAAAATGGCTAGGTTTTCCTTCGGCACATAATTCATGGATAGATATAAAAAACGTAATGTGAATGCATACCAGGATCCTATCACAACTCGCTGAAATTGCAGAACACGTTAGATTCGCAGACAGCGTTCACATGAGGTATATGATAGCCTGGGGCTATGCGTATCGCATGAGTCGTAATGGAGAGTGGGAAATGCATGCTCGTTATAGGTTTAGATTTAAACATCGCATTTCACAACTACATGAAATCAATCATACCAATCATACATACAATTCTTACATGCATTTCCTACTTTTCGATAAACTCATGGAATACCCCTGTTCTCAACATATGAGCAATCGATAATTAGCTTTGAACTCAGACACGACCCATCTCAATGACTCATGCATACTTGAAGACATGGTCAAGTGTTTTAAATACTGATCCAATTAATGTCGTCTGGGTACGGGCCAATGCCCTTTGCTGACCATATGCATTCGAGTGCAATAAATGTAGGTCATGATTGCAACTGAATAGTATGGGATATGTATATTGATTGGGGAACGGGAAATACTCTACCGAGAGAACCAAAACACGGTGCGAGTTACAGCGATATCCGCGAAATTCCGCAACCGAGGAAACTGCACACTGGGCAAAGATGTCATCGTACCTTTGGATAAGAATCTCCGAACTCCGACAAAAGGAACGAATTCTCTGTTATCAAAGACTTGCATAGCACGAAACAAGGGAGCAATAGTGTACAAAAGTTTTAAAGTGAGATTGTGGAATTATTCGCAGGTCTTACCAACCATGTTAGTATCCACGAAAAACAACAAGAAGCGTTAAAAGCAAAAAGGAGTTATTTTCTAGTATGTGCCTCAACGCGTTCCTTTCAGGACTTAAGGAACCATTAGGTTCAATAATCAGAGCAATGAAGCCTCAATCACTTGCCATAGCATTCTCGTATTGCATTCAGGACCAAAACATTTCATATACAAGATCCGACAGTTCTAAACAACCCTTTGGTTTAAGTCTCGAGCCCTCTGTAAACAAGTCATTTTCTCCACCACAGATTGGTCAATATAGAACCCAGTTTAGCTCTCTTAAACCAAAAACCGCGTTAAACGGAGTGCCACAATTTCGCCCATTTTTTAAACCAAGAACAGCTTTTCACCTTCCACAATTTTCACGGAATATAGCTCCACAAACCCAATTTAGACCACAACAATTTAGTAATTTCAGTAGTCAACAACGACAAATTCCGTTGTTCCCTCAGTCTAGTTGGCCTCAGAACAGTGCGATCAATCATAATTCAAAACTCCCATTCATTCAGAGACCACGGCCAATGGACACATCATCATGTAATTATAGACCATATTCAACACAATTACGAAACAGACCGTCCTTTTATAACACACTTAGGCCTACGAACAATCCAAAATTCACTGTAAAAGAATTATTTAATGTATCTCAACAAACCCCCGAAAATAATGATTTAGGTCCTCCACTGTACCTGAATCAACACCAGGATGATTATTCGAATTTAGATAAATATTACCAATATCAGGATCAGTGTGAATCAAACACACAGAGCTGGACTCAAGTTGATGACAACCATGAAGAGCAAAATGATATAAATTTAACCGAAAACATTGTGGATGATCAAAATTTTTCTCAAAATGCCTCCATCAACCTACCGGGTACATAGACGTGAATACGCATGGCTTCGTCCTTCCATTCATCAATATATCATCACCGTTTGGAAGACATCTAAAATTTCTTGTCGATACTGGTGCATCCTCTTCATTCATGAACCTTGAGTTCGTTAGCCAAGAATCTATCACTTACATAAAACCCATCTTCATAAACACCATTTTGAATAAATATGAACTAAACCAAGAAATAGTTCTACTGAATTTTGCAGACTTCAACCAACTGGGGAACATAAGGTTCCTCGTCTTCAAATTTCACGCTTACTTTGATGAGCTCCTTGGCATTGACACCTTAACCGCATCAGGAGCAAAGGACATTGCAACTAAAGAACTAATAACAAAGGTTTCTACGATCCCCTTATATTTCAAACCAAATCTTAGTTCAGCCAAATATTCGGTGCCTCCAAAAACAAAAATCATCGCGAAACTTCCTCTTGACGTTAAAGATGAAGATATTTACACCGGGATGGTGGAAATTCAACCTGGAGTATTTATTCAAGAGGGAATCTATAAGACAAAAGACTGGTATGGTTTATTTGAAGTTATCAACAAATCGGATAACGAACAAAACTTCTTACTGGAGCAACCATTAAAAGTAACCGCGTTTTCAACCTCTTAATTTTCAGAATTGTACAATTTTAGTATCGAGTATCTACATCCTGAAGCGCATTTAGAACCAACCGAAAATCTTGGAAGTCTTTTACGTATATCTCATTTAAAATCAGAAGAACAAAAAGTTTTAGTTAAAACCTGCCGTGCATTCGACGATATTTTCTTTAAAGAAGGCCACAAGCCTACATTCAGCAACACAGTTAAACATAATATTCGAACGTCGGATGAAATTCCAATATACACCAAATCTTATCGATACCCACATATTCATAAAGAAGAAGTAAATAGACAAATCCATGAAATGCTGAGACAGGGTATTATCCGACCCAGTTATTCCCCATGGAGTTCCCCCGTTTGGATAGTCCCAAAAAAAGAAGGATGCTACCGGGAAACAAAAGAGGCGACTCGTAATCGACTACCGAAAGCTGAATGACAAGACAATAAGCGACAGATATCCGCTTCCGAACAACACGGAAATCCTAGATAAGCTTGGTAAAAGCATGTGTTTCACTACACTCAATCTAGCAAGCGGCTTCCATCAAATAGAGATGGCTCCTCACGATATTCAGAAAACCGTCTTTACTGTAGAAGGAGGTCTTTATGAATATATAAGGATGCCGTTTGGATTAAAGAATGCTCCCTCGACTTTCCAACACGTAATGGACAACGTGTTAGGAGAATTACAAGGAAAGGTGTGTCTAGTTTATCTCGACGATATTAATATCTTTTCAACTTCCTTGCAGGCACATATTGAAAATCTAAGTAAAGTATTTAACACGCTCCGCGAAGCAAACTTAAAAGTGCAACTCGATAAGTCCGAGTTCTTGCACAAAGAAATCGCTTTCCTGGGACATTTGGTAGCAACCAAGGGTGTTCAACCAAACCCAGACAAAATACGAACAATCAAAGACTTCCCGATTCCTAGAACTCAAAAGGAAATAAAAGCATTTTTGGTTTTATTGGGATACTACAGAAAATTCATTAAGTATTTCGCAAAGCTCACGAAACCCTTAACAAATTGTCTCTAAAATTGAAGCAAAGTTGAGCTTAATGAACTATACGTTCGAACATTTAACCAGTGCAAGGACCTCTTAACAAATGATCCACTTTTACAGTACCCAGAATTCACAAAGCCTTTCGTGCTAACAACCGATGCGAGCAACTTCGCAATTGGTGCGGTACTGTCCCAAAGCCTAATCAGCAGTGATAAGCAAATTTGCTATGCAAGTAGCACTTTAACTAGCTCCGAGATCAATTATTCCACGATCGAAAAGGAGCTACTGACCATTGTATGGGCAACAAAATACTTCCGGCCATACCTTTTTGGAAGGAAGTTTAAGATCGTTACTGATCATAAAGCTTTGCTTTGGCTTATGAGCCTGGAAGATCCAAACTCAAAACTCATTCGTTTGAGATTAAAACTGGAAGAGTATGACTATGAGGTCATTTATAAAAAGGGAACCCAGAATTCCAATGCCGACGCCCTTAATCGAATAAAGCTTTCCCCTAAAAATCCTAGAGTCGAAGTTAATACCAATTCATCTAGAATCTCAAATGTTTCGATACAAGGTGTAGACGGGTCAACCGTTTACTCTGCTAGCGAAGATAATCACGATGGAATCCCAATATCCGAGAAACCTATCAACGAATTTATTGTTTCACTGATTCTCGAAAAACCAAACAGGCAACCTCACATTACGTCGGAGGTATTCTTGCGCAATAAGTAAAGAAAAACAATTCGATTGCCGGAATTTAATGAGCAAAAGATAATCGAAATTTTCAAAAAATATTTCGCACCTCATAAAGTCAATGCGGTTTTAACCCACGATGACATTTTCAAACTAATACAATCAGTCTATTCTAAATATTTCTCGCGTAGTAAAACCTTCAAAGTTATCAGGAGCATGGAACTACTCCAAGATGTTACGAGCAATGACGAACAATATAAGATTATCAGAGATTATCACACTAACAACAACCACCGAGGAATCAATGAAACCCTGATGATCAAGACAACATGCGGTCCAGACAAATTTAAAGTCACTGGAACACTTCTTATATACTTTGAGAAGTGTGATGTTACAGTCAACAGCGTAGTGTACACCTCCAAACAAACATCATACTGGGACCAAATAAAGATATATATCATACTATTTTTAATGATATTAACGTCACCCTCTTCAACTGTAATAACTCCATCCAACTTCAAAAACTTAGTGGCTACCAGTTCTTAGAAAAAAAGGCTATCATCATCCCTCCAGAACAACAGTTCCTATACGAAGGAACTACGGCTACCATTGTATACGTAACAAAGCTGATCACCATCATCATCATCTTTACTTACCTGGAGACAAGCCACAGAAAACGCTCAAAAGTTATCCTGCAACCAGCAACTGCAAGCATCATCGCTCCTGCCAATGAACTAACAGGGATGCGGTTTCTTTGGCCATCGCTCAAGACTAAGAGGGGAGGAGTTACAGCGGGCTCCCACGCCTAACAATAACAAGCTGGCCCAGACCGCAGACTCCGCGAAATTCCGCAACCGTAGAAACTGCACACTGGACAAAGATGTCATCGCACCTTTGGATAAGAATCACGTGTTGCAGACGCCCCAAATGATAAACTTTAAATACACCTGAAGCGACGGAAAAAGTACAGTTGTTTTGAAACATCCGTTGTAATCGTAGCGAAAATAAAATTGTTTAATTAAAAATGGTTTTTTATGTATCAGGAGTAAAGTTACTTTAACTCGCGTGATTGGTTCTGGTTATTAATTTAGTTATTCAGAGTAGGAAAATATTATGTATTAGTCTAAGAAAATTTGCAATAAAAGAACGAGTTGGGCTTAGGCTCATCCTCATTAATCCACGGTCAAGGAACTAAGGATACTGTTTTATTTAGCGACATTACCTGCCAGCAGCAAAGTTCTTAAGTACTGGTTAACTGAGCTAAGACTGCCTTTCTTGTTCGGCAGAAAATAAATTGCCTCTGTTCTCGGCAATTTACAAGTAGACTTATCGGCCGCCTGAGACTTTGTTTCTGCGCCAAATATGTGGCAGACTTACTGCCTGTAGGTATCCCCTGAGATTATGGAGCCCACAACAATTTAAAGATTGTATTCTAGAGATATACCGCGCATCAGCATAGAGGAATATAGTCAACGGAAGCGACAGTGCGACGATGCAGTAACATTACAAGATGACTAGTGCTGTGGAACTACGCAAATATGACGAGTTTGTTGCGGAAAACATCAATGTACTTCTGGATGAATATCGTGAGAGGCTGCTAAGTGATTGCAGTTATACTCAAAGACCCCGTCTAGTTCACGCAATACACTACAATTCCTGTCCATGATTTTATGACAATGCCGAATCCGGACCGGATACATGTGAGTGTTGTGATGTTGAAAAAGCCTCCAATAGAATACAGAAGTTAATGTGTTTTTATTACAGAGTAAGAAATGTTAAGTTTTGAAATTATATACATGAAATTTTATTACAATGTTAAATAACATTCGAAACCAGTCTTTTATTTCTTCATATAGTTGTGATATGGAAAACGTGAATTGGAAATAAAAACAATGTTGTATGACAAAAATGCTTTTTATTCATCGTTGCTATCTTGAACACATTTTATTTTCAAATAACCACCCCTTGTGTCGTCTTTACCCTCGAATATGAGATTGTAACTTGTGATCTCGTTCAGCTCCTCAACCTGACGTTATTTTTTTAATTTTCTCCGAGAATCTTGGCGGAAGAAAACAGTAGGTCCCGTCCACCAAATGCACAGTGATGCGTGCTCCATACTGCGTGGTTATCAATCGAAAACATTTAATTCTGTATTTTTTACCTACGTCCAATGTAGCAAGTGCAACATGTTGATCAGGGGTATAGATGCAGATGTTGTCTAAAATTGCCACGGTTTTCTGAAAGGAAAAATTGATAGTTAGCCTCAGCCATCAAACTTAGTTGTATTACCTACCATTTTTAAAGTTCTTTATATGTTCGCACTGACACAATTTGAAAACGTAAGATGGTGAGCCCTAATCTAACTTACGTCAGCTGCAAAATAGGCCTTGTGAGGCTGCAATTTAAAAAAATTTAGAATAATGCTGTAAGCAAAAACAGAGAAAAATTTATTATATCAAAAATAAGAACTTAAAAATAAAAACACTTACCTTTCTGATAACATATCAGAATGCTGTCCGACAATTTATGATAACCCATGGTACCAGCCACGGATTTTTATACAAATTTTTCCACACCGGTGATCATAGCTTGGTCACTTTCATTCCCTCACGACAACACTATAACGACTTTAATCAAAACACACGCACCACAATTAACAATGTACAAATTGCAAGCATATGCATGTAGTCTGTGCTACCAGCCGTGTTAACCAAACATCATTTTCTCATGAAGCTAATTAATTCACATTGCAAATTGAGCCATATCACTTAATTACTCCATTTCGCAATATAGTGTAGAATATGTACATGCTTCCCCCAGCAACACAAAAAACTCGTACAGAATGCGGAAGAAAAGTCGTTATTTTAAAAATATTCCACCTCAATCTACAGTTCTCTTGCAATAGCAAGAAAAACGATTCATCTGCCGTTACCTACTTGATCATTCATGATACATCTCTACTCGAAAGAAGCATTTGTTGGAACAGGGTCAATGCGACGTCACGATCATCCTTCGGGGAATACCTTCAATTACAATAAAACACATGTATCGGACTCATTCAGGTTGATCTTTCTCTCTACTATCATTCGTTCGCCTTCAAAAAAGACTTGAGATATTTTAACCTCCTGAATTAATGAACTCCTGGTAGACTGTCTCACAGTATTAAGAAAATTAATACATAGTTATATGTACTACCATACTTCTGTCCGATCATGGCTATTTAAATACGTTTCAACGTTCATGTGTATGAAGTTAATTGGATACTTTTCGTAATGCATTAAGGTTAGTATCAGAATTCAGTATGAATGGGAATTACCATTAAAACTTCACCCTTCTTCTCACCCATCATCATTCGGCTTGCCTTTTGCACAAATAACGTACAGTAACACGGCGTATTGAAGATCATTGGGTTCGTAATACATTAAGCTAATTTTGATACAGTGCCACAGAAAATGTACGTGCAAGGCTTCACCCTGTTCCCATCATTCGTTGTCTTAAACAGACGCTACATATATTCACCGTGTACAGAAGAAAAAATTAAATTAATGTAGTAAAAAAAATTTGCGCAAAAGGCATTTCATGAATATTTTGCCGTCAGTCATTCATGATGCCCTGGTAATCCATTTCACAAAAACTCAATAGATTCTCGTTTCTAGCACACCCGATACCCCTAAAAACCAACAGACTGGGCCCACAACATCGCTCAACGCCTCGCACATCACACTCTTAATGTATATACATGCACACATCTGTTCGCCATGCAAATCTAACAACACAAATCACCGCTACACACCTGATCAAACCTCAACATCTTTCTACCAACCACGCTCAGAAACCACTCACACCACAACACACATCACCGCTACACACCTGAACAACCTCTACAACTTTCTACCAACCACGCTCAGCAAACCCTCACACCAACCAACCAACCGCCACACCCCTCTTACAAAAGCAAATCACTGCATACCACCTGACAACCCCAACCAACCACCCGCAACACCCCTATTACAAACAACAAATCAACGTTAACAGGCACCCGTACACCAAACTCAAAAACGCACGGATTCCCCATCCAAACCCCTTGCATCGGCATACACCAAGCACCAACCTGCACTGGTTGGAACTGATTGAAAAACAAGTTCCCACCCATACAAAACCTGGTTTCAAGGTACGTCACACACTACTAAACCAGGATCATAATTTAACCATAAGAAATTACAGCAAAGGCATTCGCATTGGTGCTATTATGTCAGCAGATTTTCAAACAAGCTCGAAATAATGAATTAAATTTTTGCCATTCAACTCGCAAGACGACGAAACAAAACTGCCGCCAAAAACATAAAAAATAATTGTTACATATAGTTCTACAAGTGAAGTGACCGTCGCAATTCACCCGAAAATCTCGGAAAACTACAGAAAAACTTGGTCAGTCTCTGACGGTTTTTGTCATCTTCCCAACCTGACAGCAGAATAGGAATGATATCGATTTAACTACGTGATTGGAATGTCAGGTAAATTGCCTCCTAAAATGCGACCTGGATAACGTTACATGATCTACCACGACCCAACTGTGTTTTCGGACAACTCTTTCGTCTTAAAGACTTTATTTGATGCTTTGAATTCAGAATTCTGATAATTATTATGGTAATCATTACTCTGACCGGGATTTGTAAAATTTTGGCTATCAAAATTTCTATTATTATATCTGAGAAATTCACCAGAATCATAATCGTTCCGGTTGTTTTCTTGAAATTTGTTGGGGTAGTAGTTATTCTGGTAAGTCTGTTGTTGGTTTTTTCTGTCGAAATATCTAGTTTGTTCTGAACTTTGTCTATGATATGTTTGTCTTTTATCAAACTAACTATTATTTTTTTGAAAGTATAATTTTGAGAAGTAGTTGGATTTGAATCCGAAAAAGATTTGTTACCTAGGAAATTGTTTGATGCTGAATTCCGCCCTAATGCAAGAATCTTCGAACCTTCGAACTTTCAATATTTCCAGAATTAGATTTAAATCGTGTTCTTCGTAAATTTTTTCATACAATACCCCTTGAGTCATTTCTTTGATCGTACTGACCAGGAAAAGATTTACACTACTTAAATCTACGTGCAAAGTATGCTTATGATACAATTTTAATTCGTCCGATTTTATTTTAATTTTTTGAATTTTTTGTGCAAGATCACTTACTATTTTAACTTCCAGGCTGCAGATTCTCCTATAGATTTCCGCTTGCTCCGTATTCGGCCTGTATAGATGTTTGAGTGCTGTTTTGATTTCGTCCCAATTTTTGGTTTGTTCCAAATTGATAATTCCTTCCTTTGCCTCTCCTTGGATCTTCTCATAAAAAATCGTTCTTGTGACTGCTTTCCTGGTTTCTTCGTTGTTGATGCCTTCCAGATAATACTACATACTTGATATGAAGGAGTTTATAGATACGTCTGATTTTCCCGTGAAGTTCGACATGAACCTTATTTCTTTCAGGATATTTTCGAGAACTTTCGCATCATTTGCATCTTTTTCAATTTTGATGGCTCGCAAGGCATCTGCCAATTGATTGATTTGAATTTTGCGAGATTGTACTACACATTGTAGTCTGTGAAGCTCGTCCTCCATTGTTTCTTCCTGGATATCCCTTTGATTTGCAGAACGATTCTGCTCGTTTACTTTTCATGCTCTTCACAATTTTACCTTTACACAAATTCACTTTTTTTTATATACTTGGGTTTATGGGTAGCCTCACCCACGCATTTAAAAAACCTTAAGGCTTCACTTATTTTCCCAAGTTTTTTTTTTAATTAATTAACTGATTTCCTTTTCGGATATTGCGATCGTTTACCGAGGTAGAACGTTTTTTAATTAATTTTTTGAGTGTCTTATTTTTTCAGGAAAAAAGCGATAAAACTTTCTCAGTTTCGCGAATTAAACCGTTTTTAACTTACTGTGCCAGTTTTGGAAAGGGGTCTTGGCCACTCCAAAAAAAATAAACTTTGTTTGCCATAGTTAATGAAAAACCGATTGTTAAAATTTTCGAAAGCGAATCGTTTATTTCGCCGAAATGAAGTTGAAGACTAATCGTAATTATATCTATCAAGTATCCGGGAATCAAATGGGACGAGCCGGCAGGTATGCGTACAAATTTATATTCTATTTTTGCTGACGCTATGTCTGCGATGCGGCATGTGTCGTTTCCGAACATTAGACGTTGCGATTTGCAGAATGAGGTAAATGCAACGTCTGGAGTAATTCTTCGAAAGAGTTTCTTTGGCTCTTATTACTTTGTTGTAGCGTTTACATGACTAGCTATCGAAAGATTGGGAGAAGTCTCCATCTCCACCTGGCCCAAAAAAAAAGAGGAGCTGATATTGACCCTGGAATCTTGGGTTTTAGGCAACCAGGTTTGTGGTTTGTGGAATCACTTGCACCAGACTATCAAGGGATGACATGTTTCACAAGAGTGCTTGTTCTCTGACCATCTATACATAAGGTTCTATGTGGCTTTTAGCGCTCCGACAAATCCAACCTTCAATAACAAAATGAGGATGGATTGGGTCAAATACCAATCAGTATTCAAGTCTGCGCTTGAAGGTGGACCTCCACAAATCGAAGACATATGCGGTCTTGAGGAAGACGTTGGCACACTTAAATCGGCCTTCAAAAAAACAGTAAGGTGTGCATGTCATCCAACGAAGACTAGGATGAAGTATAAGCCCCCACGGTGGAGCAGTGACATTGCGGAGCTGCAGATGGAATGAAGGAAGTCCTTTAATGGAGCTAAAGGATTCAATGACTGGTCTTCTTTAGAACTTAAACTGAAAAAATTCAAATGATCGATCAAAAACGCACCTCGTGGAGATTTTCTGCGCAGGAATAGACAGCTCCAAGGATGTCAGTCGTCTGCGTAAAGACATGACAAGTGCCTCCACTTTTTTAGGATCTGTTAAAGACACGAATGGAGCCTGAACGAAATCCAGCTCCGAGACGCTAGCCACTCTCATGGACACGAACTTCCCGGCCAGTGAGAATGTGGCTGGCAAAGCTAATCCACATACGCTCCCAAACTGTCTGTCAGTCGCTGTGCCTGTGGACGAAAGATTCCTAAGGTGGGCAATCAGCTCATTTCAACCCTTTAAATTCCCTGGCATGGAGAATGTCTTACCTGTTAAGATCCAGCAGGGAATCAATATTGCAATGCCTCGGCTAAAAGCCACTTTCAAAGCATGTCTACGGCTTACTTTACACCGCGATGGAAAGAAGCTGAAATATTCCTAATATCTAAAGTGGCCATCTCACTCCTTACATTAGGATTATAGACCTATCAGCCACACTTTTTTTCTGTTGAAAACACTGTAACGACTGCTAAAGATCTATCTACGAGTTGCGCAGTAAGCATATACGAAAGGGAGATCAATTGAAACAGCCCTTCACCCACTCACCAGCCACATTGAAAATCGCTTAACCACAAAAAATATCCGCAAGCGGTTTTCCTAGGCATTGGAGGTGCTTTCAACAATGTCAGCCGTTAGGCGATTAGTAAGAGAAAGAGTAAGGGAAAGCAATGCTGAGAACAACCTGATAAGGTTCATCGGATAAAACTGCTAAGCAGCAGGAACATCAACTTCGCCAGTATGATATATATATAGAATATGAGGAATCCATATCACTTTATATGAAAATGGCTTGTGGTTAGCTTAGAGATCGTGTTAGAGATAAGGGGGGAGAGTTTGGAAGCGTGTTTGTTGTTTGCGGTTGGCTGAGTTTAGAGCGTGTTTGTTTGTGGTTTGCGGTTGTGTGTGAGTTTGGAGTGTTTGTTGATGTTGTTGTTGTTGTAGGCTGGTGTGATAACATATTGAAATAGTAAGGTGCTTCAAGTGATAAAGTGTGTTCTTGCAAGTTCGTATTTGATATTTCATTGTAGCGTAAATGTTTTAACCACGATATAATAAATTTACCTAATTTACGATTTGGATTCTCTTATTCGCTTGTGAAGAAATGTTTAAATTTATTGCATTTTTCGATTTTAGCATATGTTCTAAGTGATGGATTTAGGGTGGGTTTAGATCAGGAGTAAAGCAATATATTTTTTGGTAAATTAGATGTTGGGAGAATTTTTAATTGTTTTTTTTTTGCTGCTGCTCGAAAATAACCTTGCTAATTGTGGTTTTCGTCTGGTAATTAGGATGTGTTGCTTTGAATATAAAATAAACTGCATGTGATTAATGGAATAAGTTTTGTAATGTTTCTTCGGTGTTATTAGTCTGGGTATTATTTTCGGCAGTTTAATAGTGGTTTAAAATTGTTAAAAACATATTATACTGTGAATCTTGACTGTGTGATCAGTGAATAATAGTGAATTAAAATTTTTAATAACATATTATACTGTGAATCGTGTGTTCTATGAATAAAAGTGATTTAAAATTTCTAAAAACAACATATCATACTAAACAGAAACTTCGATAATTCAACTAAAAAATGTATTGTCATGATTGTAAAATTAATGTGGTCAGTGGATCGTGGCCAGCCCACTTGAGAACAAATTTACACAAAAAAATGCAGCTGAGGCGCTTGACAAGAATTTGAAGAGAGCCAAAAGTTGCTTCAGTAACCGAATCGAGACGCTAGGTTTTGAGAAGAAGGATGAAAATCTTTTGGATGTTGGATTGTTTTTGGAAAAACTGGAAGATCCAATGGAGGAATATCTCCAGAGAAGATTGGAGGAGTGTTTGGCATTTAAATTTAACATCGAAGTCTTTGCAGAGTTCATGAAAATGAATAATGATGTGTTGGCTGAAATGATCAGTGAATGTGTGATCTGTATAAAATCATTCCAAACAAAGATGGAGGTGATACTGAGCCCTGCTAAATTAGGAAATGCATTTAATAATATTTTAGTGTAAATAAAGGAGAAAATAGAAACGTTCCAAGCAAAATATAGTGCATGGGCGTTGATAAAAATAACCCATAGTGAACTTAATGTCAACGATTATAAACCACTCAGGGGGAAGAGTTTTATTTCATTACCCAGACAATTAGCTAACAAATGCGCGATTGTCAATGTAAACAATAAGGATGTTTATTGCTTCGAGTGGAGCATCATTTCCATCTTATATCCAGTGAAGGCGAGGTCTAATAGAATGTCATCATACCAACTCGGTAACATTGCTGACGATGTCATACGACTCAACAATGGAAAAGTGATGAATTTTTGGAAACTGAAATTTCCACTTAGAGTGACAGATATTTTTGAAAAATTAAACTATACTATCAGCATCATCTTATTCGGATACGATGATGAAATACGAAAGTCGTTGGTCCGTACTACCTAACAAAGGAAGAGAAGGTTGATCACATCAATTTATTGTTGCTGCAGGCTGGTGAAAAAAGTCATTACGTGTGGATAAAAAGTTTATCAAGGTACGAGATTACAATAAATTATATATAATATGCTCATGCATATTGCATAAAAGAGCAGAATATTTTCTATTCTAAAGCGGATCGTAACAAAAACAATTTTAGCTTTAAAATTCCACAACCGAAGTTACTTAACTCAAACATTCCGGTTCGATCTCTGAGGCCTAGCATTCCAATTGCACCTCCACAACAGAGACCTTTTTTCCAACAAAAATTCCAACCTTTCCAGTGGGGAAACCCTTCGGCTCCAAGACAAAACAATTTGCAGCCTTTTCAACGAGAAAACCAATTTTTTCCCACCAGACAATCAAATTTTCAAACACCGCAGAATCCATTTCAAACAAATTTTCGATCCACTCAAACCATGTTTTACAGACCAAACTACAGTGTGCCCCTACCGAGACCAAAACCTATAAATACATCCTCGGATGTTGTAAGAGGCAATAAGCCTCAGAACAACCAACGTCGTAATGACTTTTTCAGGCAAACCGGAGCCCCAAGGTTCATCTCGAAAGAACTTTTTAGTGACTAAACAAAATCACGGCTCTACAAACTCAGGCAATTACATGGACTTCCAACAAACTGGAAACCCCAGCAATAACCCGTATAACCTAGATGACTATTACTCTTCATATTATCACGTTGATGAAGACGATACTGTCTATCACACCTCCAACGAGAACGAACAACAGAATCATGCAAATAGTGGAAAGGAGGTATACAATGCGGAAGTAGACGATGCAAATTTTCCATCCAATGCCTCGAACCTTAGAACAGAAAACTAGAGGAATGGTGATATCCGTGTAAAAGCATATATGTGAGTGGTATCAATTCGCGCTGAAACAAGATGTCAAAGGAGACAAAACGTCGAACAAAACGTCACTTCAGAGCGTAAACAATGTTCGTGATCATCGAAGTTTCGTGGTTTAGTGCGAATTTCAGGAGTGATTCGGAGTGTTGCTGCAATCAGCCATAACGTTTTATCGTCCAAACCTTAAAAGTAATCCATTGCAAAATAAACAATAAAGGCAACAAAACTTGCAAATTTTTGAAATGAAGTGTGTGGTTGCAGACTGCGAAAAAGCATCAAATTCTCAACGCGGATTAGTTTCATTTCACAGGTAATTGCATTAATTTATATCTTATGTAAATATCAAGTCGCATTGAAAGTAGTATGCATTCATAAATTTGCAATTTTCATGTAATTAAAACAACAAACTGAATCATTGACATTTCTTCCAATTGGATCCGTCACAATTCAGTGGCGTATCAGAAAAGTTTGTCTCAATTTATTTAGACAATCTGAATTGATGAGTTTTGCATATGGCATGATAACTTATATATTATTTTTAGGTTTCCTGTAAATGGGAGCTTGTTGAAAAGTGTTACTGTTGACGAAAAGTGTAGAAAGCAATTTTAAAGCTGTGAATTAAGTGTTATTAACACTGAAGTGTGTTGTAGCTTATTGTGCGAATTACTCGCGTTCTCGGCCGGGAGGAGTATCTTTTCATGTGTGAGTCTATCCGAATATCCGCAAAATATGAGTGAAGCCGTAATTCCGCCGAAGCCGGTCCCAAGCCCGGTAAAAAAAGGAAGAGGGAGGCTGAAAGGTTTTATTTTTTTATATGCAATGTATGGTAATTATTTTTGAACGTTGTATGTATATAATAAATAATGTATGCGTCTAAATTTAATGTGTTAACATTGTTTCAAACATAACATGCATCAGTTGGCAGATATTAGATTGAATACTGCTTGCTTAATCTTATAGGAGAAGGAAGTTTGACCCCAGATCGCAAAAATGAATATTATGCCAATGCTTCCTGTTTTATGTACACATAAAATTAATAAATTAAATGTGCTATTGTATGATGAGTATGTCGTTTCATTCTTAATTTTAAGTTATTTCTTTCTTGAAATACAACTTCAAAGCAACTTAGAATGCTATTTTCATTTTGTTAGTATCTAAATACCGAATCTCAAGTTCGTGAATTAATCAAAATGTTTGATATTTTGCTCTTTGATACTTGTTTTGGAAATTTTCCCATATAGTTATTTGCTTGCTTGTTCTTAAATTTGTGAATGGCTTGCCAAGTTTGTCAATTCTTCTGATTATTCTTTCCATACAGTATTGAATTCTTTCATTGCTTCATGTTGAAGTTGATAATCGATTACAGTGCGAGCCAATCGTATAGGCTCATTTAATGATGCAGCTGCTATGATGCTCGTTATTTAATGCTTTCAAATTTTACGCTCAATATAAGCTTGTATTCCGGACAGTAAATATATTTTCCTTGAACTTTTTACATATGATACAAAATTTCAAATAAATCTTGAAATCCCGCCTTTTATTTGCCCATTTTCACTCGCATGCGATGTACGCCTTTAACGTCAGCAAGTTTAGTGTTAGCGTCACAACCACACTCATAAAAGTTAGCCCACTAAATTTGATGATTTTCCTCTCCTGTGTTTATTACCTCTTTGCCTCGAACGACCAGTTGGATACTTAGATATTAACAGGCACGGAGAAACCCTTCCGTACATCAATATCTCATCTACTTTTCGTCGACCACTAAAATTCTTAATTGATACCGGTGCGTCATCTTCTTTCATAAACCCTGAATATATAAATCCGCAAGATATTAAACTAATTAATCCCATTTCTATTATCACTGTCCTCGCAAAGCACGAGATAAATAAAGAAGTCACACTCCCATACTTTCTGAAATTCAACCAACCAGGTAGTGCAAGATTTCTAATCTTCAAATTTCATGGCTATTTCGATGGGCTAATTGGCGTAGATATTCTAAGTGCAATTGGCGGAAAAATCGATCTTAGTAATAATACACTAATTACAAACAATGCTTCTATCCCCTTCAATTTTAAACCTAATTTCCCTTCTCAAAAATACACTGTGGGACCTAGATCGAAAATGATTGTCAAATTACCGGTCGACACTCAAAATGGTGACATTTACATCAAGCCCACTGATTTGTCCAATAACCTTACAATTTCTGAAGGATTATACACTGCAATTGACTGGTATGCTATGATCGAAGTAATAAATACTTCACAATCAGAACAAACTCTACTGCTTGAACATCCGCTTATGGTAGAAACTCTTTCTCTCAAATATGAACAAATAAACAACCTTAACGTAAGCTGTGACACTGAAAACTCGTTCCCTTCGGCATCAAAAGACCTTATTAGCTTACTCCGAGTATCTCATTTGAACCTTGAAGAAAAGAAAGAACTCTTTAAATTATGCCGAGAGTTTGATGACATTTTCCATCGCGAAGAGCAAAATTTGAGTTTCACCAACCAAGTAAAACATCGAATAAAGACAACTAGTGACAATCCCATTTACACAAAATCTTATAGATATCCATTTGTCCATAAAGAAGAAGTCCGGAGGCAAATTTCAAGCATGTTTGACCAAGGCATCATACGCCCTAGTTACTCACCCTGGAGTTCCCCAGTCTTGATTGTGCCAAAAAAATCTGACGCCAGCTGGAAGAAAACATGGAGATTGGTAATAGATTATCGCAAGTTGAACGAAAAGACAATTAGCGATAGATATCCGCTCCCAAACATCAATGACATCTTGGACAAATTAGGCAAATTGATGTATTTTTCTACCCTTGATCTTGCGAGCGGGTTTCATCAAATAGAGATGAACCCACAGGATATACCAAAAACGGCTTTCACGGTTGAATCAGGGCACTATGAATATGTGCGTATGCCTTTCGGGCTTAAAAATGCTCCCTCAACCTTTCAAAGAGTGATGGATAACGTCCTCAAAGAATTGCAAGGTAGTATTTGTCTCGTCTATCTAGACGATATTATAATTTTTTCCACCTCCTTGCAGGAACATGTCGAGATTCTGAAGAAGGTTTTCGTTAGACTACGAACAGCTAACATCAAAATTCAACTCGACAAATCGGAATTTCTTAAAAAGGAAATTGCCTTCCTAGGTCACTTAGTCACGACTGAGAGTATCAAACCAAACCCCGATAAAGTCGAAGCAATAATTGACTTCCCAATTCCTAAGACAACCAAAGGAATAAAATCCTTCCTTGGCTTACTTGGATATTATCGAAAGTTTATTAAAGACTTCGCGAAACTAACAAAGCCTTTAACGGAATGCTTAAAAAAGGGTCGTACTATAGATTTCAATAATCGATACGTCAACGCCTTCAACTGTTGTAAAGATATTCTCATGATTGATCCACTTTTACAACATCCAGATTTTAGTAAACCATTCGTTTATACGACGGATGCGAACAATTTCGCTATCGGAGCCGTCTTATCACAAGGCCCTATTAGCAGCGAGCGATAAACCGATATGTTTCGCCAGCAGAACATTAACTGATTCAGAAGTTAATTATTCTACCATAGAAAAGCAATTTTTAGCTTTAGTATGGGCTACTAAATACTTTCGACCCTATTTGTTTGGCCGCAAGTTCAAATTCGTTACTGATAATAAACCCCTCACATGGATGATGAGCCTGAAAGACCCAAATTCTAGACTTATACGTTGGCGCTTAAAGCTTGAGGAATACGACTACGAAGTAGTCTATAAGAAGGGAATACAGAATAGTAATCCTGACGCCCTATGTCGAATCAAAACTCCACAGAAGAAAGCCGAAATCAACGCAAACGAAACTATTGACAACGTTAACGATTCAACGCAATGTACTAGAGAAACCACTATACATTCGGCAGACGAAAACCTTAACACTGGTATCCCAATTTCTGAGCAACCGCTCAATGAGTTTTCACTCCAGCTTATACTCGAAGTTTCAAACAGATTTCCACAGTCAATTCTAAAAATGCCTTTCAGGAACAAGCAACGGCAAATAATTCGATTGCAAGAACTCACTGAATCTGCAATCATAGATCTTTTCAAAAAAATTGTTGCACCCAATCGACTTACTGCAATTTTAAGTTCAGATGAAATTTTTAAACTTATCCAAGACGTCTATTCAAAACATTTTTTCCAATCTAAATTTTTTAGACTCGTTCGGTGTACCGAGTTACGAAAGGATATCATAGAAATTGACGAGCAAGACGCACTCATTAATAAATACCACACACAAAACAGCCATCGTTGTATAAATGAAACTCTCGCTCATCTTAAACGGGAATATTATTTCCCCTATATGAAAACTAGGATTACTCAAATCATCAATAACTGTGAACAATGCCAAACACTCAAATATGATCGAAATCGACAAAAACCAAAATTTCAATTTACCGAATCACCAAAGAAACCCCTTGAAATTCTGCATATGGATATCTACACAATCGACAAACAATACGTCCTCACACTTATCGATAGGTTTTCTAAGTTTGCTGCAGCTTATATCCTAACTGCCTGAAATAGTCTAGCAATTATCAAATCACTAAGACATTTCATAAGCCTGCACTGCCTACCTGAAAATATTATCACTTTTGTCACAGATCAAGGAACAGAATTTACCTCCTCGATATTTACAGATTTTTGCAAACAATATGACATACACCACCACGTCACCTCATTCGAACAAACTAAGAAAGATTAAATTCACCATAACTGAATATAGACTAATCTCTCATAAAAACCGAGACAAGGATCCAGAGGACATTCTAAATGAAGTCATTGCAACTTATATTAATGCCATACACTCTCCACTAACTATACACCCTTTGAACTATTCTATGGTAGGACTTACAAATTCGACAAAAATATAAATTTCAATAGTTATCACGAATATTGAGAAAACCTTAAAGAATTCCGAAATAAACTCTACCCCGAAATTAAGGCTAAACTAAAAGAAATATCAAAAAGGAAATTAGAAAAATTAAATAGTAACAGAGAAGACCCCGAACCTGTTAATAAAGGATCCATAGTATATCGCAAAGAATGTAGAAGGAATAAACTAACCCCTAGGTTTACTCGACATAAAATAAAAGAAGATAATCTTACTACTATTACTACCGACAAAAATAAGAAAATCCACAAATCAAAGATTAAAAAAGCATGAAAATTTCAGACAACTTCTGGTAACATTCGGACAGAAAATGGACCTACAAGACCTGACGAATAAGAAGGGACTTTCACCAATAAAACTTGGCGACGCACGTTTCATTACATCATAAAGTGACTTAACACATATAGTACGGCTGGACGAATGCAAAGACAACATCGAAAGGATAACCGACTCACTCAGGACATTTGACAATATTACAGAACTAATGGAAACTTTGCAAACCACGGAGAAGAAACTTAGAACAGTAAGTAACAAACTCTTTTCTATAATGCCTCAGAAGCGAACAAAGCGAGGATTAAAAAATGGATTGGGTACTATCAATAAGAGCATCACCGGAAATTTAGACGTCAACGATGCCGAAAGAATTAATAAATAAATGAATGCCATAATGAGTAACGAGAACAACCTAAAATCAGAACTTAGTCAGCAAACTCAATTGAACACGCAGATAATTGAACGATTCGGAAATATAACAAAAAACATTAATCAACAACAAGAAACAATCACCAGTTATCTCAAATATTTGAATGAAAACTGCCGAAACCAAATCAAAAATGACTACAAAATTTTTGAATACTCTCAATATCTAAATCATATCAACTACAACATTGATTTACTGAATGAGCATATCACAGGTATTTCCAAAGCAATTATTCTAGTTAAATTAAATATAATTCCAAAAATTATTCTTAACACCGAGCATATCCAAAGTTTCGATGAGAAGTGCAACTACATCGAGAAGACTTTCCACTGCCATCAAACATCGAGTTGGAAAAGGACCGCTCAATCAACTTGTGTCGCAAAACTTATCAACAACGAACCAGCCCAATGCGAACTCCACGATCGTGACAAAGAAGTTGAAATCTTCGAAGCAGAACCAAGTCATTTAATTTTCATCAATATCCCCGAAACAATGATCAACACTACCTGTGGACCAAATAAGATTAAAATAAAAGGAACCCTCTTAATACGATTCACAAACTACCAAATTTTCTTAAATTAAATCACCTATAGCTCTAAATCGACATCGTTTTGGGATGAAATAAATATTTACCCAACAACATTTAATCAAATAAATTTCACATCTCCCCTCGTCAACAGACTCCAGCTTCAACAACTTGGGAAATATCAATTTACAAAAAACCGATCTTTTAACCTCCCAGTTACCTACGTACAACAAAACCTTACCATATCTATTTCAATCGCAGGCGCCATCACTGTCATCATTATCCTTCAATTTTTGCTGTACCGAAGATCCAACATCATCCTTACCACACAGAAAGACTTATTTCCGACTGTAACCTCGAATTGCGAACCAACCAGGATAAAATTCCATTGGCCGAAGCCTCTGACTAAGGGGGAAGGAGTTACAGAATCACCTTCCCAACATTATGATCACACGTGCCATTAAACAGGCCATCAAATCTGGATCATCTTCCCAACACCATCGTCGCTACACGTGCCAGGTCATCGTTCAGAAATTTGCTAATTCAATAAGTCCAATTTCGACACATGCCGGATGCATACTCATCAATTTCTATGCCATAAATTGTTAACTGAATTTGTGGAAATACGAGTTGTAATTAATCAGTAGAAGCAGAAGCTCTGCTCAAATAAATATTGAAAATCAAAGAATTGTTGTTGTTTTTTATTGAAGGATAATTAATATTCTTAACTCGCAAGATTGGTTCTGGTTATTAATTTAGTCATTTAGAGTAGGAATATATTATGTGTTAGTCTAAGAAAATTTTAGGCTTCGGCTCATCCTCATTAATCCACGATCAAGGAACTAAGGTTACTGTTTTATTTAGCGACATTGCCAACCAGCAAAGTTATTAAGTTCTGGTTAACTGAGCTAAGACTGCCTTTCTAGTTCGGCAGAAAATAAATTGACTCTGTTCTTGGCAATTTACACAAATAGACTTATCGGCCGCCTAAGACTTTGTTTCTGCGCCAAATATGTGGCAGACTGACTGCCTGTAGGTATCCCTTGAGATTATCGAGCCCACAACAATTTAAAGATTGTATTCTAGAGATAAACCTCGCATCAGCCTAGAGGAATATAGGCAACGGAAGTGACAGTGCGACGATGCAGTAGCATTACTTGGCGATCCTGCAAGCTCCGGCCAACTGAAAGAAGGAGAAATTCACGGCATAGAAACTATCGACGACTTCAATAAAGTGTTTGAGAGATGCTGCCTGAGCATAGAAAGGGAACTTAACCACTCTTCAGAGCCCAAGAAACACGAGTATGTGCCAACACCAGTCTCGCATGCACCTTGCTACAAGCCAACACCATTACTTGGACCACGACCAAGACATATGAAAGAGTTCGTGAAAAAATAAGTTGACCAGCCTCTAAAAATAATTAATTTAGAACGCCGACAATGAGGAGGTAAGGCATACAACGAAAGGCGCCAAAAAGCACTTCTACACAGGATGCTACATATCTCCACAGGCGAGCAGAAAATGAAATTTACCATGCAATTAAACGAACTAAAAAAGAATGATTTTATAAAATAATCTAATATCAAATAAATAAATCAAACAATTGTACAAAAACAATATACTATATTTTATAATTCATAAAAATGGGCAACGATTGTAGCACAAATTCAAATATATTCATAGAATACAAACAAACAATAAGTACTACGGTCATCTTTTCAGTCATCTTAACCTTTCTATACATATATAACAACAAACAAAAACAGTATGCTGGAAAAATAGTAGATAGGAATATTGTCTTATGAAGGAATAATGTTTAGAAAATTAAACACAAAAATATCCTCAGATGCCTACAAACAGATTGAAAGAGTTGTAAGTCGAACTACAAACGACCTGATCGAACCTAAAGAAATCAAAGACCTGCACGGTCAAAACACTCAAATAAAAATTAGAATCCGCAATAGAAATTGAAAACGAATTTCTAGATCTTTTTAGGAAAACTCAAAGAAGGCACAGAAGTAGAACTCAAATCAATAATCTCAAATATTAGTAAGGCATTGATTTCAGGTCTAATCCAACGGCTGAACGCTGAAAATATTTTTCTAAAGATAGATGAGGATATTACCTACACTACAATGGCGGAATTTAACATTGAAACAGCTTTTAAAACCATACCAAGCTTTGACGGTAAATTCTCTGAGCTCGAGACATTTTTAATAGTAGTAAACCTCATTAGCAAAAAACTAACGCCAGAAAGAAAAACCGAATTGCTAGATTTCATTCTACATGTCAAACTCACCCCTAATGTAAGACCATCATTAACCCGCCAGCGGTGACGCAAAATCATCTTACATAGTTGGTGACGTCGGTCTCAGAGACCGAAAATTTTGAGTGAAGATCAATCCAAAATAACACAATTTCTGTAAATGTAGCAAATTGAACTTAAAAAATACAAGGTTAAAGTATAATAAAACACAACAAATTATTACACCACATCATATTTATTAATAATAATAAAATTTCCTTGCAACATTAAAAAATTATGTTATTTTCATACACATATTTTTAAGTTTAAATACAAATAATTTAAATATTATTATTTTACTCAAAACAGCCTTCGATGCAGTTTGAAGACTAAGCAATCTTCAAAAAAATTAAAATGTTTTAAGTCATTGAGCAAATAATAAGCCACAAAATTATTGGAACTTTCATTCACTTTACACTGAAACTGCATTGCACAATATGGCTTATTGTAGTCGCAAATAAAAGGATTTCGGATGAAAATTGTGGATGATTACACAATATTATGTAAGGATCACATACGATGATGTTTTTGTCTGAAAGTCCTTTGTACATTTGGCTTGCGTTTTGTTGCGGACCATATGTACTCGATAAGTGTTTTCAAGTCCACCACAACAACAGGTACGCAAAATTATGCACAAGTATTATTTTTAGACATTTGAGACACCATCCTTAATCAATGAATTTATAGGTAACATTTGAGATACTACATTTGAATCATTTGCTGATCTGGTATAAACTTCCTCATATAAAAATGCCAGCCAATACATAGCATACTCAAGTGACCACACATGTAAAAAAAATACTCAATTGAATCATTTCACTTACGTAAATGGTAACGTCGGTCTGACAGACCGGTTTAGGGCTTATCTCTGGAATTCGCACTCACGTTACCGTTACTTGATCGACTATCAAGTGGAGATGTCCGATCAGGCAGCTATGCAAATTTACAGCCAGAATCGACAAAGGATTAAGAAATTATTCTATGTTTTCTACGAAACCGGTCTCACAGACATATGCGTCACCGCTGGCGGGTTAAATACATCGAATGTAACAGATTTAGAAAATTTTCAAAACGAACTAAGACTAAAATATAAAAACTCAAAAACAATCCCTCAAGTCCACACACAATTATCAACCATTACACAAAAACGACTACCTATTTCCACATATAAAGACAAAATACTAAATAAAGTTAATGAGCTCAACCAACTACAAATAAATGAACCAGGTCCAAACCCAACACAGGCTGCAAAACAAGCAATACACAGCATAAATGATACATATGATTTAACGGTGTTCAAAAACGGTCTGAACGACCAGATAAGGGAAACGATATTTGCCGCAAGACCTAAAAACCTCAGTGAAGCAATCTCTCTAGCCACATAAGTAGAAAGCACGGAAACCCAACAAAATAACATACTCTACATTAACAGAAATAACAGAAATTTCAACAACAGATACCCAAACAATAATAATAATAGAAATAGTTATGTTACTCAAAACTTTCATCGAAGACCATGCGATAGTATTCAGAATAATATTAATCAAAATTTTAATAATGGTAGACCACCCAATAACCGAAATTTCAACAGCAGAAATTTCAACGGTGCTAGAAACTCGCAAACAAATAGAAATTTCAACAATAACAGAAATGGAAACAGTATAAACAACAATAATAGAAATTCCTACAATAATAGAGATAATAATAGGAGGATCCGCATAATATCAGATCAGGGAAACTTGACAACCTCCCGAGAGGAACTAGGCAACCTCCCGGTAGAGCAATAGTAAATAAAGCCAATATCCATATGAATAGACGTAATGATACTAACAGAATATATAGAATAACGGATATTAGCATTAATTATTATATTACTAGTAGGCACAGGTGCAGATATCTCGAGACTCAAAAATAATAGTTTAATTCGGAAAAATGTCGATCTACAGCCCGAAAATAAATGCAAACTCATGAGCATAACCGACGAGACAACAATGTCTCTAGGAACTACCAAGCAACAATTTATCATCGAAAACGAGATGATAACTAACATGTTCCACGTAGTAGATGAGGAATTTCCAATTGAAACTGATGGTATATTAGGAAGATATATACTCAGTAAATATATGTGCAAAATAGATTTCGAGTCCTATACTATTACCTTTTGCATCCTTGACAAAGATATTACAATACATATGTAGACCAGAAAAATCAACATGGCACAAATTGTCATCCCGGCAAGAACTGAAGCCGTGATTCCAATAGAAATTAACAGATCCGAAGACAGCGTCATTTTTAACAAGAAAATACAAAAAGGAGTATTGTTAGGGAACTGCATTATCCCAGCAAGAGGTGTATGCCACGTTAAAGTGTTAAACACGAATGAACACAATATAACACTCAAAAACTTCGAGTTAGAACTAGAACCTTTGAAAAACTATAAAATTTTGAAAACTAAACAAACATTCGACAACAAACGTTTGAACTGATTACTGGAAGTCATAAATACAAACAGCTTAGATGAACAAGCAAATAAGGGCTTGCTAGAAATTATAAAACAATATCAAGATGTTTTTTACCTTGAAGGTGAACAACTCACTAAAAACAATTTCTACAAGCAAAGACTCCATACTACTGACGGTACACCAGTATACATTAGAAATTATCGGTTACCTCACACTCAGAACGAGGAAATACAAAAACAAGTCCAAGAATTGGAGGATAACGTCATTGTGGAGCCTTCAATAAGCCCATCCAACTCACCATTGCTTGTTGTACCAAAGAAAAGTTCTGACGATACAAAGAAATCGAGACTTGTCGTTTACTTTAGAAGGTTAAACGACAAGAAAGTCAATGACAAATTCTCATTGACAAGGTCGAAGATGTGCTCGACAAACTAGGTAGAGCAAAATACTTCTCCACCTTAGATATGACGAGTTTCTTCCACCAAATTGAACTAGAGAAAGACTCCAGACCTTTGACAGCATTTTCCACTAGCAACGGACACTATCAGTTTAAAAGGCTACCTTTTGGACTTAAAATATCCTCAAACAGTTTTCAAAGAATGCTTACCATTGCACAAACTGGTTTAAGTCATTCAGCTTTTTTATATGCCGATGACATTATGGTCTTTGGATGCAGCATCAAACACCAAAATGATAATCTATCGAAAGTTCTACATAGATTGCGCAGATCGTTCCCGTTCATTTCCCCGAATCAATTAATCCCCGACTATTATTTCCCCGAATCAATTAATCCCCGAATACTATTTCCCCGGATCAATTAATCCCCGAATACTATTTCCCCGAATCAATTAGTCCCCGTATGCTATTTCCCCGAATCAATTAATCCCCGAATACCGTTTTAATTATTTCCCGAATAAAATTTCTTAGCACTCACTAATTTTTTTATGCATACACTCGTTTATTTGATTTTTACACTTAATCGATTTACACGTAAACATACAATTACGATCTTATTAAGTGACCAATTGCTTGCAAATATTCTAAATATGTGTCGTAATTTTCGTAATTATTAACAACAGTTTTCAATGGCTGCTGTATACCAACCCAATTTTTTCGGCGCCACCCTTCAGACACATTGTTTGTTTTTGCCAGCCCTTCGCGCGTGGGATCATATTGATTGCACAGGTGTACTGCATATCTTGGTGGCAATGGCCTCCGCCTGCCTCGTGCTGGAGCACCATTCACGTACGTTGCGTCAAAATAAATAGTTGACATATTTTCCCATTACTTTAGGAGTTATTTGCTTGAGGGTGGCAAAGGCCTCGGTAACGTCACATATTGGCACCAAAGCCAAAGCTGCAACACAAGTAGCAGCATAATGAAAGTAACGAAAAACTTTTAATATATTTTTGGAGTTTCATTTGTAATTTATTGAAATATGTAAAAATAAATAATTTTCTTAAATTGTAGATGGGTTGAAACAAATAAATCTATAAAAATTTATTTAAAATTTAAAGATAAAATGTGTAGTGTAATACAAGCCACAACAAACAAAACAATATTCATACATTGCCATCTGATAGCCCGGCACGAGTCAAAACATTGTGAGTCAGGCTTTGTGGGTATATCCCGAGTCCAATTACAAACAATGAAATAAGAACGACTCAGCAAAACAATTGAAGACTAACAATGTGCACTGGGAACAAATTCAGTATGGCATAACAATAAAATGATCATGGGTTGTTGGCATTTTATTGCTTACATCTGCAGTAAGGTTCTTTAAGCCAATAAACTACACTTTATTGCTTGCACTTGCATTTTTTGACCATGGGAAAATATTGGAAATAGATTAAGGTCAGGAATATGTAAAGAATATTTGATTAGTTAGTAAGTTTTACATAGGGAATATTTTAGTATAAAAGAAATGATAATCAACGAATAAATTAACATTCATACTAGAGAATTTGAACTGCCTATATCGGCACCCTTTTCTTTTGAATTGTTCATTGCGGTGCTTGCGCTGTTTTAGAAATATAGGCAGCTCACGCATGCCAACAGCTTTGGCGCTACACGCCGATATTTAGGTGAGTCTCTCCCTCTGGGAGTTAAAAACACAATGGTACCATAAAACAAAGCATGGCGATCCTGCCAACCTATTTCATGGCGATCCTGCACACTCGAAACCTCTATCAAGGGGATTCTGCTCATTTGAAGCTGAAAGTTTCTTACTTAAAATAAGAACAAAAATTTTAATTTGAACGTCGACGACTAACGCTGCGACCGAAAATGGAATTTCGACGTGAGAGGATGGAGTTGGAACATCAACCAAAAATATTGAAGACAATTACAAATAGGAAGAAAGCGAAGATGAAGAAGAAATTGTTGCGTTATTTGCGAGACTAACTAAAAAAAATCAACTTAATGATGACTAAAAGATTTACCCGCAACGACCAGGATTTAAAATTGTAAACTAATTATTTTAAGTCAAACTTTAATTTTGTATGGACTGAATAAGAATACGTTATTAATTAAGGATTTTTTTTTAAACAAATCAGTAAAATTTTAAGAGCGCATAAAATCATTATGAGAACTCTCATGAAAATTGTACCAAGATGCACTTCATGTTCAATAAAAAAATTAATAAATGATGTTGATTATGATTGATAAATGTATAGAATTAACAATTGGTAACGCGCACTAAAATAACACTTTACACTCTAGTTAAATTAGCCATCGATCGTAAAAATATTCGAAATATTGTATATAGATTTTGGTTTTTATCTATTCAACAAACAGTTTGAGTCAACACAAAATAATAGTGAAATAAGTTGACATTACGTATAAAAAAAATTAAAAACCACATTATTTCTTTAAATTTAGTTTGAAGCATTCGATAAATATGATAATTTTCAATAATACGGTATCATCAATGCTTAAATCAATTCTGCACATTTTAATTATGGTAGATGCAAATTGGCAAATAGAACCACTGAGACATCAATATATCTTTGAATTTGACACTTCAAAGTGCAATATATTACCTATATACCGCAGAAAAACATTTGGAAGAAACATTCCCAATAACTACAGATGAAATTATTGGCATAAATATTTTGAAACAATTACGCGCTAGGCAAACAAGACTTGAATAAGCCTACAGTTTGGAAAGAGTTACTTACGATAAACTTCTTCAGACCATATTTGTACGGTAGAAAATTTATTGTGGTGACTGACCACAGACCTTTGGTGTCATTATTCATGCACAAGAATCCATCATCTAAGCTTACTAGGATTAGATAAGATCTCTCCGATTATGATTTCAAGATTGTGTTTAAGCAAGAAAAATGAATTGCAACACGGATGCATTGTCACGCATCAAGCTAGACTCTGATATTTTAAAAACAATGATTCCTCCCGAAATAGACGAAAAAGTCTAAAGGTGTTGGCAATAACAAGGGGTATGTCTGCAATACAGAAAACAGACAATTTAATAAAAAATACTTCAATAGATGAGCCCGATGCACAAGTAAAGCCTGATCAACTTTACGTATGGGATTGCACATCAATATCAGAAGTAAGAAAAGTTATGAAGTTGAAATTTATATTGCGCAAAAATAGTAAATTCGATATCGTCAGAACAAGCGACGAAGTCATTGTATACTGTAGTGATAAAGTTACCGAGAAATACGTTTCCGCTAACGAAAAGCTATCAGCAACCTCAAATACAATTAGATCGAATGTTAGAATCTGCAACGATAAGTCCAGTGCGATATACATATCCACCATGGAAAAGTTGTTAGATGGAATTCTCCAGATGAATATATATGAATTAGCGTTATCAAATAACGATGATATCTTCAAAATAATAAGTAAAGAAGATTTCAAGAGTATAAACAATATGTTGCAACAAAATATAAAAATATGAAAGTCGCGCAAAACTAAGTATAATGCTATATGAACCCCCGCAGAGTATAAAGAATACAACAATACAAAATCAGTTGATACAAGAATATCACGACAGGCCACACGGAGGACATTTAGGAGTGAGAAAAACCCAATTAAAACTCAAACAAAGATATTACTGGAAAAACATGAACAGCATGATTAAAAACTATGTCAACAATTGCAAACAGTGCAAAATAAGTAAACAAGTAAGGCACACAAGAGAACATATGTTAAAACAGACACACCTACCACCAGTTTCGAAACAATAGCTATCGATATCGTAGGACCATTAAGAATCTCGAACGACTATAGATACATCTTGACGATGCAGTGTGAACTAAGTAAATTCGTAATAGCATCACCACTAGAATCCAAAGACGCCAAAACAGTCGCGTACACATTAGTCAATGATCTTATATTAAAATTTGGACATTTCAAAATATTAAAATCTGACCAAAGTGCGGAGTTTACGAATAATTTAATACAAGAAATTTGCAAATTGCTTGAAATTAAACAGATCTTTTCGACTCCATACCATCATCAGACACTAGGCACGGTAGAACGCAACCATCGAGTGTTAAATGAGTAATTTCTAGCTTTTACCGAAGATCTTAATTGGGACAAGTGGATCCCGTATTACACGTTCGCATACAATACAACTCCACATGTTGATAATGGCTACACGCCTTATGAATTAGTATTCGGCAAATTACCATATCTACCCAATGATATAGTCAGACAGACAGACAGAGTCTACGATACAGAAAATTACGCAAACGAATTGAAAATTCGATTACACCATGCGTTAAACAAAGCAAAACAAATAATTGAAAAAGTCAAACAGAAACGTGTCGACAAAATGACAAAAACCAATCCAATTTATTTAAAAACAAACGATTTAGTTCTCTTGAAAAAGGAAAATAAGAGAAAACTTGAGAAACCTTATATAGGACCTTTAAGGGAAATAAATACAAATAATGTAAGCACAACAATAGAAGTTGATGGTAAACCAAGAAAAGTCCAGAACAATAATTTAAAATTGTACAAAATGACTGATTGATTTGATTTGATTGATTAACTAGTAGCAATTTGAAGTAATTCAACAATATTAAATTCATATTTTGAAATGACGTGTAAAGTAAACTAAATATTATATATAAAAAAACACATATAATGAAAATAGATATAAGCTCACGAAAAAATATTTTGAATTATATAGGAATTAAAAGTAGTAGTAGTTTAGTTGCGAAATCCCAGGTGACCAATGCACATGCAGCAAGAATAACACCGTAAGATTTTTCTTCTTCTATTAAGTATTCTGTACTAATAATACAATTAGTACACAATACTTCTGAGCGGTAAGGGTGTAGTGTAATACAAGCCACAACAAACAAAACAATATTCATACATTGCCATCTGATAGCCCGGAACGAGTTAAAACATTGTGAGTCAGGCTTTGTGGGTATATCCCGAGTCAAATAACAAACAATGAAATAAGAACGACTCAGCAAAACAATTGAAGACTAACAATGTGCACTGGGAACAAATTCAGTATGGCATAACAATGAAATTGATCAGGGGTTGTTGGCATTTTATTGCTTACATCTGCAGTAAGGTTCTTGAAGCCAATAAACCACACTTTATTGCTTGCACTTGCATTTTTTGACCATGGGAAAATATTGGAAATAAATTAAGGTCAGGAATATGTAAAGAATATTTGATTAGTTAGTAAGTTTTACATAGGGAATATTTTAGTATAAAAGAAATGATAATCAACGAATAAATTAACATTCATACTAGAGAATTTGAACTGCCTACATCGGCACCCTTTTCTTTTGAATTGTTCATTGCGGCGCTTGCGCTGTTTTAGAAATATAGGCAGCTCACACATGCCAACAGCTTTGGCGCTATACGCCGATATTTAGGTGAGTCTCTCCCTCTGGGAGTTAAAAACACAATGGCACCATAAAACAAAGCATATTTCACATGATTGGCGTTGGCTTAACGAACTAGAGCTGACTTCCCTTTTATAATTTGAGGGGTGTTTGCCTACATACATTTGTCGCTTGACTTTGCCCATCAGGGGAATCCCAGGAATTTATGCCTCACAGTCATGAGTTCCATGGTATCAATAATAATTTGCTGGATATGCCAATACTTGAAGTCTTCGAATGGCACAATAAAAATTATTTTTAGTGTGCAATAAGTGAATCAGATTTCATAAATTACATTTTGCAAACAATTGATTAGTTTGATAAAACCCCCCATTTCACCACCAAAATAAAAACATAATTAACTGAGCCCCAATTTCTCCCCAAAGGTATGTAAAATACCCCAAATGGGGGTGAAAACTCCCAGCTTGGCAACCCTGGTTCTGGAGCGCGAATACATATACCCGTCCACAAATAATCGAATTTCATTGACAACTTCAGGCTCACTATTCATTTCCAATACTACTTGATAATACTACTCGACGAGAATTTTGAAAGGTGATAACATATGTTTATACGGAGGAAGGTTATGAGAAATAATTGCATTATACAGAAGTTGACGGACAAGTACAATAAAACACCGCATAATCAAGATGCGTCCCATAGTTGTTAACGTAACAAATGAAATGCATCTACTTGCAAAAGTTTATAAGAAAGTTAAGGTGGTTTCTATGCCTAAATTTAAAATTGGAAATCATGTGTGAATAAGAAAGTTCAAGCATGTGTTTGAAAAGGCCTACACACCGAACTGGTCGACTGAAATATTCACCATAAAGGAAGTGAGAAAAACACAACCACGGACATACTTTCTTGAAGATTATCAAGATAACACCATACAAGGTGGTTTATATGAAACAGAATTATTAAAGGTGAAATATCCCGATGTTTACCTTGTTGAGAAGATTTTGAAAAGGGTTTAAAATCGAGCTTTTGTAAAATGGCTAGGTTTTCCTTCGGCACATAATTCATGGATAGATATAAAAAACGTAATGTGAATGCATACCAGGATCCTATCACAACTTGCTGAAATTGCAGAACACGTTAGATTCGCAGACAGCGTTCACATGAGGTATATGATAGCCTGGGGCTATGCGTATCGCATGAGTCGTAATGGAGAGTGGGAAATGCATGCTCGTTATAGGTTTAGATTTAAACATCGCATTTCACAACTACATGAAATCAATCATACCAATCATACATACAATTCTTACATGCATTTCCTACTTTTCGATAAACTCATGGAATACCCCTGTTCTCAACATATGAGCAATCGATAATTAGCTTTGAACTCAGACACGACCCATCTCAATGACTCATGCATACTTGAAGACATGGTCAAGTGTTTTAAATACTGATCCAATTAATGTCGTCTGGGTACGGGCCAATGCCCTTTGCTGACCATATGCATTCGAGTGCAATAAATGTAGGTCATGATTGCAACTGAATAGTATGGGATATGTATATTGATTGGGGAACGGGAAATACTCTACCGAGAGAACCAAAACACGGTGCGAGTTACAGCGATATCCGCGAAATTCCGCAACCGAGGAAACTGCACACTGGGCAAAGATGTCATCGTACCTTTGGATAAGAATCTCCGAACTCCGACAAAAGGAACGAATGCTCTGTTATCAAAGACTTGCATAGCACGAAACAAGGGAGCAATAGTGTACAAAAGTTTTAAAGTGAGATTGTGGAATTATTCGCAGGTCTTACCAACCATGTTAGTATCCACGAAAAACAACAAGAAGCGTTAAAAGCAAAAAGGAGTTATTTTCTAGTATGTGCCTCAACGCGTTCCTTTCAGGACTTAAGGAACCATTAGGTTCAATAATCAGAGCAATGAAGCCTCAATCACTTGCCATAGCATTCTCGTATTGCATTCAGGACCAAAACATTTCATATACAAGATCCGACAGTTCTAAACAACCCTTTGGTTTAAGTCTCGAGCCCTCTGTAAACAAGTCATTTTCTCCACCACAGATTGGTCAATATAGAACCCAGTTTAGCTCTCTTAAACCAAAAACCGCGTTAAACGGAGTGCCACAATTTCGCCCATTTTTTAAACCAAGAACAGCTTTTCACCTTCCACAATTTTCACGGAATATAGCTCCACAAACCCAATTTAGACCACAACAATTTAGTAATTTCAGTAGTCAACAACGACAAATTCCGTTGTTCCCTCAGTCTAGTTGGCCTCAGAACAGTGCGATCAATCATAATTCAAAACTCCCATTCATTCAGAGACCACGGCCAATGGACACATCATCATGTAATTATAGACCATATTCAACACAATTACGAAACAGACCGTCCTTTTATAACACACTTAGGCCTACGAACAATCCAAAATTCACTGTAAAAGAATTATTTAATGTATCTCAACAAACCCCCGAAAATAATGATTTAGGTCCTCCACTGTACCTGAATCAACACCAGGATGATTATTCGAATTTAGATAAATATTACCAATATCAGGATCAGTGTGAATCAAACACACAGAGCTGGACTCAAGTTGATGACAACCATGAAGAGCAAAATGATATAAATTTAACCGAAAACATTGTGGATGATCAAAATTTTTCTCAAAATGCCTCCATCAACCTACCGGGTACATAGACGTGAATACGCATGACTTCGTCCTTCCATTCATCAATATATCATCACCGTTTGGAAGACATCTAAAATTTCTTGTCGATACTGGTGCATCCTCTTCATTCATGAACCTTGAGTTCGTTAGCCAAGAATCTATCACTTACACAAAACCCATCTTCATAAACACCATTTTGAATAAATATGAACTAAACCAAGAAATAGTTCTACTGAATTTTGCAGACTTCAACCAACTGGGGAACATAAGGTTCCTCGTCTTCAAATTTCACGCTTACTTTGATGAGCTCCTTGGCATTGACACCTTAACCGCATCAGGAGCAAAGGACATTGCAACTAAAGAACTAATAACAAAGGTTTCTACGATCCCCTTATATTTCAAACCAAATCTTAGTTCAGCCAAATATTCGGTGCCTCCAAAAACAAAAATCATCGCGAAACTTCCTCTTGACGTTAAAGATGAAGATATTTACACCGGGATGGTGGAAATTCAACCTGGAGTATTTATTCAAGAGGGAATCTATAAGACAAAAGACTGGTATGGTTTATTTGAAGTTATCAACAAATCGGATAACGAACAAAACTTCTTATTGGAGCAACCATTAAAAGTAACCGCGTTTTCAACCTCTTAATTTTCAGAATTGTACAATTTTAGTATCGAGTATCTACATCCTGAAGCGCATTTAGAACCAACCGAAAATCTTGGAAGTCTTTTACGTATATCTCATTTAAAATCAGAAGAACAAAAAGTTTTAGTTAAAACCTGCCGTGCATTCGACGATATTTTCTTTAAAGAAGGCCACAAGCCTACATTCAGCAACACAGTTAAACATAATATTCGAACGTCGGATGAAATTCCAATATACACCAAATCTTATCGATACCCACATATTCATAAAGAAGAAGTAAATAGACAAATCCATGAAATGCTGAGACAGGGTATTATCCGACCCAGTTATTCCCCATGGAGTTCCCCCGTTTGGATAGTCCCAAAAAAAGAAGGATGCTACCGGGAAACAAAAGAGGCGACTCGTAATCGACTACCGAAAGCTGAATGACAAGACAATAAGCGACAGATATCCGCTTCCGAACAACACGGAAATCCTAGATAAGCTTGGTAAAAGCATGTGTTTCACTACACTCAATCTAGCAAGCGGCTTCCATCAAATAGAGATGGCTCCTCACGATATTCAGAAAACCGTCTTTACTGTAGAAGGAGGTCTTTATGAATATATAAGGATGCCGTTTGGATTAAAGAATGCTCCCTCGACTTTCCAACACGTAATGGACAACGTGTTAGGAGAATTACAAGGAAAGGTGTGTCTAGTTTATCTCGACGATATTAATATCTTTTTAACTTCCTTGCAGGCACATATTGAAAATCTAAGTAAAGTATTTAACACGCTCCGCGAAGCAAACTTAAAAGTGCAACTCGATAAGTCCGAGTTCTTGCACAAAGAAATCGCTTTCCTGGGACATTTGGTAGCAACCAAGGGTGTTCAACCAAACCCAGACAAAATACGAACAATCAAAGACTTCCCGATTCCTAGAACTCAAAAGGAAATAAAAGCATTTTTGGTTTTATTGGGATACTACAGAAAATTCATTAAGTATTTCGCAAAGCTCACGAAACCCTTAACAAATTGTCTCTAAAATTGAAGCAAAGTTGAGCTTAATGAACTATACGTTCGAACATTTAACCAGTGCAAGGACCTCTTAACAAATGATCCACTTTTACAGTACCCAGAATTCACAAAGCCTTTCGTGCTAACAACCGATGCGAGCAACTTCGCAATTGGTGCGGTACTGTCCCAAAGCCTAATCAGCAGTGATAAGCCAATTTGCTATGCAAGTAGCACTTTAACTAGCTCCGAGATCAATTATTCCACGATCGAAAAGGAGCTACTGACCATTGTATGGGCAACAAAATACTTCCGGCCATACCTTTTTGGAAGGAAGTTTAAGATCGTTACTGATCATAAAGCTTTGCTTTGGCTTATGAGCCTGGAAGATCCAAACTCAAAACTCATTCGTTTGAGATTAAAACTGGAAGAGTATGACTATGAGGTCATTTATAAAAAGGGAACCCAGAATTCCAATGCCGACGCCCTTAATCGAATAAAGCTTTCCCCTAAAAATCCTAGAGTCGAAGTTAATACCAATTCATCTAGAATCTCAAATGTTTCGATACAAGGTGTAGACGGGTCAACCGTTTACTCTGCTAGCGAAGATAATCACGATGGAATCCCAATATCCGAGAAACCTATCAACGAATTTATTGTTTCACTGATTCTCGAAAAACCAAACAGGCAACCTCACATTACGTCGGAGGTATTCTTGCGCAATAAGTAAAGAAAAACAATTCGATTGCCGGAATTTAATGAGCAAAAGATAATCGAAATTTTCAAAAAATATTTCGCACCTCATAAAGTCAATGCGGTTTTAACCCACGATGACATTTTCAAACTAATACAATCAGTCTATTCTAAATATTTCTCGCGTAGTAAAACCTTCAAAGTTATCAGGAGCATGGAACTACTCCAAGATGTTACGAGCAATGACGAACAATATAAGATTATCAGAGATTATCACACTAACAACAACCACCGAGGAATCAATGAAACCCTGATGATCAAGACAACATGCGGTCCAGACAAATTTAAAGTCACTGGAACACTTCTTATATACTTTGAGAAGTGTGATGTTACAGTCAACAGCGTAGTGTACACCTCCAAACAAACATCATACTGGGACCAAATAAAGATATATATCCAACTATTTTTAATGATATTAACGTCACCCTCTTCAACTGTAATAACTCCATCCAACTTCAAAAACTTAGTGGCTACCAGTTCTTAGAAAAAAAGGCTATCATCATCCCTCCAGAACAACAGTTCCTATACGAAGGAACTACGGCTACCATTGTATACGTAACAAAGCTGATCACCATCATTATCATCTTTACTTACCTGGAGACAAGCCACAGAAAACGCTCAAAAGTTATCCTGCAACCAGCAACTGCAAGCATCATCGCTCCTGCCAATGAACTAACAGGGATGCGGTTTCTTTGGCCATCGCTCAAGACTAAGAGGGGAGGAGTTACAGCGGGCTCCCACGCCTAACAATAACAAGCTGGCCCAGACCGCAGACTCCGCGAAATTCCGCAACCGTAGAAACTGCACACTGGACAAAGATGTCATCGCACCTTTGGATAAGAATCACGTGTTGCAGACGCCCCAAATGATAAACTTTAAATACACCTGAAGCGACGGAAAAAGTACAGTTGTTTTAAAACATCCGTTGTAATCGTAGCGAAAATAAAATTGTTTAATTAAAAATGGTTTTTTATGTATCAGGAGTAAAGTTACTTTAACTCGCGTGATTGGTTCTGGTTATTAATTTAGTTATTCAGAGTAGGAAAATATTATGTATTAGTCTAAGAAAATTTGCAATAAAAGAACGAGTTGGGCTTAGGCTCATCCTCATTAATCCACGGTCAAGGAACTAAGGATACTGTTTTATTTAGCGACATTACCTGCCAGCAGCAAAGTTCTTAAGTACTGGTTAACTGAGCTAAGACTGCCTTTCTTGTTCGGCAGAAAATAAATTGCCTCTGTTCTCGGCAATTTACAAGTAGACTTATCGGCCGCCTGAGACTTTGTTTCTGCGCCAAATTTGTGGCAGACTTACTGCCTGTAGGTATCCCCTGAGATTATGGAGCCCACAACAATTTAAAGATTGTATTCTAGAGATATACCGCGCATCAGCATAGAGGAATATAGTCAACGGAAGCGACAGTGCGACGATGCAGTAACATTACAAGATGACTAGTGCTGTGGAACTACGCAAATATGACGAGTTTGTTGCGGAAAACATCAATGTACTTCTGGATGAATATCGTGAGAGGCTGCTAAGTGATTGCAGTTATACTCAAAGACCCCGTCTAGTTCACGCAATACACTACAATTCCTGTCCATGATTTTATGACAATGCCGAATCCGGACCGGATACATGTGAGTGTTGTGATGTTGAAAAAGCCTCCAATAGAATACAGAAGTTAATGTGTTTTTATTACAGAGTAAGAAATGTTAAGTTTTGAAATTATATACATGAAATTTTATTACAATGTTAAATAACATTCGAAACCAGTCTTTTATTTCTTCATATAGTTGTGATATGGAAAACGTGAATTGGAAATAAAAACAATGTTGTATGACAAAAATGCTTTTTATTCATCGTTGCTATCTTGAACACATTTTATTTTCAAATAACCACCCCTTGTGTCGTCTTTACCCTCCAATATGAGATTGTAACTTGTGATCTCGTTCAGCTCCTCAACCTGACGTTATTTTTTTAATTTTCTCCGAGAATCTTGGCGGAAGAAAACAGTAGGTCCCGTCCACCAAATGCACAGTGATGCGTGCTCCATACTGCGTGGTTATCAATCGAAAACATTTAATTCTGTATCTTTTACCTACGTCCAATGTAGCAAGTGCAACATGTTGATCAGGGGTATAGATGCAGATGTTGTCTAAAATTGCCACGGTTTTCTGAAAGGAAAAATTGATAGTTAGCCTCAGCCATCAAACTTAGTTGTATTACCTACCATTTTTAAAGTTCTTTATATGTTCGCACTGACACAATTTGAAAACGTAAGATGGTGAGCCCTAATCTAACTTACGTCAGCTGCAAAATAGGCCTTGTGAGGCTGCAATTTAAAAAAATTTAGAATAATGCTGTAAGCAAAAACAGAGAAAAATTTATTATATCAAAAATAAGAACTTAAAAATAAAAACACTTACCTTTCTGATAACATATCAGAATGCTGTCCGACAATTTATGATAACCCATGGTACCAGCCACGGATTTTTATACAAATTTTTCCACACCGGTGATCATAGCTTGGTCACTTTCATTCCCTCACGACAACACTATAACGACTTTAATCAAAACACACGCACCACAATTAACAATGTACAAATTGCAAGCATATGCATGTAGTCTGTGCTACCGGCCGTGTTAACCAAACATCATTTTCTCATGAAGCTAATTAATTCACATTGCAAATTGAGTCATATCACTTAATTACTCCATTTCGCAATATAGTGTAGAATATGTACATGCTTCCCCCAGCAACACAAAAAACTCGTACAGAATGCGGAAGAAAAGTCGTTATTTTAAAAATATTCCACCTCAATCTACAGTTCTCTTGCAATAGCAAGAAAAACGATTCATCTGCCGTTACCTACTTGATCATTCATGATACATCTCTACTCGAAAGAAGCATTTGTTGGAACAGGGTCAATGCGACGTCACGATCATCCTTCGGGGAATACCTTCAATTACAATAAAACACATGTATCGGACTCATTCAGGTTGATCTTTCTCTCTAGTATCATTCGTTCGCCTTCAAAAAAGACTTGAGATATTTTAACCTCCTGAATTAATGAACTCCTGGTAGACTGTCTCACAGTATTAAGAAAATTAATACATAGTTATATGTACTACCATACTTCTGTCCGATCATGGCTATTTAAATACGTTTCAACGTTCATGTGTATGAAGTTAATTGGATACTTTTCGTAATGCATTAAGGTTAGTATCAGAATTCAGTATGAATGGGAATTACCATTAAAACTTCACCCTTCTTCTCACCCATCATCATTCGGCTTGCCTTTTGCACAAATAACGTACAGTAACACGGCGTATTGAAGATCATTGGGTTCGTAATACATTAAGCTAATTTTGATACAGTGCCACAGAAAATGTACGTGCAAGGCTTCACCCTGTTCCCATCATTCGTTGTCTTAAACAGACGCTACATATATTCACCGTGTACAGAAGAAAAAATTAAATTAATGTAGTAAAAAAAATTTGCGCAAAAGGCATTTCATGAATATTTTGCCGTCAGTCATTCATGATGCCCTGGTAATCCATTTCACAAAAACTCAATAGATTCTCGTTTCTAGCACACCCGATACCCCTAAAAACCAACAGACTGGGCCCACAACATCGCTCAACGCCTCGCACATCACACTCTTAATGTATATACATGCACACATCTGTTCGCCATGCAAATCTAACAACACAAATCACCGCTACACACCTGATCAAACCTCAACATCTTTCTACCAACCACGCTCAGAAACCACTCACACCACAACACACATCACCGCTACACACCTGAACAACCTCTACACCTTTCTACCAACCACGCTCAGCAAACCCTCACACCAACCAACCAACCGCCACACCCCTCTTACAAAAGCAAATCACTGCATACCACCTGACAACCCCAACCAACCACCCGCAACACCCCTATTACAAACAACAAATCAACGTTAACAGGCACCCGTACACCAAACTCAAAAACGCACGGATTCCCTATCCAAACCCCTTGCATCGGCATACACCAAGCACCAACCTGCACTGGTTGGAACTGATTGAAAAACAAGTTCCCACCCATACAAAACCTGGTTTCAAGGTACGTCACACACTACTAAACCAGGATCATAATTTAACCATAAGAAATTACAGCAAAGGCATTCGCATTGGTGCTATTATGTCAGCAGATTTTCAAACAAGCTCGAAATAATGAATTAAATTTTTGCCATTCAACTCGCAAGACGACGAAACAAAACTGCCGCCAAAAACATAAAAAATAATTGTTACATATAGTTCTACAAGTGAAGTGACCGTCGCAATTCACCCGAAAATCTCGGAAAACTACAGAAAAACTTGGTCAGTCTCTGACGGTTTTTGTCATCTTCCCAACCTGACAGCAGAATAGGAATGATATCGATTTAACTACGTGATTGGAATGTCAGGTAAATTGCCTCCTAAAATGCGACCTGGATAACGTTACATGATCTACCACGACCCAACTGTGTTTTCGGACAACTCTTTCGTCTTAAAGACTTTATTTGATGCTTTGAATTCAGAATTCTGATAATTATTATGGTAATCATTACTCTGACCGGGATTTGTAAAATTTTGGCTATCAAAATTTCTATTATTATATCTGAGAAATTCACCAGAATCATAATCGTTCCGGTTGTTTTCTTGAAATTTGTTGGGGTAGTAGTTATTCTGGTAAGTCTGTTGTTGGTTTTTTCTGTCGAAATATCTAGTTTGTTCTGAACTTTGTCTATGATATGTTTGTCTGTTATCAAACTAACTATTATTTTTTTGAAAGTATAATTTTGAGAAGTAGTTGGATTTGAATCCGAAAAAGATTTGTTACCTAGGAAATTGTTTGATGCTGAATTCCGCCCTAATGCAAGAATCTTCGAACCTTCGAACTTTCAATATTTCCAGAATTAGATTTAAATCGTGTTCTTCGTAAATTTTTTCATACAATACCCCTTGAGTCATTTCTTTGATCGTACTGACCAGGAAAAGATTTACACTACTTAAATCTACGTGCAAAGTATGCTTATGGTACAATTTTAATTCGTCCGATTTTATTTTAATTTTTTGAATTTTTTGTGCAAGATCACTTACATTTTTAACTTCCAGGTTGCAGATTCTCCTATAGATTTCCGCTTGCTCCGTATTCGGCCTGTATAGATGTTTGAGTGCTGTTTTGATTTCGTCCCAATTTTTGGTTTGTTCCAAATTGATAATTCCTTCCTTTGCCTCTCCTTGGATCTTCTCATAAAAAATCGTTCTTGTGACTGCTTTCCTGGTTTCTTCGTTGTTGATGCCTTCCAGATAATACTACATACTTGATATGAAGGAGTTTATAGATACGTCTGATTTTCCCGTGAAGTTCGACATGAACCTTATTTCTTTCAGGATATTTTCGAGAACTTTCGCATCATTTGCATCTTTTTCAATTTTGATGGCTCGCAAGGCATCTGCCAATTGATTGATTTGAATTTTGCGCGATTGTACTACACATTGTAGTCTGTGAAGCTCGTCCTCCATTGTTTCTTCCTGGATATCCCTTTGATTTGCAGAACGATTCTGCTCGTTTACTTTTCATGCTCTTCACAATTTTACCTTTACACAAATTCACTTTTTTTTATATACTTGGGTTTATGGGTAGCCTCACCCACGCATTTAAAAAACCTTAAGGCTTCACTTATTTTCCCAAGTTTTTTTTTTAATTAATTAACTGATTTCCTTTTCGGATATTGCGATCGTTTACCGAGGTAGAACGTTTTTTAATTAATTTTTTGAGTGTCTTATTTTTTCAGGAAAAAAGCGATAAAACTTTCTCAGTTTCGCGAATTAAACCGTTTTTAACTTACTGTGCCAGTTTTGGAAAGGGGTCTTGGCCACTCCAAAAAAAATAAACTTTGTTTGCCATAGTTAATGAAAAACCGATTGTTAAAATTTTCGAAAGCGAATCGTTTATTTCGCCGAAATGAAGTTGAAGACTAATCGTAATTATATCTATCAAGTATCCGGGAATCAAATGGGGCGAGCCGGCAGGTATGCGTACAAATTTATATTCTATTTTTGCTGACGCTATGTCTGCGATGCGGCATGTGTCGTTTCCGAACATTAGACGTTGCGATTTGCAGAATGAGGTAAATGCAACGTCTGGAGTAATTCTTCGAAAGAGTTTCTTTGGCTCTTATTACTTTGTTGTAGCGTTTACATGACTAGCTATCGAAAGATTGGGAGAAGTCTCCATCTCCACCTGGCCCAAAAAAAAGAGGAGCTGATATTGACCCTGGAATCTTGGGTTTTAGGCAACCAGGTTTGTGGTTTGTGGAATCACTTGCACCAGACTATCAAGGGATGACATGTTTCACAAGAGTGCTTGTTCTCTGACCATCTATACATAAGGTTCTATGTGGCTTTTAGCGCTCCGACAAATCCAACCTTCAATAACAAAATGAGGATGGATTGGGTCAAATACCAATCAGTATTCAAGTCTGCGCTTGAAGGTGGACCTCCACAAATCGAAGACATATGCGGTCTTGAGGAAGACGTTGGCACACTTAAATCGGCCTTCAAAAAAACAGTAAGGTGTGCATGTCATCCAACGAAGACTAGGATGAAGTATAAGCCCCCACGGTGGAGCAGTGACATTGCGGAGCTGCAGATGGAATGAAGGAAGTCCTTTAATGGAGCTAAAGGATTCAATGACTGGTCTTCTTTAGAACTTAAACTGAAAAAATTCAAATGATCGATCAAAAACGCACCTCGTGGAGATTTTCTGCGCAGGAATAGACAGCTCCAAGGATGTCAGTCGTCTGCGTAAAGACATGACAAGTGCCTCCACTTTTTTAGGGTCTGTTAAAGACACGAATGGAGCCTGAACGAAATCCAGCTCCGAGACGCTAGCCACTCTCATGGACACGAACTTCCCGGCCAGTGAGAATGTGGCTGGCAAAGCTAATCCACATACGCTCCCAAACTGTCTGTCAGTCGCTGTGCCTGTGGACGAAAGATTCCTACGGTGGGCAATCAGCTCATTTCAACCCTTTAAATTCCCTGGCATGGAGAATGTCTTACCTGTTAAGATCCAGCAGGGAATCAATATTGCAATGCCTCGGCTAAAAGCCACTTTCAAAGCATGTCTACGGCTTACTTTACACCGCGATGGAAAGAAGCTGAAATATTCCTAATATCTAAAGTGGCCATCTCACTCCTTACATTAGGATTATAGACCTATCAGCCACACTTTTTTTCTGTTGAAAACACTGTAACGACTGCTAAAGATCTATCTACGAGTTGCGCAGTAAGCATATACGAAAGGGAGATCAATTGAAACAGCCCTTCACCCACTCACCAGCCACATTGAAAATCGCTTAACCACAAAAAATATCCGCAAGCGGTTTTCCTAGGCATTGGAGGTGCTTTCAACAATGTCAGCCGTTAGGCGATTAGTAAGAGAAAGAGTAAGGGAAAGCAATGCTGAGAACAACCTGATAAGGTTCATCGGATAAAACTGCTAAGCAGCAGGAACATCAACTTCGCCAGTATGATATATATATAGAATATGAGGAATCCATATCACTTTATATGAAAATGGCTTGTGGTTAGCTTAGAGATCGTGTTAGAGATAAGGGGGGAGAGTTTGGAAGCGTGTTTGTTGTTTGCGGTTGGCTGAGTTTAGAGCGTGTTTGTTTGTGGTTTGCGGTTGTGTGTGAGTTTGGAGTGTTTGTTGATGTTGTTGTTGTTGTAGGCTGGTGTGATAACATATTGAAATAGTAAGGTGCTTCAAGTGATAAAGTGTGTTCTTGCAAGTTCGTATTTGATATTTCATTGTAGCGTAAATGTTTTAACCACGATATAATAAATTTACCTAATTTACGATTTGGATTCTCTTATTCGCTTGTGAAGAAATGTTTAAATTTATTGCATTTTTCGATTTTAGCATATGTTCTAAGTGATGGATTTAGGGTGGGTTTAGATCAGGAGTAAAGCAATATATTTTTTGGTAAATTAGATGTTGGGAGAATTTTTAATTGTTTTTTTTTTTTGCTGCTGCTCGAAAATAACCTTGCTAATTGTGGTTTTCGTCTGGTAATTAGGATGTGTTGCTTTGAATATAAAATAAACTGCATGTGATTAATGGAATAAGTTTTGTAATGTTTCTTCGGTGTTATTAGTCTGGGTATTATTTTCGGCAGTTTAATAGTGGTTTAAAATTGTTAAAAACATATTATACTGTGAATCTTGACAGTGTGATCAGTGAATAATAGTGAATTAAAATTTTTAATAACATATTATACTGTGAATCGTGTGTTCTATGAATAAAAGTGATTTAAAATTTCTAAAAACAACATATCATACTAAACAGAAACTTCGATAATTCAACTAAAAAATGTATTGTCATGATTGTAAAATTAATGTGGTCAGTGGATCGTGGCCAGCCCACTTGAGAACAAATTTACACAAAAAATGCAGCTGAGGCGCTTGACAAGAATTTGAAGAGAGCCAAAAGTTGCTTCAGTAACCGAATCGAGACGCTAGGTTTTGAGAAGAAGGATGAAAATCTTTTGGATGTTGGATTGTTTTTGGAAAAACTGGAAGATCCAATGGAGGAATATCTCCAGAGAAGATTGGAGGAGTGTTTGGCATTTAAATTTAACATCGAAGTCTTTGCAGAGTTCATGAAAATGAATAATGATGTGTTGGCTGAAATGATCAGTGAATGTGTGATCTGTATAAAATCATTCCAAACAAAGATGGAGGTGATACTGAGCCCTGCTAAATTAGGAAATGCATTTAATAATATTTTAGTGTAAATAAAGGAGAAAATGGAAACGTTCCAAGCAAAATATAGTGCATGGGCGTTGATAAAAATAACCCATAGTGAACTTAATGTCAACGATTATAAACCACTCAGGGGGAAGAGTTTTATTTCATTACCCAGACGATTAGCTAACAAATGCGCGATTGTCAATGTAAACAATAAGGATGTTTATTGCTTCGAGTGGAGCATCATTTCCATCTTATATCCAGTGAAGGCGAGGTCTAATAGAATGTCATCATACCAACTCGGTAACATTGCTGACGATGTCATACGACTCAACAATGGAAAAGTGATGAATTTTTGGAAACTGAAATTTCCACTTAGAGTGACAGATATTTTTGAAAAATTAAACTATACTATCAGCATCATCTTATTCGGATACGATGATGAAATACGAAAGTCGTTGGTCCGTACTACCTAACAAAGGAAGAGAAGGTTGATCACATCAATTTATTGTTGCTGCAGGCTGGTGAAAAAAGTCATTACGTGTGGATAAAAAGTTTATCAAGGTACGAGATTACAATAAATTAGATTTCCTCTCAGAGGTTTGCAAATATATTGTTTTTCACAGATTAATTGGCACACAAAAAACTTTAAATTGTAGGGCAATACATGTGTGTAATATGTGTCTTCAACACTTCAATTCGATTGAACAATTGGAAGACCATAAAAATGAATGTGGCAGATTTGTCGTCAAAATGGTGGACTCCAACAAATCTACGCTGGTATTTAAAAATTAGGAACGGCAACTGGATGTACCTTTTGCGATCTATGCTGATTTTGAATGTCTGCTTCAAGATCTTCAGACATGTGACCCCGATCCATCAATTTCAACAACAACTACAAGTCAGGAACATGTTCCTTGTGCGTTTGCGTATTTTTTAAATGCTCTTTTGATTCTAAGTTAGATTTATTAAGAATTTCTAAGGGATCTGATTCAGCTGAAATACTTGTTAATTCTGTAGTAGATGATATAAAATGGCTTTACGCTCATTACATAAAGAATCCGAAATCTATGGATCACTTAACTTGTGAGGAATTCAGAAAGAATCAGTTATGTGCCATATATGCCAAAAGTATTTAGGGGATGACAAAGTTCGCGATCATTGTCATTTGACTAGGAAGTATAGAGGCCCTTCATATAAATCATGTAATATATTATTTCGCGTTCCAAAATTTATTTCAATACTGTTTCATAACGATTGTCATTTATTTGTGAAAGAGTTAGACTATATTGATGAGGATATTTCAATAATACCCATTTATAAAGAATTGTATACATATTAGCGTTTTCGAATCTCCGTGTCTAGTCGACAAACTCCTGCCTACTAGTGTGCTTTTTCATTGATTCGCAAATCTGCTAACACTATTATTACACATAAATGGAGGTTCTTGTTTTCAGGATTTTGGCCGGTACCATATTATTAAATGGGAAGTGTGGTTTCGGGGTGACGGACGGCATTCTCTTCAGGTGCTGTCATTTACCATCCGCCACCAGACAGCACGACCACGGTTAAGCTTATTGATGGATTAAGTTCGTTATACTTCAATTATTTTTATTATTTGTATCCACGAAGTATAACGACTGTCGAGTTTCGTATATTAAGCATACGTAGCCATTCCCATACATATTAGCGTTTTCGAACCTCCGTGTCTAGTCGACAAACTCCTGTCTACTCCTACCATTTATTAAAGAATTGTATGTTTTGCTTTGAAAAAGAATAAATGTCAATGACTTTGAAACGATGGAGCTTGGATTTTTGCTTCATGCAGAGCAGTTTGGATGCTGTTATTAAAAATTTGGCTCAAGCAGATTTGAAAACTGTCGTTTCAGCATATGGAGACAGAGAAAAGTTTCAGCTTCTTACGCGAAAGGGTGTTTTTCCCTACGATTATATAAGCTCTTGTAATAGATTGAATGAAACTTGTCTACCATCTCGGGATCAATTCTTCAATAAAATGATAAATGCTGAGTGTAACGAAACAAATTACAAACATGCACACAATGCTTGGAAAGAATTTGGTTGTACCGTAATTTGGGACTTTTTCGAAGTATACTTAAAAGCATTGAACGGGGAACTAATAGGAACGGTGACAAGGCTTTCAAAGCTAACGTACCAGAGAGCAAAGAGGTAATAAACACAGGAGAGGAAAATCATCAAATGAGTGTGGTTGTGACACTAACACTAAACTTGCTGACGTTAAAGGCGTACATCGCATGCGAGTGAAAATGGGCAAATAAAAGGCGGGAATTCAAGATTTATTTGAAATTTTGTTTCATTTGAAAAAAGTTCAAGGAAAATATATTTACTGACCAGGATACAAGCTTATATTCAGCGTAACATTTGAAAGCATTAAATAACGAGCTTGATAACAGCTACATCAAGCGAGGAAACATTTATGTTGATTATTAATTAAATCTAATTTTCGCCAACTGTGGCATGTTTTGTTTGGGACAATGTTAATACATCAAGTCTAGACGCATACATTGTTAATTATATACATACAACATTCAAAAATAAATACTATAGATTGAATTTAAAAGAAATTATATAATCATTCGACCTCCCTCTTCCTTTTTTAACCAAGTTTAGGACGAGTTTCGGCGGAATTATTGCGACATTCATATCTTGCATGCTATGGTTTCATAACTAAGTCGAATAACAAGCGTCAAATTTTTTTTTTTTCATCGTTGGAAGGTGGAAATCTTCAAAAGATACCGATCAGCTCCCGCCTCTCTGCATGCCGGATTTCTACCGACTAAAACCACCTCCTTCTCCTTCAATCTCTCTCTCCATCAATTTTCAGTAATTTTCCGTATTTATATTTCCGTACATAGTACTTCCCAGACGATAAGATAATTTTGGTGATGTTAGATATCGTTTACATTCTATTAAAATGAATGATTTCAGTTAATCGCTGCCTAATAGAATTTTTTTCGGATTGCGTTTTCGCTATGAAATGATATCGTGTTTGTAGATACACTTTAATGACAGCTTTAATGAGAAGGCAGTAATGTTGAGTTTCCACCATATGCTTGAAATAGCAATCAAAAAGGTTTTCTCCGATGCAATCAGCTAACACGCTGATAGATATGGATTGGAATATTCGCGATTTTAAAATGTTTCCATCCTTACCAAGCTGATATCTTCGAATTTGCCGTTCAGTTTTCTGGCAAATGAGTGTTACACTTTTTGAAAGTATTTTAAGCAGCCCTCTGGTTTTGTAAAGTATGAGTGATGATGGCACAATATCTCCTTGGATTGCGGATAGGCAAACATCACATTGAAGTGTTTTGTTTATCTTGAACACAACAAAACCAGCTTTGTACTCAATAACACAAACAGCATACTCCGTCAGTCTACCTGGATCTGTAGCGTAACTATGTTCTTGTATAAACATCAGATCGTACGGAGTTGTGTCTACCATTGGTTGTTCTTCTAGCATGGATAGTCTGTTCGCCGACAAATTTATGTCTTGCATAGGACAAGTTTTATTGGCGTTAAGGATAGAGATTTCCTCGAAAGGAATACAATTTCCCAAGCCACCATCGCGAAGTTGGCTTCTGAAGAGTAGTTTTTGTAGCGTGCTATAAACTGTCTAACTGTGGGATTGTTGTTATATCCCTGGCCTGTGCATATCGATGAGAAGAAAAGTTCTATATGATCTTGATTGATCTTGTATAGCGGCAAAAACTTGAGTTTTTTCGACTCTATAAATCTTTCATATATAACTCGAACATTACGCAGACCTGCAATCAAACCTCTAAATCCTACATTCCTTTTGGATGCAATAACAAATATACCGGAGGGAAGGTACAATCCTCCAATGTACTTTATGGAAGCTTCAGTGAATGTTTGAAGAAAGTGAAAATTGCTGTGACATAGCGCTTTTTTGGTGAGTTCAAATTCAGATACTTTCCGACTATTCAAAATATCGAAAATGTCATTGAACGTTTTTACAAATTCAGAAGTTCCTTCACTTCCTTTGAATTCGTGCAAATGCAAAACATCTCGGCAGAAATCTAGTGCATCAGCCACGGACCTACTCAAAGTCTGCACAGCTAAGCGAACTTTCATCTTTTGGTTATGAAAATAAATATGAGCTTTTCGCATCTTTGTGCCTAAATGCAAACCTTCTTTTTCTTGAAGCGTTAGTAATGCCTTAAAATACTCCCACTTAATCAAACGCCCACCACCATCCATAATCACACCCAAATCAGCTAAGGCGTTCCGTACCAACTTCAACATGTGGCAGGGATCAGGATGAAGAATATGTTTTCCTTGTATTCCTTCGAATTCAACAAATCCTTGCGAATTTGAGATTCGAACGTCAGAGCCTAACAAATTTGTCATTGTAAGATTCGCTTCAGCTCCACGTAATGCCGATTACTTCAACGCCAGTATAATTCAAATGCTTTATGCATAAAGACAAAATATTTGTTTTCTGTTCCGCGTTAATACTTGCTATTGGGAAAAAAGCAACCGGTATTTTCCATGCTCTGTTCATACACACAACGAGCAGAACCAATATCTGTGTGGCTATGGTGTCACTATTGCCACCGTCACCAATATCCACAAAACCGTAGGATTGCACTCCATCCCATTCGGTTTGCGGAAGAATATTGATTTCATCAAAAACCAAATTGACTACTATCGTTTCCGAGCTTTCAGTTGCGTTAACAATTTTCCTAATTGCTTCAAACGACTCTTTTGTGAAACCTGGAGCACAGCCAACTTTCTCATACCACATTCGTAGGGTTCTGTTGTGTGGTAGACAATTATCAAATTTATTGCGGACATATTCGTATGCACGCGGTGATAAGAAATTTAGATTCAGTGCAAAAGCTTTTAATTCTGGACCGTAGCATTTTTGTGTTACTTTCGTTGGCGTTCGAATATGAGTCGATTTGGACCGCTTACTTTTTCAAGAACTTCTCGCAAGCTTTCGCTCATAAAATTCTTTGACTTCAAAGTAGCCAATAAGCTGCTGACATTTTTAATACATTTATATCTTCGCTGGTTTTGCCTTCGCAAATTTCTTATTATACTATTTTTCTGTATTATTTTAGGCTTCAGAGTTTTTATTCTTGCTTGCAATTTTTTCGTCATATCACAATTGCAAATTTCAGATTCCTATAGTATGTTACGACAGCTATAAGTGTTCAGAAGTTACTTTTAAAAGTTCCTCGCGACGGATCGGTACATACATAGTTTCCAATAGGTGTAGGGACAATACACAATGTGTGAATAAACAGTAAACAATCACAAAAGCACCAACAACCGTAAGCTTCCATAAATTTAGCGAATCACATATTTATAATTAATTAATTGTAAATTACCTTAAACACCACAGATGATACATTTGTAAATTATTTTGAGGGTAAACCTTTTTAAACAATTTAAAGCAATAATGATTTGCTAGATTTTGAATGTTACACTTAATAACTGCTGAGCTATATTACTTACAATTTTTTTAGCGAATGCTAAATTTTTTTTTGTTTTTGGCAGTGTATCTGAAGTTTCCTCGTGCTGTAAATACTACATAAGTATTTGTTTAATTTAGAAGCTGATATTCTTACATTGCATTCCGTAATGATCTGATTCTGGCAGCTGGTTTTTGTAGTAAAACAAACAGTTGCTGAGCCCGTTGGAATCTAAAAAAAAGTATACAGTTCGTTGATATTCCACCTTCAATAATTTATATTTCAATTAGACTATACAATTAAATGAATAGCACTAACTAATTTTCCTTCAAAGTCAATGGTATTTGCATCTGTAGAGAGGCAGCCTGTAGTAAATTCGCATGTTGATCCCTTTAAAGATAATTTCAGCTCGTTTTTGCTCATCTCTATGCCATCACTATGTCTTGACTGAACCTATTGAAATTGCTAATGAATAAGCTTATCTCTTACATTTTTTATTACCTTTTTCAGCGACAAATAACGCTTAGCACTGGTGTAAGACACACAATTTGAATAATCTTGAGGAATCTGTAAAAATCGGATTTTGTTTCAAGTACAATTCAATTATTGAATAGCATACCGTGGTTTGTTCCGTTTTAAGTCCAAGCATTGGGACCACTTTTTTACTAAGGCAAGTTTTTTTCCCGATCTTCAGAACATATACATGTATGTTTTGAAACATAGTCGGGGTTGCAGCCGATAGCATTTATCCAGACATCTTTTTCTTTTTGATCTTGAGGAAATCTAAAGGGAAAAATAACAACATAATCATGGAAATAATTCATTTAATTTATAGACTAATTAAACAAACTAAACTAATTTGCGCCCATACTGACTACGCCACTGTGCAATTTTTGACAGTGCAAGCGCATCTATAGGCTATAGCGGGATAAGAGAGGCAAATTGGCACTCGCCTGGATTTTTATTTGGAATCGGCCATTCGAATGTACATAATTAAAAACCACTTAAGCCGAATTTTCAAATCTCTTAACCCCGTATAGGGGTCTCTGAGCTGAAAATAAGGTTTTTTCGTTTTTTATTTTTCCTGGGCGTATTTTTCATTAAAAAATTTTGAAAAAAATCACAGACATGTGTTTCAACATCACAAAATAACATGATTTTTTTCTGGTGTTTTCAATTAAAATTGAGGGAAGAAAAAATCTTTGAATTTTTCAATGGATTTTTAGGTTATGTACATAATTTTTGGCTAACTTCTAAATTGAGGTTTTTTATGTATTTTTTCTTGTTCTTTCGAGCAGTGATATCGAAATTACTATTTTCAGAGTGGAACATAATCAAAATTAGAAAAAACTGTTTTTCCACGTTTTTTTCTATTTTTTTGCTCATAACCTCAAACGCCAATGGCTTAATATGTATTTGTATTTAGTTTCTATTTTATCCTATATTTAACTTCGAATCCCACACTCTAAAGTACCATGTTTTAATCACAGCGTGCTCAAAACTAAAAAAACGTGTTTTTTTCCATTTTCCCCATTGATTACGTGTCAAACGTAACATCAAAAACAAATGGCTAAATCTATTTTGATATTTATTTTTTCTCTTATTTTACCGCAAAGAAGACAGTCCATAGGTTTCAGAGCCTTAAACAAAAACTCCTTGAAACTAATTTTTTAATGGAAAATTATTTTAGATTAGAATGTTACAGAGCATATTACATAATTATTCGTAAAACATATGAACATATTTATTTTATATATAAATACATAACCTCAAGTCTGATTTCAACACTCCCTTAACATCAAATTATAATAATATTTTAATCGTCATCGCTGTCTTCGTTAATGACAGGATCAATTTCCATAGTAGAAAACAAGTTGCAGTATTTTTGAATAAAGAGCTAGATGCGTATTATAACGTAGACCCGTCTTTTATTTTTATTTTCCCTAAAAAAGAAGAATCATAACTGTATATGTAAATATATATTTGCATTTTTTGTTTTCATTGCGAGAACATATGCGACAAGAGCACCTGCAGTCCTGTGTAACATAGGCCTCATCACTCGTCACTAGAATGTGTATGCGGCCTTAGCTACATTCCGTGCGTTGAAGCCTATCGATTTACATGTAAGTTGTATATGATAATAAGTGGTAACAGTAGTACAAGCAGTTTTATTGGTTTTCTTATTAGATCATTTTATCAATATTTTGTTACAAAGCCAGCTAGATTTTGTCCCTGTTTTGCAAGCTGCTTTGTATCTGGTAAGTTTCTTCCAGATAATAAGTATTGTATTAAATTTTAGTATTTATAATCTAAAACTGATAATACTTTTTTTCCTATGAGGGATATGAGATACCCCATTGTACAATCTAAATAAATCTTTATTTTATCACTAATAGTTATTCAGCGTGTTGTGTAATAACTTTGTGTAATGTAGTCCAGTCCAGTCCAGTTTTTTTTCTGGAATGGTTTTAAAAATTCTATTACATTTAGGATTTAAGAATCAATATGTTTAATATCAACTTCTTATAAATAAAATGAATGTTTACAATGGGTACAATTTTTTAATAGATCGAAAAACGCACTCATCGTGGAACATATTTAGCAGTTTAATTGAAGATTAAGTTCATATTGCATTAATTTAATTACCTATTATCAAATTATAATCTTCTATAGATTAATTAAATTTTTCATAACATAAGTAAAAAACAAGAAAATCTGTCGGTTGAACACATATATTTTATTCATCGTTTCATAGTAAGCATTATTATATACATTATTAAACCTACATATGAAGAAGTTATTAAAAAATATTTTTGACGAAGAAAATCTGAGAGAATGAATACATTGTGCAATGTAATTTCACAGCATACCTTTATAAATCAACGATATTTTGTAAAATTACATACAAGATCCCATAATATATTTAAAATATCGTAACCATTTCAGTTTTTTCATCAAATATGGATGAATTCGATGCAACTGACGATTGTTGCATCTGCTTCACGCGAAAACTTAGTAGAAAAGCAGCTCAAATTAAGATCATGAATTCAGCTAGTGAAGCCAAAGCCGTTCGTGAGCAGTTAAATGTAGAACATGTTGCCATTGGGTTTAAGCTTTGTGGTAAATGTAGACGCCGTGTTTTTTTTTGATGCACGACAACCTGTAGCGGAAGTAGAACCTTCGACCAGTGATCAATGTGAGCTAAGGATTTCTCAGTCAAGTTTGGAATTATCCAGCTCCCAGAGTTCAGGGAGCGTTTTTGACATAGTTGTCAAACCAACCGAAGAAAAAAAACCTACTACCGAGCTGACCCTCAAAAGAACTTTCATTTCTCATACAGTTTGTTGTGTCTGTAGAAACAAAAATAATTTGTCACGTGTGCCATTGAGTGCAAGACTGCACTGTTTCAAAGAAATGAAAATTTTCATTCCAGATGGCAATCGAGTTTGTTCCGAGCACTTAATAAAAAAAAGATTTTTCCACGACGACTTAAAATTAATAAAAGCATACAGTAATACGAGTTCTTTAACTGGAGATGAGATATGTTTATTTTTAAACAAAATGACAGATTCAGCTTCACATACATTTTTAGATAAAATCAAATCATCAGAGCTTAGCGAAAAACAATTATTCTCTTTCACTAGTCTTTCGTCTGATCAATTGCAAAATCTAAAAAAATTATTAGTTTCCATGAGATCATCTGCTTCCAGAGACGTGACACAAGCCATGGTTATATGTTTATTTAAATTACGAACCGGGACGTCAAATAATTTTATTTCATCTGTCTTCGAAATTGAAAGTGAAATAAAAGTTTCAGATTTTTGTGAATTAGTAATAAACTCATTTACAAGAGATGTCTTGCCGAAATATTTTGTAGTAAAAAGTGTTAAAAGAGAGGACCTGATACGCAATCACACTTCCATTTATGCAAAAAAACTGTTTAATTTAACAGACGAGCTCGTTTTGATTTTTGATGGCACTTACCTACGTCACCAAAAAAGTAAAAATAATGAATACCAACGAAAGTCATATTCTGGTAATTATATAATTTAACATCTGTTCCAAATTGATACTTTTTTAAGTATTTAAATATATTTATCATTTTCAGGTCAAAAGAAATATCCTTTGCTAAAGCCATTCACTATTTGCACTACAGACGGATTCGTCGTAGATGTCCCGGGTCCATTTTTAGCCACCGAAAATGATGCAAGCATTATGCAAAAAGTAATAGATGATGTAGATGGTATAAGAACCATCATGAGAGAAGGTGATGTTTGCATTGTGGATAGAGGTTTTAGGGATGTGGCACCTTATTTAAAAAGTCTTGGTTTTAAGGTTCTCATGCCTGCTTTGAAAGGAAAGAGACCCAACTTGAGTACGAGTGAATCGAATGAGTCTCGTTTCATTACAAAATTGAGATGGGTTGTAGAGGCTGTTCATGGCATTCTGGGGAAAAAGTACAAACTTATTCACCAACAATTGGATAATAAACTTATACCAAAAGCTGGTGCATATTGCAGAATAGCATGTTTTCTTAACAACACCTTTGGTAAACGTTTATATAGCGATAAAGATGACGATGGGCTTGAAGATATAATTATCGAAAGAATGTTACTTAATAGTAAGCAAAGTGAAAATACTTTAGCATTGGAAGCTGAGACAGCCAGGTGGTCTAGACGACCCACTATTACGACCAAGCTGTCATCCCAAGAAATCGATGATTTTCCGGAGATGACTGAAAGGGATCTCAAAATATTTTTTTCAGGCTCCTATCAATTAGGTCAAGCCGTATGCTACTTGGCGGAGTTAATGGATGATAGTAACAACATCGACTTGGAATATGTCAAGATGAAACCCAATATAATCAAAGTATTATTAAGATCCAGACACAAAAATAGTAAGACTTACAAATGCTTCATCGAGTATCAACCTAACGTAATTGGATGTAGTGGTATTGTACGCTACGCGTGTGACTGTGCTAATGGATTGCGAACTGTGGGCTCCTGTTCTCACATAGCCGCAGTCATATACTATCTCAGTAATGCAAGATATAAATCGAAAATTATTAGACCGGCAAAAATTCTTACGGATATGTTTTCTGCTATAGATGTTGATCCTGTCATTAACGAAGACAGCGATGACGATTAAAATATTATTATAATTTGATGTTAAGGGAGTGTTGAAGTCAGACTTGAGGTTATGTATTTATATATAAAATAAATATGGTCATATGTTTTACGAATAATTATGTAATATGCTCTGTAACATTCTAATCTAAAATAATTTTCCATTAAAAAATTAGTTTCAAGGAGTTTTTGTTTAAGGCTCTGAAACCTATGGACTGTCTTCTTTGCGGTAAAATAAGAGAAAAAATAAATATCAAAATAGATTTAGCCATTTGTTTTTGATGTTACGTTTGACACGTAATCAATGGGGAAAATGGAAAAAAACACGTTTTTTTAGTTTTGAGCACGCTGTGATTAAAACATGGTACTTTAGAGTGTGGGATTCGAAGTTAAATATAAGATAAAATAGAAACTAAATACAAATACATATTAAGCCATTGGCGTTTGAGGTTATGAGCAAAAAATGGAAAAAAACGTGGAAAAACAGTTTTTTCTAATTTTGATTATGTTCCACTCTGAAAATAGTAATTTCGATATCACTGCTCGAAAGAACAAGAAAAAATACATAAAAAACCTCAATTTAGAAGTTAGCCAAAAATTATGTACATAACCTAAAAATCCATTGAAAAATTCAAAGATTTTTTCTTCCCTCAATTTTAATTGAAAAAATCAGAAAAAAATCATGTTATTTTGTGATGTTGAAACACATGTCTGTGATTTTTTTCAAATTTTTTTAATGAAAAATACGCCCAGGAAAAATAAAAAACGAAAAAACCTTATTTTCAGCTCAGAGACCCCTATACGGGGTTAAGAGATTTGAAAATTCGGCTTAAATGGTTTTTAATTATGTACATTCGAATGGCCGATTCCAAATAAAAATCCAGGCGAGTGCCAATTTACCTCTCTTATCCCGCTATAGCCTTTATAAGATTACTCCAATTGTTTTGAGTTGCCCTAGAAAGACTGAGATTATTTTAAAGTAATTATAAGAATAAAATTGCAATCTTATCATACGATTTCACACTACAAGCTTATATATAAGCTTGTATTTAAAACAGGAGCTAGCTACTGGATGTATTATTGGGAACAACATGGATATTTTAAATTCGCAAATACTGCCTAGTAGCATAATTTTTGTTCGAAAAAATATGCTGGTGCTATACAAATGATCAAGCAATTGAAATTTACAATTCAACATAATGTTTAATAATTTTCGTAGATATTAACATTAACAAAACTCATACTTTGAACTTAAGTATGCTGAATATATTTGATTTAAAATTTTGGCCTCCCTCTTCCTTTTTCAACCGGGCTTGGGACCAGCTTTGGCGGAATTACGGCGACACTCACACCGTATATGCTATAGTTTTAGAATTAAGGTAAACATAAGTAATGGATGTTTATGTGTTAATCGAACAAATTATTTACATGCCTTTAAAATGAATGCACATTAAATTACACAATTATCAATCTTCATGTTCAGATTCTCTAAACAATTTCTTTCAACATTGCCTTTTGTCGCGCCGCTGAGTCGTGACTAAGCTCATTTGGAGAACTGTCATACATTATGTTGATTTTTTAAGTGAGCATTGAAATGCAAGATTTTTAACTGAAATCTGTTTTTAATGGCACTCCCCTTCGCACTAAAGATGTATCAAAGCACTTACCTATAAAAAGAGACTGATTCCTTCGGGAAATTCGCAGTATTTCCACATGCCGCGATCACGCACTTCATATTGTCAATTGACTACTTTAACAGTCTTTTCTGTTTATTTTTCAATTAACTATTTCACAGTCTATTACGCACAATATTTAGGCACTGTTTGGGCTACAAAAACGTACTGTTGAACACGCGATTCACATTAAATCACTAGTTTTGCAGCAAATTCGAGATGTTTACTTCTTCCGATGACTTCTCGATGACAGTTTGTTTTGAAGTATCGTTCTATTTGGCTCTACTTGACGTTTTGTTCTGGAGCCCACACACGTATACGCTTCTACACGGATACTACCATTCCTCTAGTTTTTCTGTTCCATGAGAGAGACGACTATTTTACTCTTCTTCTTTATGTGAAAACATATGTTTTGTTTATGAATGTCAAATCCTTGCATGTCAACGGCCGAAATTGTTTGAAAGTTCGTGCGCGATTGATAACTTATGGTGAATTGCTGATGTGACGAGTTTGAAAAGTGACTAAAAACTTGGAAAGTACTATCTTTCATCAATAGACGTGTTGTGAGTTTGAGTTATCAGTGACAAAAGCGAAAAAACACTAAAATGAAATGCATCGTGAGGAATTGTCGAAATCCGTCGTATGAGGGCGTCGGCATTTCATTTCACCTGTAAGTAAAGATTTCTTGAAAAAAGTCTCCTCGCAACAGTTCTCGTGACAAATATATATAATAATTTCAAATTTTAAAAATTTTGTTTACTGTTTTGTTTATAAATGTCATTTTTCACCTCTTAGACATTGTGCCACTTAGTAGCGGTTCAGTTGAAGAGTGATTTGAGTGGATCCATTTCATAAAATTTTATTTATTCTTAAATGATAATTAAACGTGCTAATGAGCTTGATATATTTATACAGATTTCCGACAAATTCCAAGGAAAAGGCAGTGTGGATGAATGCCATAGGTGATGTTGACACAAACCCCAGTCAATATGCTTGCGTTTGCTCGAACCATTTTCCGAAGGCAGATTTGGTAAAATTGGCAAGGAAGTCAATGCTTGTAACAGGTGCAGGCCCTACACAGAACCTCAAACGTAACCAACAAGATGACAACAATTATATCACAAACAATGCTTTGCTGATTTCAATGAGGAGAGAATAAGTTTCATCAAAAGATATGGTAAACGATTTATGATACCATATAGAAATTCAATTCGTTTTACTAGATTTCCTCTAATATCTCCTATGAACTAAGGCGATGCTACAAATTTGTTGATATTGCTACAGAAGGCAGTAATTCAGATTCAGATATGGTAAGCGAAAAAAATTGGAAGAATTTGTCCAGTTACTGCGTTTATTTATACATTTAGATATTGTTCCAAAAAATCTCTGGCATGCCAGCAAACTCGATATCTTTGAGAAGCGACTTAATTATTAAAAACATTTCGATAAGCAGCGCCAGCACCTTAAACCCGCCAAAGCCGGTCCCAATCCCGGTTACAATAAGGATGAGGGAGATGATATACATATATATAATGAAATATTTAAGTGTGTCTAGATAATTATCTGTATAAATATGATAAAACTTTGCGTCACTGTTACATATTTTCAGCTTTTTGAGACCTTTTCAGCTAAACCTCTCCGAATTCATAATTGGTTTTCAAATTTAGCGCCACCTAGATTCATGCCCCCAACTCTTGCCAATGTACGCCTTTCAAATTGTCATTACGCATTCCGACAGTAGATGCTTCGAAAAACTCAAAATTTGTCTATTTTCTCAACATTAGTTCCTTCCTCATTGCTTATAAGCAGTTGTTTTCCATTTAAGACGTTTTCGAAAACTTCCGAAAAATTTGCAAAAATATATATGGGCTCGACCCTTCTCAGTATTACATGAAACCTGGGCTATCGTGGGATGCTATGCGTAAAACTACATCCACTAAGTTTGAGCTTCTTACAGATTTCAGCGTGCATAATTTTGTGCAAAGCGGAATCAGGGGTGGCATTACTCAATGTTCACATCGTCACTCGGCTGCCGATAATAAATAGTAAATAGGAGCTGAAGTGGAGCTTTCTTCCAAATATCTAATTTACTTAGGCGCGAACAAGTTATATGGCTGGGTGTTGTCACAACCACTTCTATATGCTGAATTTAAGTGGGTTAGAAAAATAAATGCTGTTGATATTCTCAATATTCCCGCAGATTCGGATATTTGGTACATTTTGGAAATTCATTTGGAGTATCCAACTACTCTGCATAACCAACACAATGACTTTCATTTTTCTTCACTATAGAAAGTTGCAGCACTGCATTTGAAATGGTTTGAATTTGACTCGCGTCTATAGAATTTTACAGTTTAAACAATCGTGTTGGTTGCAAATGTATATAGACTTGGATATACATTATCGCACGATAAGTACGAATTCATTCGAAAACAATTTCTTTAAGCTATTGAACAATGCGGTATATGGGTAAACTATGAAAAACTTAGACAAGGAGAAGGATTTGAAAATAGTCACGGATTGGGAAAGTCGAGGTAGACATTCTGAGCCTCGGAATCTCATATCCAAATTTTAATAGTGCAACCGTGTTTAAACCCAACATGGCAGCTACACAACTTGATGGAATATTTACTTTCTACAATAAACCCATCTACTTGGAATGTATCGTACTCGACCTATCAAAGTTGAAGGTCTACGATTTGCATTATCATTATATGAGGCCCAAGTTTAATGATAAATTAATTCTGAATCACATGGATACGAATTCTTTTATTTACACAATTGAAACCAACAATTTTTACGAAAATATTTTACATGATATTGATAATTATTTTGATACGTCGGAATGCTCTAATGAAATTTCTACAGAAGAATGGAAAAGTCTTAGGTTTAATGAAACATGAAAATCTTGGAAATAATATGACCGAATTTATGGGATTAAGGTCAAACATGTACTCGTTTTGTGTAGAAAACAGTGAAGTTATTAAGAAGCCTACAGTTGTTAAAAAATATATTATGGATGGTTTATATTTATATGGTTTAAGGGATTGCTTATGCAGAAAAAAAATATTTAGAGGAATTATGTACGTATTTAGATCTACGTTGCATAGTCCTTACACAGAATGCATAAATAAGGTAGTTTTAAATTATTTATTTAAACAATGCATAAGAGAAGATGGGGTTAGTACATACGCTTGGGGGCATTATAACAAAGATATTGATAAAGATTAGGGGAAATTTTTCAGTCATAATATATAAGTAAAATGTTATTAGCAAAACTATTACATAACCAAATAAAATAATTACATGAAACAATTTTTATTTATTTATTTATTCATTTAGTGCAGCAGACAAAACAAAAAAGTGATTTGAATGATCTAGAGTAGTATAAATAGACCCCAGGATGGTAAAAAGGAATCAGTTTATTTTTGAAAATCGATTGGAAATACAGAATGGTGATTCAAAATGATGACGATGTGTCTATTTCATCATCATGGGTTTATATTCCACAAATGCAACCAAAAACTTTAACTATCATGGCAACAATAACAAACACAGAATCATCGAGAAAATTTGTTTCAGTCGATGAAACAATAGAAAGATTTCGACAAGATCTGATAAGGAAAAAAATGGAAATAGCTGGAATAATCGAGAGTAAAAATATTTTTTACAGACATTTTAAATTAGAGTTCGACAATGATAAAATATTAACAGTTCGATGTACACATGACAGCAACTTCCGAAACGCTCACTTAAAGTCGAATGTTATGAATATCATGAGTTTGAAGCTGAAAGAAGCAGGAAAATCCAAACTATAAGACCGATATAAAATTTCTGGATGTAAAGGAAATAAAACAAACCTATACTATGAGTATAGATTGAGCCGTCAGCCACTACACTACGATTTGAAAATGGCTACGACGATGAATAACAACAACAACGATGAAGACAACGACTTCAACGGTCTATTGAGGATTACAAACAATTTTTTGTGCTAACCGAGCGTCAATTTTGAAGAAACACTTCAACGAATTTATAACCATCTATAGTTTCAAAACCTCCACCCCCTAAACACTGATATGCCTCAGAAAATTAGCAAATATGGAAAGCATTATGTGAGCTGCCCATGGGCATATGATGATGCAAAATATGGACCAGACACTTGTGAATGTTAAAGTGTTCATAGAAAAATAAGTGAAATTAAAAAGCTTGTTCAATTATACATAAGATTAATAAATAAATAAAACAATTAAAAAATATTTTTTATTCATCAATCAATCAAACTACAATGTTTTATTACGCATTTCTATATTAAAGAACCATATTCTTAATATGTATCCAGGAATTGTGTTTCGCTGAGATTTTTTAATATTTTCTCCACAAAATAAACGGACGAATGCTAAGTTTTCAATGGCTCAGGCTCATAAAAACCACCTTCAATTTTATTTCCTTCATAATCTTTCAATAAATACGTAATGGGATTTGTTATACGAATTTGTCGAATCCTAAAAATTTCCGTGGTCCAATTTGGTGTATAACCCTTTTCAAATATATGTTTGTATTTACTGATTCGCACGTGATCACCCACATTATATGTAAATGGACCCATCACCTAAATGTTGTTGTATACGGTGAACTGAAGCAATTTTTCATTTGATCTATTCACAGCAGACGGAGCCATTTTTATTGTACGGTGTTTTTTATTATTGTAGACACTGACTATATCATCAACTTCATTGATCCACCTATAATTTCCATTCATTCTAAACTTTTTCCACATTATATTCTTTAGTGTTCGATTGAATCGTTCAACAGTTGATGTCTTAAGAGGGCTATACGTAGAACAATGGTTTATTTGATATTTCTCCATGACATTTTCAAAATGTTTGTTGTAGAACTCTTTTCCATCGTCTGTTTGTAAATTTTTAGATGTTCGTCCTTGTTGGAAAATGTGTTCAATCGCCATAGCAACTGCTTTGCCAGTTTATGTTTTGATCGGAGCCGTCCATGCAAACTTTGAAAATGTTTCGACGACCGTAAGAAGGAAATGAAACCCTGTATTATCGGTAGCACATGCTCCCATTTCGACTAAATCGGCCTGCCAAAAGTCATCCAAACCTTTTATTATAACGCGTAGTCACTTTAAATTTTTTCAAACGGGTGTATGCATTTCGTTTACTACTCTTCGTTTACTCATTTTAGAATGACCTGGATTCCGTTTAACGGTTGATATTTGTATATTAGTAGGTAAAACTAAGCATTCTCATCATCATCATCAGTGGCACTTTTGTCGTTTTGAACATGATGTTGTTTGTCTTCATATTTCTTTAGCTTCTCAATGTTAATATCAACGTAGTTTTTTGTACAAGCATCATCGTCTTCTATGGAGAATTTAGGTTTTTTTTAAGATTTAGGATGGAATCACCGCTTTCCATTTTATTCAATTCAGCATCAAGGAAACCTTGTAGACCAGCCTTACCCAGTTTTCCTCCCGATTCTAAAGATCCCCGAGGACCGGGTGGTCATTGCTGACCTATAGGACCTTGCAGACCTTTCGGACATGGTGGTCCTTGAATTCCTTGCAAGCCACGTTTTCCTCCACTTTCGTTTGAAAATCGACCAAATTTATCAACGCCCATTTATAAATAATAATAATAACTAGTGAATGTTGATGATGATAGCTATTGTGTCTATTCTATCATTTGTGTTTGCTTTAGTCGTTGCTATGATTATTGTGACCTGCTTGTTGCAATACAATGAGTAACTGGAATCGACTCACTAATTCATTCGCATCATCCCAATATATATAGTCTTTCTGTTTGTTAGATGTTTGCATTAAACTGTAGCTGTTGCATTTGATGTTGGCCGTTCGTTTTAACCCTTTTCCTTCCTTACTATTCATTTTAGAAAATTGAAATTGTTTGTGTATACTTAAAACTTCGATTTCCATTGATTCGACTACTGCTGTCATGAGAACTTACTATGCAAAAGAATAATTTTATAATTCTCTAAATTTTCATTGGTATATAATGATTGATCTGGGTTCTTCATAAAAAGCAATTCAAATGAACCTTGAGTTCCCATGTAAGAATTCATATCTACAAGTATTTGATTGCCATCGATTAAGAAATTCAAATTTCCTATTTTCCAATTCTCATCAGCATCGTTACCCTTATATACAAAATAAATACTTTATAGTCGGTTGATTTACATAAATATCTAGATATTGTTAAGAAATGTCTGCAAAATGGTTTTGCTTCATGAACTCTTCAAGATGTTTTTGTCCTTTCGGAGAGATAACAAATTTACGAACAACTTTTGTAGAAGAATTAAATGAAGTGCTGGTGCGGTTAAGTTTTCGTTTAAACTTTGATGGAGGAGGAAATTTGAAACTATCTTCTTCTTTTTCACTATCTTCCTTGAAACTGTCTTCTTCACTATCTTCCTCCCTTTCTCTTCTTTTCCTTCATGTTTAACTCGAAGTAATGAAGGCTCTTCCTTGATTTCATTTCTTATGTCTTGTTCTTCCAAAAATTTAGCTCTTTTAACAAACTCTTTAATTATATTTACACTATATATTTCAACAACATTAATTTTTATTTTTCGTTGCTTACAACTTGTAACAATAACATTTGTATTTCAATTAACGTTTTCAATAAAAAGTCGACAGCGTTTAATAGAGTTAGATGAAACTCTGAGGTCTCTGGGTCGTAAGAGGGCCCAGGATTGTAAAATATATCCTCCTCCTTCAATTCCGGAAGGGTCTCAATAAGATATTGGATTTCCTCAATTTCACTTTGATCTTCGTCCACTTTAATAAAAAGTTTAGTTATTTCCTGTTTGAAAAAACTTTTAAACTGTATTCACTTTTTAAATGGTATAAACTTAGTCACAAATTTTGGTTACAACTTGGTCAACAATTGAATTTATAGCACAGAATAGCAACTGGAATGAATCCTGTTGGGGTCTTTCCTTTTTATATAATTTTAATGTTTATTTTATAAATTCCTTAAGGGTAACTTAATATTATAATTACTATAATTTTGTATTTAGCCCATTTCTAATCTTTATTTATTATTTCCTACTTTTATCTTTATCTTCCAAATAAGGGCAATTGTTTACGTTATGCCGATCTGATTTGCAACTAGTGCAGTAATACGATCTTTTGTATTCTACCTTATCAGTGGAATTTCCGGTAATTGGCATTTTAGTTTCTGGGAAGTTAACTTGATCTTATCGGATTTCAAGTGGATGGTTATTACTTTTGTGGTTATGGGAATATTATGTGCAGGATGTTTATATAGATGATTCAGGGTTTAGGTATTTGGGGTAATGTTTTTCGGATATGACTCAGAATATTGCCTTTTGTTGCGAAATCAGAATATTGCATTTTGTTGCGAAATCGGAGATGATGTCATAGGTATTTCCTGGGATATGACTCCTCCCTCCTTAGGATGCGTGTCCTCGCGCAAAGAATTGATTTTTATTTTAATGTTAGGGTTTTTTCTGAGAAATTTATAATATATGATTGCCGCAATTGCAAGAATAATAACTACAATTATTGTGTCAGTTGCAAAACTGGCCCTTGAATTTGTATTATGTTCTAATTGTAGTAAATGTATATGATTTAAATTTTCAACATTTTGGGCGTATACTTGTTTCAATGTAAAATTATTCTTTTCCTTATAGGAAATGTTTTTGATTACATTTGGTAGGATAATATTATTATTGATTACATTTTTCTTATTAATAAAAGTTATACCATTAATGCTTAATTCACAATTTGCAAACTTAATTATATTGTGATTCTTTATGCTAATTCTTTGATCATTACAATTTTGATATAACATGGTTTGATTTAGATTCTTTGTTATTATTACATTTTCTGTTACTCTTTGAATGCTAGATTGTTTATTTCTTTTCATAGTACAATTGTGAGGTTCGTCTAATATGTTACTGATACATGAATCGTTTATTTTAAACAGTTTGTTTTCTTCTATTTCGTAATTGGATACAAATACTTTATTGCTAGTAGCTAAGATTTCTGGATATGGTGTTATTAACTCTAAGTGGTTTTTGTTGGGAATTGGGATGATGGAAATTTTGTAATATTGTTTATTTGTAAAATTGGGGATTTGAACAACAATCAATATTGTTTTGGATTTTTGTGCTACTGATACTTTGATGTTTTTTAGTTTTTCTACGTTGATTTGGAAAGTTTTTATCTCATCAATGGTAAGAATATCTCTACTCAGAACTTTTAATCGTGATAGCAATACTATTTCTTCGATTTCCATTAGAGAGTCCAAAAGTGTTTGCAAATTTTCTTTTACCAGAAAATAAGTTTCAAAATCTAATAATTGTTTTGTAAAAACGGAATTTTCATTTTGCAATTGATTAATTTTAGCAATGACTATATCTTGTTGTTTATTAATATGATTGGCTAAGTTTTGAATATTGCTATTTATTTGTTGATTGATATGAATTTGTTTTTCGTTATTATCAACGAAAGATTTCATATTTGTTTCAATTTTTTAAAAATTTCTTTCTATGCATTCGCGATCATTATCATCCATCACACCACCAAACCATTTCAAAAAGGATCCGTAAGGACTGAATATTGTTCTTCTGAATCTATGGGGTTCTAATGTAAATAGATTTTCTTTAATTTTTTGAATTAGCATGTATATGCTGGGGAATTTTTGAAGTATGTCAGACGAAGTTGTATTTTCAATATTTAACAATATGTTTTCATATTTTTGTAGGTCAATTACATGGATTACTGTGGAAAAATTCTGGATAATGGGTATTTGTCCCGTTCGTATTAGGGTGTATCCGTTTCCTTGAGGAATTTCGGTTACTTCGATGTGTTGTCCTGATATAGTTGACTTTAAGCAGATTAACAAGAAGATGATGACACCTGCGGGATAGATTTTTGGAATTTTTTAAGTTTCATGAAGAGTTTTTTATTTTGGTTATTTTTTAGGGGTCTAGAAATAAATGGTCTGTCGTGTTTCTTACGTTTGAATTTATTTTTGATAAATTTAGGGTTTATTTCCTCATTCTTTCTGTTTTTGTTTTTATATTCTAAGCTTTTTTCTTGTTTTTTAATTATTCTATTTCTAATTGCTGCATAGTCTGAAGATGGTATTATTCCATTAGTTATTTCAATTGGTTTATGATTTGTTGAGGAATGTATTGTATTGTTGTAGTATTTCATTATTTCTTGCACATCAATAGACGAGGGTGCAAGTTTAATTTCTGTGATTTTTAGACGTACATGTTCGTTGATTGTATTATGAAGTCGTTCGATATCCGCGTTTCCTGTTTTAATTCCCGGAGTTGTGAAATGAAGAGTTACTCCTTCGTTTTGTAGAAAGTTTTCTAAATTACTGGTAAAGGTACTTTCGTTATCTGTTATTATATGGTTAGGTTTTCAGTAAGTTGCAAAATATTGATTAAGAGCAGATTGAATGTCTATCCAATTTCTTGATTTTATGGCTATTGCCTGTCCGTATTTTGAAAATTTATCGATTAATGTTAAAAAGAAATGGTTTTTATCTAAGAACCATATATTCATGTGTACTATATCACGAGGTTTATCTGGTATTGGAGGTTTTCTAAATAATAATTTTGCTGGTTTTCTTTCGTATTTACTTAACTGGCATGTATTACAATTATTGATTATTTTTGTTATTTCAATTTTTAATTTGGGATAATAATATTTTGTTTTTAATTCCTTGTATACTTTTTCAATACCTCTATGGTTTTTAGCCTTATGTTCCTTTAAGATTTCCTCCTGGATATGCCCTTTATCGGTGCAATAAAAAAGTACATAATTACACTTAACTATTTTAAGTTTAGTGTGGGGACTTTTCCATTTCAAATATTCGCTTTGAAATCGAGTGTATATCGCAAAGTTGGGGATATAAACTGCTATAAGTCCTTTTCGAGGTGTATGATTATTTAATATATACTGAAGGTATTTATCGTCTATCTCTCTTGAGATGCAAACAGTTCTATTTTTCCCAAAATATTTTTCTTTTTTAATTCTATTTTCTCTGCCTTCTTTAATTATTAATTGATTATTAAACATATTCAGTGGTCCTTCCGATATAGATATATATTCTAAATTATCTTCGTTTGCACTGTGGCATGTCGCTAAAGATTCATTGCTTTCATTATTTTGTTCATTAATAAGCTCATTAGTATTTATTATTTCAACATAGTTATTATTTATCGGAGGCCGTGATAAAGCATCTGCGACGTAATTTTCTTTGCCTTTTATATATTCAATATCGTAATTGAATTCTTCTAATTTCAATTTCCATCTCTGTAGTTGAGAGTTGGGTTCCTTGAGATTAGCTAGCCAGGTTAGAGGTTTATGGTCAGTTTTTATTGTAAATTTTCTACCATATAAGTAGGGTCTAAAATATTTGATCGCCCAAACGATAGCTAATAATTCCTTTTCGATTGTGGAATATCTGGTTTCATGGTCGTTAAGAGTGCGTGAAGCATAGCAGAGGGGATGACCATTCTGAGAAAGTACAGCTCCAATAGCATAGTTAGAAGCGTCTGTAGTAAGGGTAAATGTTTTATTAAAATCTGGGTACTTTAATATAGGTTCAGATATTATTAAAAGTTTTAACTTTTGGAAAGCGTCTACGTAATCTGAATCCTGTGGGTTGATTTTACTGTCCTTTTTCAGACGAAGAGTTAAAGGTTTTGCTATTTTAGAGAAGTCCTGAATGAACTTTCTATAGAATCCTACTAGTCCGAGAAATGATTTTATTTGTTTAACTGTTTTCGGGATTGGGAAGTTCTGAATAGCTTCAATTTTTTTTTTGGATTGGGTTTTATACCTTCGGTGGTCACTATATGACCTAAAAATTCAGTTTCCTTTTTAAGGAATTCACTTTTGTCTATTTGTATTTTTAAGTTAGCTATTTTTAACGCGTCTATGATTTTCTGCAGTGAAAGTATATGTTCTTCCAATGAAGTGCTGAAGATTATTATGTCGTCCATGTAGACAAAACAGATTTTTCCAATATATTCGTGTAGAATATCATTCATTAGTCTCTGAAAGGTTCCAGGGGCGTTTTTTAGACCAAAAGGCATTCTATTAAACACGTAATGACCTTTGTCAGTAGAGAATGCAATTTTTTGAATGTCCTTTTCTTTGATTTCAATCTGATGAAATCCCTTGGCTAGATCTAAGGTTGTAAAATACATACATTTTCCTAGTTTATCCAAAATGTCATCAATATTTGGAATACGAAACTTGTCATCGATGGTAATGTTATTTAACTTTCTATAATCCACCACAATTCGCCACTTCATTTTCCCTGAAGCATCGGCTTTTTTGGGTACTACCCAAATGGGTGAAGAATAGGGAGATTTACTTGGCCGTATAATCCCTTGTTCCAACATTTCCTCGATTTCGTTTTCCACTTCCCTTTGATGCATTTGTGGGTATCTATAGGATTTAGTATAAACTGCTGTATTATTTGTAGTTTTAATTTCATGTTTTATTTCATGGGTGAAGGTCAAATTATCGCCTTCTTGAAAAAACATGTTTTTATAATTTTTTAATAGATTTATGAGACTTCTATTCTCTTGTTGATTTAAATGCTCTGTCCGTAGCATTGATAAAGGATTATTTTCATCATAAGTATCCGTAAAGTATATTTGATTGACATATTCATCTATGTTTTCCTCTTCTAAGGAATAATATAGTTTTAAATATTTATCGTTAAATTTGATATATTGTTTATGTAGACTTATTTCACAATTATAGTTTTTAAATATATTATTTCCGATTAGTCCGTTAAAGAATTTGCTAAATTTATATTCGATAAAGGTAAATTTTTTATCACCGCCGATTTCCTTAAATGGTTTAATTTGTACCGTATGTGAAAAACTTAATTGAGAATTTAATGTATGAATATTAGAATTTATATTTGGAACTCTTAGGCTTGGATCGCAAAGGTTTGGATCAATAACACTTATTGCTGCACCTGTGTCAATCAAGAACCTAAGAGGAATTCCATAAGAATTTATTCTGATATATGGAACGTTGTTGAAGTTGGGGGTTCCGAGGCAGGTATCTGAAAATTTTCCTGCTGGTTATTTGTAATTTTGATGAAAGTTTGAATTTTGGACATTTTGATTACGGTAATTAGGGTTTTGTGAATTCTGACCACGATAATTAGGATTTTGGAAATTTTGATTTGGTTTCCGGAAGTTTTGAAGTGGTTTCTGGAAACTTTGGTAATTTGAAAAATTTTGTTGTAACAATTTTGAATTATTATTTTTATTATTATAGAGATGACAAGTTTCAGTTAAAATGAATATGGCTTTCTCTAATGTGTCTGGATTTCGACAAAACAGTATTGTTCGACTAGGTTCTGGAATATTTTTTCTAAGAATGTTTAAAGCGACTAATTGGTTATCCAATATTAGTTGTTTGTTGTTATGACTATGTTCCTGTTCTACTTTTAAATTTAAATTTGTTAGCCTTTTTTGTATTATATTTATAAAGTCTAAAACTGAACCTCTGAATTCCGTTGTACGTAATTCGTTTAATAATTGTGTGCTTTTTCTTTGATCTGAGAAATTAGCATATAAAATACATTTTATGTCGTTCCACGCAATAATATGTGGACTAGCATCTAAAATTAATTTAGCTCTACCAACTATTCTACTTTTTATCACGTTTCCGATTATAATTTGTGATGGTAAGTCGTACTTCATGAGTATAGGAAGCATGACGTCGACCATATCGGTGAAACTTTTTAACTGGTCCCTGCTGCCATCGAATATCGGGATGTGCGAAGCGTGTTCTATAGGATCCAGAGTTAAACTTAATTTGGTGTTAACATTACCTGATTAAGTTGCCATTCTGTTGCTTGTTGTCCAAGTATTACGATGAAAAATAATAATGTGTTGTTGTTGACTGGTTATTGGTTCGTTTACTTCCACGTAACACGTACCTTTAAAGTTGTAGTCTTTCACAAATTTCACTGAGTATAATATCCGCTTACACTCGCTAATTGAAACCCGTTTAGCAAAGACTTATTTGTTCGAATGCATCACTAAGAGTTAAAACTCACGTGCAAAGTTTATAATAATTTATTAGTGTTAGTTCAGGATTTGCGCTCCTGAATTGAACTTTACCGTTCGCACTAAAATGAACTTTCTCTCGAAGCTCGTTATTAAAGTTATTGCACTTGACACATCCTACCGACTGCGCCAATTATATTTACACTATATATTTCAACAACATTAATTTTTATTTTTCGTTGCTTACAACTTGTAACAATAACATTTGTATTTCAATTAACGTTTTCAATAAAAAGTCGACAGCGTTTAATAGAGTTAGATAAAGCTCTGAGGTCTCTGGGTCGTAAGAGGGCCCAGGATTGTAAAATATATCCTCCTCCTTCAATTCCGGAAGGGTCTCAATAAGATATTGGATTTCCTCAATTTCACTTTGATCTTCGTCCACTTTAATAAAAAGTTTAGTTATTTCCTGTTTGAAAAAACTTTTAAACTTTATTCACTTTTTAAATGGTATAAACTTAGTCACAAATTTTGGTTACAACTTGGTCAACAATTGAATTTATAGCACAGAATAGCAACTGGAATGAATCCTGTTGGGGTCTTTCCTTTTTATATAATTTTAATGTTTATTTTATAAATTCCTTAAGGGTAACTTAATATTATAATTACTATAATTTTGTATTTAGCCCATTTCTAATCTTTATTTATTATTTCCTACTTTTATCTTTATCTTCCAAATAAGGGCAATTGTTTACGTTATGCCGATCTGATTTGCAACTAGTGCAGTAATACGATCTTTTGTATTCTACCTTATCAGTGGAATTTCCGGTAATTGGCATTTTAGTTTCTGGGAAGTTAACTTGATCCTATCGGATTTCAAGTGGATGGTTATTACTTTTGTGGTTATGGGAATATTATGTGCAGGATGTTTATATAGATGATTCAGGGTTTAGGTATTTGGGGTAATGTTTTTCGGATATGACTCAGAATATTGCCTTTTGTTGCGAAATCAGAATATTGCATTTTGTTGCGAAATCGGAGATGATGTCATAGGTATTTCCTGGGATATGACTCTTTGAAAGGATTCGTAATTGGCTCAAAAGTTTCCTCTAACTGAACCTCTGTTCCGACTTTGTTAGCTTTCAGCGGTTGATAGTTTTTACTTATCGAATTAGTTGTCTTTAATATATCACTGAGTAACTGCTTTTCGTGGATTGTCCTTTTCATTGTTTATTGGAACAACAGTTGCAGCAATTCAAAAAGTTGCGAAAGATATCTAGAATAGTTTAAAATATTCCTTCAATAGGCTCTAACTTGATTTCGAAATGATTTTCGCAGTAATAAAATCGATTTCTTTCTTTTTCAAATCGTTAAGAACTTTCTTCACTGTTGCTGGGCTCAAACTGTATTGACCTGTTATCAAACTGTATTGAACAGCTATTGGGTTGCATCAAACTGATCCTTGTAACTGCAACTAAATTTCTTTGAACGGCTTATGGTATCCCTTGAACTATTAAACAAATCTTGAAAACTGTTGCTATTGAACTGTTTTCAACTCTTAATCTTGTCCTGTAAACTTCTGTTGAGTGCTCTGAACAAATCTTATCAATTTATAAACTGCTTGCACAGTATGAGCGTGTTGATTTTATTATTATGAATGTATCGAATCCCTTTTGATAGGGATGTTTTTATCAATTACACAGAATCCATAGTCATCATACCAACATTCAGTACATACTATTTAAACTGTTCGAAAGTCATGTCTGTGTTCACGTGATCATTGTAAATGTGCCTTGAATTCATGTCATCCGTTTTAAATATGTATAATCAAAAAATTTGTGTTATTTCGAAGAAGGAGTTTTGGTATTCTTGTATAAGTTTGGCATAGGTAAAAACTGTAAATGTTATAATGACGCCCCATACAGAAATATGATCGAACGTTATCTTGTTTCTCGCTGGCAATATCATCGAAAATGAAAACAGGCGGAATCACTTCACTGTTAATTGAAAACATATAGAATCCCAGTCCGGAAATAGACTTTACTGCCTGCTTCAAATATATATATTGATTGGCTGATGCAATGATTTCGAGAAGTTATAAATATTTCCAAATTTAACGCCATTTGGATGTTTTAACAAAGAAATTATAACGTTAGTTTTTCCACAGTTTGAGGGACCTGCAATTATACTCTAAATACTATTGGGCAATAAATTGCTATATTTAGCTATATGGATTTTACTTGCAATGTCAGTATTTTCTACCAACAACTTTCGTTGCTGTTGTATCAACCGCATTCTTAGTTTGACTAAACGACAAGAGTGAAGCTACCTGTGCTTTTGCTGAAAGTGTTATAGTCTGCGGAGAGTTGTTAGCTGAGCTGAAGCATCCATATACATAAAGAAAATGATCAGTATATGATGACTGATCACAAAGTGAAGCATACTAATATATTACGGAAAGCAGTGAGTGGAGGAGGAGGGCTCATTCATAACCTAATTAATAAACTAGTAATTGAAGTGCATCTACCAGGTTATCAATACTGCGGTCCTGGTACAAAACTAATCGAGCGGCTTGCTAGACGTGATCTCGGAATAAATTTATTGGATAAAGCTTGTAAGGAGCATGATATTGGTTATGCAAAATTGAAAGAAACGAGTTATCGGCACTGAATAGATAAAATATTAGCCGAAAAGGCGTGGCAACGGTTTAGATCAGCAAACGCAGGGTTAGCAGAACGCGCCAACGCGTTACTTGCAACCAACATGATGAAAGAAAAAGTAACATTAGGGATGCTGTTGAAAGGGAAACCGAAATTTGAAACAGTGTTTTCCAAGGCCCGCAAGATCATCAAAAGAAAGAAACCCAAAAATATAAAGGCGAGTATTAAAATAGCCTTAGCTGCTGCAAGAAATATAACATAGGGGCGTAAGAAGAACCTCAAAACTCCAAGAATAATATCCATTCGTAAAGTTGTTGCAATTCTGCCATTTCTCGTTCCTCTTCTCGTGGGACTATCTGCGATTGGTAATGTAGTATTATCAATTTAGATGATGTGCAAGGTCCTGGAACACAAAAAAAAATCATTATGTGGAGTACTTTGATAGTTTTGAAAATTGACCTCCACCGATAGTATTAATCAATTATTTAGCTTCTAATATAAAATACAACTACAATACCTATCAAAGCTATGACTCATACAACTGTGGACATTTATGTTTAAAATTTTTGTATCAATTTTTGTAAACTTCTAAGGCATCTGTATATCTAAATAGATAAATACTTTGAACAAACTTAAAACCAATCATTGTTTTGAATACTGTCATGGCACAAACATTAACTCTAAGCGGAATTATTTCAGTTCTTACAACAAAATATTTTCTACCTATCGATTTACAAGATGGGTATATATGTGGTCTTGTTGATTTTCAAACATATAATTCTATACCTAACGTGGATGTAAAGAAAAATTTATTGCACATTGGAAAGCACGTTATAGAAGTATCCATTGGATCGTACGGAATTGATGATATTGCCAACTATCTATATAAAGAGCTGGCGAAAATCAATTAAGAAATAAATTTTTCACTACGAGTTAATAATTATACCCTCAAAAGTGAAACAAAGTCAAATGCTTCTATTTACTCCAATTAAGAAAGATGCATTGACCAACTACCAGGATTCACTAAACAAGAATTGGAAATCAATGTGAAACATACTTCTGATTTACCCGTCAGCATAAGCAAAGTGAATGTATTACGTATTGATTGTAATATAGTTGGAAACTCCTATATTAATAATATTCCTTCACACAAAATCCACGAATTCTCGCCAGATATAGGACCAGGGTATTAAATAGTGGAGGTAGTTGTGGTCTTTTCCGCGTATTTCGCGAACGAGCCAACTTTAAAATAGGACGGGAAAACGAAAATGATAAAACGAAAAATAAAATCGTATATCGTTTTATTTCGTTGCCTCGAACGTCCACTTCGGACTTCTGTTTTGGAAAAATGGCAAAATTTCTACCTATTACAATACTACTTATAGTATTTCTTATCTTAACAAAAAAAAATACTTAGTCTAAATTTCTTAAAAGCAGAGTGACAAACAATACCATGTTTAAATCTTTTCCATATGTGGAATTTCAATACATTGTTGTGTGTGGTCTTCTTATTGAAATTTAGGCGAGGGATCGCCACACATAAGGATAAACAAAAAATGCTCGCAGCGGGTCGCGAAAACATAAACATGTGCTGTGATATCTAAATTGTGATACTTTAGCAGCATCAATAGGGAAATGTATTGTGACATAGTCACGATGTATTGACGATAGGGCAAAGCGTTGTTCGTTATGTTACGGAAAGGTGAGGCTGCTGCCGTAACTCCCCCTCCGTTAGATTGAAGCTCCCGATTCAATAAAAATCTCGTTTTTCTGTTTCTCGTATTTAACTATTTTCTCTTCTAATTTATCGAATTTATTCGCGGGCTTTCGAGCAGGTGAATTTACGTTAATATTTATTATTTTACGTCTGCATTTAAGTTATATATAAATACAAAATATTATTACAATACATATTACAATAGTTGAGATGGAGGAAATGATTGTGTTCTGTTTGTGCTTAAATTCTATAAGTTTAATTTCTTTCAGCTTTTCGCCATGTTTGAATTTAATATCCTCGAAAGTGACTTCGTCTTATTTAAAATTTAAAGCGATAAGAGGTGACAATATAAGTTTATGTGAAAATCCTACTACTTTATTTGTGTACACTTTATCGAGCAATTTAACTGTACAATTATTAAAATTTATAACAAAATTTTCAAAATTTTTGAAGTGTTTTCTATTTTGTCGTTAAAATTATTGGCGAATTTCAATCCGGATTCAATTACCTCTATAAGTGTATTACTATTTGTTTTCAAAAATTTACATGAGGTATCGCAATTTATTGGATTCTTAAAATGCTTAATATATATATTTTCGGCGAAATATTTGTCATTGAACTTAACAACTACCTGATTAGGTAAGTTAATTTTAGTATAATTTTTCAAAGCTATTGTACGTAAATAGTAGGTTTATACAGGCTTATCGTAAAATATAGGAATATTTAATATAATATACAATATGTAATAGTAATTTCTAGCAACTATTTAAATTTAGAGTTGTTGCAATTCGTAAAAGCCTATAAAATTTTGTTCGATTTCGATTCGATCAAGTATAGAACGAGACATTATGCCAAAGCGTGCTGTATTTATGTTATCTATTACTTTATCTACTTCATATGTAAAATCTCTCAGAATTTTTTTATATTTTAGGTAATGAACTTGTACATTGACATTATTAAGTTCGTTAGTAGTCCAGAATGAATAATTTTTAAATTGGTCTTTTAAAGTTAAAGTTTGATTTTTTTTTATGATTTCCAAATTTCTTTCAAACATTTCGTTAGAAGTTATTTGTTTCTTTAGTTGATTACTGATTTTATCTAGTGATGTGTCAACTCGATGTACTAACTCGAGTTTAAGATCAGGAAAGTATTGGATAATGAGGTTTGTTTTATTATCAGAAGTTTGGACAGTGATTTTTGCAAGTGTTGACAAAGTATGTTGATAATCGGTTGAATTAATTTTGTGAAAAATGTGGTAATGATCCGCGATAAGACGTATTCGTTGTTTGTTAATTAGAATAACTCCATTTTCTGATTCTAAATTTTCAACTTGGATGTCGCTCGAAACTAACAGTGATATTAGGAATAAAAGGATTCCTTGTAGAAGTTTCGGGTGAGTTGACATCTGAGATAACAAAACGTTTCGGGCGTTTAATATTGACATGTGCTATGTTATCGAGATTACGTTTAGTGTATTTAGCCAAATGTTTAGCTGCGCGGTTAGGGGTTTTAACGTATCTGGTGGTTCTCATTTCTTCGTAATTTTCGCGTGTTTTATTTTGCTTATTAATTGATCTCTCCTTATTTAATTTCATTATGTTTATAATTTTAGATTTATCTGAAAGGCCATGATGTGCTTTGAAAGGTTTTGTATCAATAGATGAGTGTATTTGGCGATTATAGAAGTACAGGGAAGTATAAAGGCGTGATTTAGGCGAATCTCTGGAAGAGGTTGTTCGATACTTTGAAGAAATTGTTTGATGGAGACGTTCGGCATCACTGTTACCCGTGTGTGAATTGGGTTTGGTAAAGTGTATTTGTATGCCATGGTCATTACACAGTTCTTTTATGAAAAAGTTATTAAATTCGTTGTCGGCAACGATTAAATTTGGTTTACCTAGATTTGATAGAAAAAATAATACTGCTTCTTTTAATGAAGGTTTAGATTGATCTGTTAAAATAAGGCAAGCTGCATATTTGGAAAATTTATCGATACATGTAGCCACTTTTAGGCGATCGATGAAAAAAACGTCTATATGAAAAATTTGGTTTTTATCTTCGGGCGTTTCCGTAATTTTGAATTTCGGTTTTATTGGAGAAGTCGAGTGTTTTGCTGTATTGCATGGCTCGCAATTATTGACGTAGCGTGTTACCAAAGTTTTTAAATCAGGATAGTAAATATGTTGTGAGATTCCTTTAAATGTTTTGTCTATTCCGCCGTGTCCTATTTCTTTTGTATGATACATGTGGATTTGGTAAATCGCTTCTTCCTCTGACTGGAGGTCTTTCAGAATACGGGACACTTTTATAAATTTAAAGGAGCTATCGAAGACTTCGTGGAGCTTTAGCTGAAGTTTGTTAAAACAATGATCGTTTAGATCGGAATAAATGGCTATGCTTTTACTGTGAGGCAATTTATCCATTAAATTTTGTACATATTCGTGAAGAAGTAATTCTTCTTCGCGAATTTGGATGCGTGTTTTGTTAATAGGCGGTGGAAAATTTTGGTTGGAGAGTATAATTTGAAATTTGAATTTATTGATGTAATCATCCTTCATTGGAATCGAGGTATTTTGGTTTTGCGATTCTGAATGGATAGTACCTGTACCGTTTGCTTCCGAGGGGAGACAAGTAGAGTTTCTTTGCACTTGTGTGGATTGGGAAGTACTTGGAATGTTGATTACGTCGGGGAGCTCAGTATTTTGCTCGTTGCAAATGTCTAAAATTTCCTGTAAAGTTTGGTCAGGTATATTTCGGGTTATGCTCCGGCATATTGGATTTTCCTGTAAATGAGACTCCTCGTTTACATGTACATCCTTATCTTCCATGAAATTTTTGTCCATACGGGACAAGAAATCCGTTGTCAACGTGAATTCCTTTGAGAAGTCTGGGTAACTTAAGACAGGTGGAGTAGTAAGCAGAAGTTTTAATTTAGCGAAAGCTTCAATATATTCGAAATTATTTACATTAATTTTAGCGCCTTTTTTCAAAAGCTTTGTCATAGGGACTGTTAGTGCAGAATGGTCTCGGATGAACTTTCTGTAATACCCCGTTAAGCCCAGGAAAAAACGAAGTTGTTTAACGGTTTTGGGAATCGAAATATTCTGTATTTTATTAAGTTTATCAGGATTCGGCTTGATTCCGTCCTGTGTTAAAATATGACCCAAAAACTCTGTTTGGTGAGTGAAAAAGTTACATTTATCTGGTTGAATTTTTAAATTAAACTCTCTGAGCTTTCTGAAAATCTTACGAAGTGAGTCCATATGCTCTTCTCATGAAGTGCTGAAAATCAATACATCGTCAAGGTAGACTACGCAAATTTTATTTATGTATTCCTTCAGAACTGAGTTTATCATTTTTTGGAATGTCGCGGGGGCATTTTTAAGACCGAAAGGCATTCGCAAATATTCGTAGTGTCCGTTATGTGTCGAGAAAGCTGTCTTTGCTCGATCACTTGGTTTAACTAGAATTTGGTGGAATCCTTTCGCAAGATCGATTGTGGAAAAATAATTGGATTTTCCCAGTTTATCAAATAAATCTTCTATATTAGGTATGGGAAATTTATCACTAATCGTAATATCATTAAGTTTACGATAATCTGTAACGAGTCTCCACTTTGTTTGCCCGGAATTGTCTACCTTTTTAGGTACAATCCACAATGGTGCATTATAGGGAGAGTTCGATGGTTGGATTATATTATTTTCCAACATTTCGGCTATTTGCTTTTCCACTTCTTTTTGGTGGATTTGTGGTAACCTATATATTTTAGTAAATAAAGGTTTATCTGAGGTAAGTTTAATGTTGTGCGTTACAACATTTGTCGAGGTAAGTATATCCCCTTCGTGGTAGAATAAATTTTTAAATTGATGAAGCAATTGGTATAAATTACATTTTTCTTCCTCATTTAAATGAGAGGTTTTGATGTTTTGGAGTGTATTTGAGCCTCCAACTGTGGGGGAAATTTAATCAAGAGAAAGACAAAGACTTTTCGATACCGTTTTTGGGTCTTGGTCTTCTGTTATAAAAGGAACTTTGTTACCATTAATTGTAATAGAACCGTCGTTATTATTAATTATTGATTTAGTAGGGACTAACACATTTTGTCCTAGAATAGTGTCGAATTTGGGGTTTGGTAAATTTGTCAATTTCCATTCAATGTTTGAAGAAGGTAGGTTAAATTCTTCCGGAAAATTGGTCCAAATACCCTTTTCTATTATTTCCCTTGAATGCAGACTACTCAACCTTATAGGGTTGTCGAGTGTATGCGATTCGGGAAATATATTTTTATTTAAAAGTGAAGTATTACAACCAGAATCTATTAAACAACGAAGTGGTTTATTATTGATTGTAATGGGAATTATTGGTAATTCCCATGGGCAGGGTTTTCTACTGTTTGGGGGCGATCCGAGGCTGATACTTGAAAATTTTCAGCGTCAGTAGCTTCAACAATGCGTGAACGTGGATCATGTCGTTGATAAGTATTATGATATGTTTGATTACCTTGATAATGAGGTTGATATTGCCTATTAGAATTATTGAAAGGGTGTTGTGGTTCCCGCTGAGAATAATGATTATTATTATTTGGTCTATTTACAGGATTATTCTCATATCGAGATCTAAAATTTGGGTTATTTTGATAGCCAAAACGATTATTATTAAAATTTCGCGAATTATTAGTGTCGCGTGATTGATTAAAACTTGTGTTAGGGATAAACTTTGAGTTGAAATTAGTATTATTGTGATGGTTTTTGTAACCAGATTGAGTGTCGTGAGGCGAATTACTGTCACGAAGCTGTTGTGCTTGTATCAGTATAGAGTATGCACTGTGTAACGTACCACACTGTCGCATTTCAATTAATATTGATTTGTTTTCCGGAATACAAGCTTTAAATCTTGAAAGCGCAAAAATTTCGTTAAAGTGTGACTGGAAATGTTGAAACAAGTCTTTTTGGGGGTCTTGTGAATACTTCGTGTTTAGTTTGTTTAAAACAATATTGGTTTCATGGTAAACTTTATCAACATTAGTATCAAATTTGATACGATTCATGTCGTTAATTAATGCCTGGTATGGCTCAGAAACACCAAAGTTCTCATATAGAACTTGTTTAATTTGGCACCACCTTGCGAAAGGGTATTTATCAACGATGAATTGTGGTTCCCCACGAATTTTCGTGATCACTATTTGCTCCACATATTGCTGATGGGCTGCCGTTTCGCATAATTGCAAAATTTGATCGACACGGTTACAAAAAGCTTGTAGAGAAATACTATTTACTATTATTTTTAATATTAGAAAACTCATGTAAGCGATTGGCTTCATGTAAAATGTTTTCAAAGGATAACTGAAAATTTGGGACAATATTTGGTACTGCCACCGGTGGTTCAATATAATTCACTTCCGCGTTGTTTTCGAGGCTATTAGAATCAAAGCTACGGAGCTGAGTCGCACTTTCCGCAGGGATTGACATATTTTCAAAAAGAAACGTATACTCTCGCGCACAAATAATAAGGACGATTTCTTAATCACAAGAACTGTTCACAATTTTTCGGAGCACAATAAAATAATATATGTATATATATGAAGATACAAAAATAGATGTAACTTGGTTTACTCACGATAACGGTGACGAAAATTGGGGTATTGTTCTCTCGATGTAAGAAAGCTTTTTTTTCTCTACGACGAATGCTGGGACCGATAAAATATACTCCTACGGTGATGAAAATTGGGGTTTTGTTCCCTCAATGTAAGAAACCTGTTTTCCACGATGAATAATTAGAGGCCGGTAACTAGGTCTCCTAGGATGATGAACTGATTTCGTTGTTGAGTCTGTGATCCTCGACTCGAATGATGGAGCGGGATCCTTGCTCGGCTGCTGGTGAGTCTATGATCCTCGGCTCGAATGATGGAGCGGGATCCTTGCTCAGGTGCTGGTGAGTCTATGATCCTCGACTCGAATGATGGAGCGGGATCCTTGCTCGGTTGTCGTGAATCACGAACAATGTAAGTTGTTAACCGACTGCGCCATTTGTGGTCTTTTCCGCGTATTTCGCGAACGAGCCAACTTTAAATAGGACGGGAAAACGAAAATGATAAAACGAAAAATAAAATCGTATATCGTTTTATTTCGTTGCCTCGAACGTCCACTTCGGACTTCTGTCTTGGAAAAATGGCAAAATTTCTACCTATTACAATACTACTTATAGTATTTCTTATCTTAACAAAAAAATACTTAGTCTAAATTTCTTAAATGCAGAGTGACAAACAATACCATGTTTGAATCTTTTCCATATGTGGAATTTCAATACATTGTTGTGTGTGGTATTCTTATTGAAATTTAGGCGAGGGATCGCCACATATTAGGATAAACAAAAAATGCTCGCAGCGGGTCGCGAAAACATAAACATGTGCTGTAATATCTAAATTGTGATGCTTTAGCAGCATCAATAGGGAAATGTATTGTGACATAGTCACGATGTATTGACGATAGGGCAAAGCGTTGTTCGTTACGGAAAGGTGAGGCTGCTGCCGTAACCAGGTTCCTAGTTATTTCATTTATTTACCGATAAACGTCAAACGGATAAGCACGCTAACACTCAAGCTCGTTGATCAGGACAGAGATATGATAAATTTTAAGGGGGAAACAATCACTAGCAGACTTCATCTGAAGCCGCAGAATGCTTTTGTATAACGATGATAAACACCTGCTCAATATTGTAAACACAATCAATTCAAGAAGGAAAATCAAACAAGTTACACCACAGTTGACATTATAAAATAAGCAGTACTTGAAATTATTGGGGTTCAAGTTAAAAACACAAAATGAGTGAGATCCTGAATGACACAATGTTGCAACCCACAGTGATGGCACTGCGGTCGCGGACAATTTGTTTGGCCTAGTCTCCCACACCCCAGGATGGCGCAACTGAGCCGGCTAGCTTCAGCGCGTGGGTGTGGGTTGTTTTAGGGGAGGAAGAACTAGGCCCGTGCCGAACCATCCTCTGAGAGAAAAAAAAGAAAAAAAAGAAAAAGAAGGAATGGGATTGGGATGAGGGAGAGTTCACTGAGCCCGAAAAAAAATCACTCGCTTTTTACTCCATCAGTGAAACGCCAAAATTTATGAAAGACCAAAAAAAATATATAATTACGAATAAAAAGCAAGAAAAATAATAATACAACTAATACTAGATTAAGATGTATAAACAAATCTCAAAATAAAAGGAAGAAAAAGAAAAAAAAACTTAAATAGGTATATGTAAAAATAAAAAAAAAATGGAAAGAAACAAAAAAAAAATTAAAATAAAATCAAATAATAATGCTTCAAATGCTTAAACAAAATCAATAGAATAATTAAACTCACGTTTAAGCTGCCGATGAGGAGCGCTCTCCATCTGCGTGGTCTGCTCAAGCCTGAAACCAATGGTGCCGTTGATTCGGCATTAAATTGAAAATTAATTAATTTCTTTTTCTCTGTTTCCCTTGTACAATACTTCAATTATAGACAATACTCCTTAGAAAATCTATTGTTAATTCACTTTTTTTTTCTTCCTACTTTAGGAATTCCGGCTCTGTTCCATATTATCAACTATGTACTATTTCCCTTTGGTCCTTCGATTATTAGTTAAACTTGTCTTTGTTTTTTTTTTTGTTCTACTGTGTTCACTATGCATTTGTACCGTTGTTAAATTCAATTGTTATTTTGTAATACACTTTTTTTTCGCTTTGATTTGTCAGCAGCACAACGTTGTTGGTATTTAGCAATTTGCATGACTTCACCATATAAAACAATTCAGTCTTCTCGGAGTTAACCTTTTCTTTTCATTAATATTTTCAGAGTTTTTTTTTCTTTTTTCACGATAACTTGTCTCCTTTCCTAATTTTTAATTTTCAATTTCCGATTTTCAATGTCTTACAATCCGTCACTTTGTGTTTTATCCCGGCTACGGGAAAAGTTTTTTTATCAAATCTTTCACCGATGTGCGACCTTTTGTCGCCAAAACTTGACTGCCTCCCCGCATTCATTTTTTGTTTTTCAGCTGTCCGACAACGGCGGGTCACATCTGTCGTTGACCCCCTATTCCGTTGCTGGTAGCTGTTTCCTTGTCGGAAAGGTCAGCGGCCGTGCCACGACCTAAACTGACCCTTGCACTGAGGAAAACGAAGGAAAAAAAAATATATATAACGCAGTTCCACCTAGATTTGAACCCAGGCCTCTCACGCGACCGTTTAAAGTGCTATTGACCGACGCCACGGAACTCTGTTGCTGTTCAGCGAGTCTAAGCACCAAAAGGTCCGTAGGCTGGTTGCAACAAACGTGGGGACGACCTGACCCAGGAGGTGGGTCTCATCACGCCGGGCAAATAGCTTTAGCAGCGAATATCCTGGGCATGGAATACACCAATCCGGTTTCCACCCTCATCCGCCAGTTCATATGACACCTGCCCAATTTTCCGACGGACTACTGCGCTATAAAACACAGGCGCTAGCTTGGCTGCAAAGCGGTTTGCCGCACTGCTAAGTACGTGATTACGTACAAAGACTCTTTGCCCGGGAGTAAACTGTTGTGTACGCGTTCTCAGGTTATAACGTTGCGCTCCCTTGCTGTACGCCTCGCTTAGTTTCGCTTTGACTCGGTCGTATGCGATACGCTGCCTGTCGCAGGGTCGGAGCGTTACCTCGCCATCTTCGAAAGCCTTTAATTTACGCAGCAGAGCATACTCTGATCCGTGCCTTACTGGTTGATAACCGAACATCAGGAAGTGCGGCGAGTATCCTGTTGAATCGTGTATCACATGTCGGAACGCGGCGCAGGACTCCGCAAGATGCTCATCCCACTCGCGATGATCTTCGCCAACATATGAGCGTATAGCGGCTAGCGTGGATTGGTTGGTGCGTTCTGCGGCATTTGACTGGGGGCTATATAAGGGCGTGAAGCAATGTTCGACCCCAAAGTTGTTTAGCAGCTGGGTGAAAATTTTGGAGGTGAACTGAACGCCGTTGTCCGTGTGCAGGATCTCCGGTACCCCATAGGTTAGAAATATTTCACTTGTTAAAAATTTGACCACGTTTTCTGCGGTGGCTTTCACCATGGGCTTGAGCCAAATGAATTTGGTGTAGTGGTCCAGCACGACTAACAAGTAGACATTACCACTCTTAGAACGTGGATAGGGCCCCATAAAATCAATGAAAATTCGCTGCATTGGTCGTTCGGAACATCGCAGTAAACCCATTGGAGGTCTCATCGTGCGGTTAGATGGCTTGCATTGTTTGCACGTAAGGCAAGAAGCAATGTGGTTACGAACATCATTAGCGATACTAGGCCAGTAATAATTCCTACGTAATAGCTCCAGTGTCTTTCTTATTTCTCGGTGCGAAGCCATAGGTTTATCATGGGCCTGGGAAATAAGTTCCCTGTGATAGCTTTTAGGAACCCATAATTTGCGTTGCGGTATGTCCAAAAACAAAGAACTGTTAGAAGTGATCTGGATGTAGACTCGCCCTTCCTCCGTGAACAGATTTTGGTAACGCTCTGGGCTTGCCTTAATCTGTGTGATCAAGTCCAGGTACTCCGGATCTAAAAAGGCGGTATCTGGGATAACTTCAGCTACATCCGTGATGAGTTCACTCAAGGTATACGATCTGGATAGTGCGTCAGGTACCACGTTTTGCGTACCTTTTCGATGCTCGATGTTGAAGTTGAACCCCTGCGGCTTCAAGCTCCAACGGGCCAATCGGCCAGATAAGTCCTGTTGTGGCATAAGCCACTTAAGACTGGCATGATCCGTGATGATGGTGAATGGCAACCCCTCAACGTAGGTTCTAAAACGCTTGACACTCTGCACGGCAGCCAAACATTCAAGTTCAGTTATACTGTAGTTTCGTTGGGCAGAGTTCAGCTTGGTGGACATATATGCGATCGGGCGCTCCTCACCATCGTCGTCTTTTTGGAAGAGGACACTTCCGATGCCCGTAATGCTGGCATCACACTGGATGTAAAAATGTCGCGTGAAATCTGGGTTGGTCAGGACTGGAGCGGACACGAGTAGTTCCTTCGTCTGGATAAAGGCCAGGTTAGCAGATTCGGACCACACGAATGGTTTTTTGATTTTAAGAAGGTCCGTTAGTGGTGCTGTAACTGCTGCGAAGTTCGGAATAAACCGTCTGTACCAGCCTGCCATACCCATGAACCTCCGGATATCTTTGGCCGTTCGCGGTACGGGATAGGCCAGGATGCCAGATACTTTCTTGGGGTCAGTACTGAGTACCCCATCACTAACTACATAGCCTAAGTATTCGATCTCCTTTTGAATGAACTTGCTCTTCTCAACGTTTATCGTGAGGTTTGCTTTTTGGAGTAAGTGGGCAACTGTGGACAACAGCTTAAGGTGCTCGTCCAAGGTTGAGCTTGTTACCAGCAAGTCATCCAAGTATACAAAAACCTGATCATGTAGTTCGTGCGGTATCACTTTGTGCATCAACCGGCACATTGTCTGCGGTGCATTACACAGGCCGAACGGCATGACTGTGAAATGGTACAGGGGTCTCCCAGGGATGGTAAAGGCGGTTTTTTCCTTAGCGCTCGCGTCAAGCAGTATCTGCCAGAAAGCATCCTTCAAATCCAGACTGGTGATGTATCTGGTGTCTTGCAGCCTGGCCAGCAGGCCCTCAATGAGAGGAAGCGGGTATGCGTCTTTGAGAGTCACTGCATTCAGGCGTCTGGCATCTAAGCATAGGCGCACTTTTCCAGGTTTTCTTACCAGCGTGACGGGGGAACTCCAAGCGCTGTGGCTTTCTTCAATTACCCCCAGAGACAACATTCGATCGAGTTCGTCATACATCAGTTTCTGCACCACTGGGGGAACCGCATAGTGTCTTTGTTTGATAGGCACTGCTGTGCCGGTATCAATAGAGTGTGACAATAAGTCAGTTTTTCCCAAACCCAACTTATTAAATGATGGAAACTGCTGTTTGACGAAATCGAGACGCTTCTGCTCTTCCGGGGACAAGTGATGGAAGCCACTGGATGTCGGTGTCGTAAGAGCATCAACGACAGCTAAGGGTACAGGGGTAATTTTAAAGGCATTCCAAAAATCCATACCAAGATAAATGGGATTGGCTAGCGTGGGCACTACCAAAAATACGAAAGGGAGTATGCGGCTATTGCACTGCACTGGAACATTGACGAATCCCAGGATAGAGGCACTTTGACCCGCGGCAGTTCGAACCTTGCCATTCATGGTGTGCAGGTAGAGATCTAAATCCCTGATGATTTCAATCGACCCTTTTCCTAGTATGCTGACAGTGGCCCCACTGTCCAACAGACCGATAAGTTTCCGCCCTTTGATTGTGATTTGAGCAAAAGGGCGGTTGTCTCCGTGCTGCGCTACGATAGTTTCCAGGCAGGCACTTCGTAGGTGTTTACGAGAACTGTTTACTGATAATACAGTCTGGGTGACAGCGTCAACAGTCTCCACAGTCTGGACTCCAACGTCACACATAAAAGGGGTGCCTATTAGACCCTCCGCCTTAGCTCGGGATCCGTATTGGCAGCAGCTTCGGTCGTCTTCGCTGTTGGTCTCCGGCTCTAGGGAGCACTTGAGGTTCCGGCCTTCCTCATTCCCCATTGCCCGTTTCCCGATCGACAATTCGGACAAGTTGGTTTCACGGTATTGGGTCTTCCACAACCATAGCAAAATTGCCGCTGGTGTGATTGCGGACATTCCATGAAACAATGACCCAAATCCTGGCAATTCCAACACACACGGTACTCGTTCGCGTCACCGTGGCGTCGATCAGCCTGCGGGTGGAATTCTTGGTGTGGACGCTGTGCTTGATAACCAGACTGGTCAGGCGGCATCGGAAGTCTAGTCCGAGCTGGTGTGGGATCGAAATGGCAGCCTGTCATCGCCTCGACTGTATCTTCTCGCATCCAGTCTTCTTCTGCATATACTTCATTTAATGCTAGTGATCGTCTGTGAGAGGGTCGATTTTGATGGAAAGCGCTATTCTGGCCTGTGTTTTTCCCGTCGGGCCACTATGGCGCCCAAACAATTGTGGTAATGAGGTTTTGACTAGTTAACTTCGTTGGTTCTAATGTAGAGTAGAGTAATTTCAACATATCTATATGGCAATTTTCGCATTTCCATTAAATAGATTTTTATTTTCGTGTTAGTATTATTTTAAATTTTTCCTGTAGCAGTAATGTTTTTCTTGTGATTTTTTTTACTCGTTTAATTTGTTAAAATATTGTGCAAACGCTTAGCTTTTATAGTTCTTGAGTTTTCTTTCTTTTCAAATAATTAATGATTTAATGATTGGATACTGCGGTCGCGGTGGCGCCCACAAGTGTCGCATATAGTAGTGATAGTCATGCTAATGTGACTTTAGCGGGTATGTTGGAGTGGTTAACAGGTGGGATCCATCGATTCCGATTTTCAATGTCTTACAATCAGTCACTTTGTGTTTTATCCCGGCTACGGGAAAAGTTTTTTTATCAAATCTTTCACCGATGTGCGACCTTTTGTCGCCAAAACTTGACTGCCTCCCCGCATTCATTTTTTGTTTTTCAGCTGTCCGACAACGGCGGGTCACATCTGTCGTTGACCCCCTATTCCGTTGCTGGTAGCTGTTTCCTTGTCGGAAAGGTCAGCGGCCGTGCCACGACCTAAACTGACCCTTGAACTGAGGAAAACGAAGGAAAAAAAAATATATATAACGCAGTTCCACCTAGATTTGAACCCAGGCCTCTCACACGACCGTTTAAAGTGCTATTGACCGACGCCACGGAACTCTGTTGCTGTTCAGCGAGTCTAAGCACCAAAAAGGTCCGTAGGCTGGTTGCAACAGTCAGCTATGACAATAGTATATCAAAAATTGAATATCATAGCTGCTCTCCATTTTTATCATCATACAACTGCAGTGATGAAATTAGAATACCCTTGCATCAATGTGATTTGTGTATTTTATCAAGTCAGAGTTTGATTTACATTGAAGGTGCTTTTACTACAACAGATGGAACAATTTCAGCAACTGCTAAACTGGCGAATAATAGCATTGCTTTACTATTTGATGAAATTAGACATGAATTGAATGGAGTAGATCTCGATCGAAACAAGAATGTTGGAATAACATCGACATTGAAAAATTATGTATGTAACTATCACTTAATGAAGCCGATAGTAAAATGATTTATAATGCTAGTTGGTCGCTTGTTGAACCTTTCTCACCATCAAGTGAATGCTTTAACTTTTCTTTTCCACTAAGAAAAGATTTGGGAATGCTAAACACGAGCTAATTCTAGTTCACACTAGAAGCGATGTAATTTTTTTCAACACAGTAATGATGTGCATATCAAAATTTTTAAACTGCAGTGCAAAGTACCCCATGTTACTTCAGATGGCGCTGAAAAATTGTCAATGTTGAAAAACATGAATATATTAGTATTAAGTTTGCGCGTGCTCGATTTTTTCTTCTCTATGATAGGTACTGCAAGTTTCAACAATCTTATTATGGTGTACAACCAAAGCCACTACTCTCAGAAAGTGAATAGAAAAGATCAGCACCTATAATAGTAATTTATTGTTAACGTCAAAATGAGTCCATAAAATCTGGTTCAGTTGACATAAGGTTAGAGATCAAAACATCTGTAGATGTACCTACTGCTTATTTCTTCATGATCGGGTGATAGAGTATAATCCTCTCACTCCTTCAATTCAAAAACATGAAGAAAATCATGATAAATATAAATGCTAGTTTAGTACTACGTTTATATTCTGCGTCAAACACACTACATAATTTTATCATCATGGGGACGATTTTCGTTATCAACATGCAAGGATTTAGAAAAGCCAACAATATGTTCATCGTCAAAGAGTTAGCTGTCGTAAATGTAAATGAAAGTTTTCATCGGCACTTTATACTCAAACTCCCCTACAGTTTCTCATCACTTTCAATAGAACTGCAATATCAAGCACATTGGTTATACGAAAATCATCACGGATTGAAATGGGAGGGTGGACTTATGACGTTTTGGGAGGTGAAGGAATATTTACTTTCAAACATGAAAAATGTGACAATCTACGTCAAAAGACTCGAGAAAAAGAGATGGCTTTAGGATTTGCTAGGAAATATTGCTATGATATAGAATTTGAAGGAAGATAACTTCTGTCCAAATCTAAAACTACTGAAGAAACACTATCCTGAAACGCCACGATGTATTGTCCATAGATGTTGCAAAACGCATTTCTTCTCAAAAAATTTATTGTACAAAAAAAATCCCCATGAAATAATAAAACATGTTTTTTAATGTGAATATTTTTTTCTTTTTATTTAATTATATTTTTAAGTTTACAAAAAAATATTTCGATATTCTACGACGACGGCGGCGGTGGCGACTCCATTGCGACCTCGTGAAATTTCAAATTGTTGAGGCTGACCTCTCCGTTGCAACTCAATGCTAGCTTCCCTGCATTGAAGTCGTCCAAAACAAGGTCGTAACACTTGTTGTAGCGTGTTGGGAGAAATATCCGCATGCTGTTTTCGACATGAATCACAATGGCTGTCCCATAAATAGAAAGAAAAATATTAAACGATTAATAAAAAATGTCATAGTTTAACTTTTTAAATTTTGCCTTGCTGGCGCAAGGATGAACACGCGCATCCTTTCACCAGCTGTAATCCGGTACCGCTATCCAATTTCTAGTTCCGAAATCTTGCCAAATATTAACGGCTTGCAGCTCCACATTTTTGTGATAGACTCCATGTTCGTTCGTCGAAAACGTTTTCACTTTGACAAAAGTCTTTCCGTAAACTCTCTATTAATTTGTTATCACTAGCAGTAATATTTTCGTTCCCAGGACTATGATTAAGAAATTGTTTCTGCGGTTATAATGAATTTAAAACCACAATAGAATGCTTATCACCTCCAAAATTTACATTTTAATCACCTGCGGTTAAAAACTTCCGTTCTCATGAACCGTATATATCCTAACATAAATATAGCTTCTGATGAAAAAGCATTTCTTCTTCTTCTTCATTTCGCGGATTTAAAAAAAAATTGAATCAGTTGATAAAGTCATTCCGGGAAAAATATGTCAGAGAACCAGCAGCAAGAGACGGAAGGAATATCAGGTGCCGACGTTGCAGCATTACACATTGACTACGTGGCTGGGGTCTAGAACCTTCAATCTTCAAGTTTTCTTCTTCTTAAAGGACCGAATGCGGCTGCAAGATGTAAAGTTTATGTGTAAAGACCTTAAACGGCTCATTGGATGCTACCATTACGAAATAACAAAAACAGGATACACATTAGAAGAAATCATAATAAAGAGTCGGTGGCTTTCTACATAACCCTTCACAGTGAGCTATATGTATCCTCCTATTAAAATGGTTCAAATTTATAAAATTCGCAAAAATTGAAAACAATAATAAAGAATGAAAATTATTTCAAAAATAATAACTTATTTTATTTCTGTATTTTGCTTTTCACTAGGAATACAAACGGACAAATATGAATAATTTAAATTCTCAGCATTATTATTATTGTTATTAAATACCGCCGAGTTGCTACTGCTTCTTCTTCTCTGTTCGCCGGAAAGATTTCTTATTTTGCTTCCTCCAAATCGATCTATTGAACTCCTGCTGATGATTTATAACTGTCTTTTTTCTCTTACTTCTAGCGAAACCTTACAACACTTTTCCCGCCTGCGTAATTTCACCACCTAAAGCAATAAAATCATATTAAAAAAGGCAGTATTCTCCTCTAGACGTAACACCAAATTCATCAACTACAACCATGACCATCCTCAATTTCCTCCACAGTTAAACAACCTTGTCCGGGAAAATCCCCAGACGTCACGTCACGTGCGGAATCTCCCCTTATCACTTATCCATTCACTTAATACAACAACCTTACCATTTGAATCCTTTATCACACATCACCCCAACGAACAACAACAACATAATATATCGCGGTTAAAACATTTACGCTTCAATAAAATATCAAATACGACCTTGCAAAAACACAGTTTATCATTACCATTCCAATCTTATATCACATCAACCAACAACATCAACAAACACTCCAAACTCGCACACAACTGCAAACCGCAAACAAACACGCTCTAAACTCAGCCAACCGCTAACTACAAACACGCTTCCAAACCTAGCCCCCTTATTTCCAACACGATCTCCAAGCTAACTGCAAGCCATTTTCATAAAAAGTGATCTGGAGTGATCATATTCTATCTACTTCTGCACTAGGAAACAACACCCTAAGAAGAAGGACTTGCAGAAGTGTGGTGCTATCACTTCTTCTTTGGAACTTTGTCGGGGATAAGTTCCTGTCATAAAAAGAACCGGCTATCTGCAAAGTCGTAGCATATGCCGACAATTTTACAATAGCAATATCTTACAAATTCATCAATACAACATCGGAAAGAATATACTTTTCACTAGGTATTCTCATCAAGATCTTAATGTCTAAAGATTGATCCGAGAAAACGGAATTTGTGTATTTCACAATAAGGTGAAAAATTTCACGATTTGTCCCACCTAAACTCGATGAGATAAGTCCCAATCCATCTCATCAGTCCAGTAGATCTAAATCTCGACTCCAAACTCGCATTTCTGAAAAAAAGCTATTGAAAACGTTGGGATTGGAACTCAAAATAATATCATAGCTCTATACGGCGATAGTAAAACCAATCCTTCTGTATGGCGCAGTTGCTTGGTAGCCAGCTATTGCGAAATTATCTAATGTAAACCTATTAAACAGGATCAGAAGGATTGAAGCTATTGCAATAACCGAGGCTCTACGCATTACTCCGACAAAGACTCTATGCTGTTTAAATGGCTCACGACTGAGCTTCTTACGAGATAGCAGGCCAAGTGCTCTGCGAATCAATTATAAACAGTATATCTCTGACATGAAGGAGCACTTCACCAAACTATGGAGAATGGACCACCACAAGCCACCATGGGTTTGCCCCCAAAGAGGGGGTGACTGGGTAATAGAAAGAAGTGAGTCCTTTCATCGTCTTCTGCCGAAGTTGCAGATCGGAAGAAGAGGAAGAAACATTCCAACATTTTCTGAGCGAACGCTTAGCACTATCCAGGAAACGCATTCTAACCACGTGCACAACCTCACAGAAGTAGCTAATTTATATAATAGATACTCAGCCAGCTTCAAACGAATATTTAAATGGTTCTCATTACCCCGTGCCATCTCAATCTTCTGGTAGGTAAAATTTGATTTGTGAATTCGACGTTCGGCAGTGCATTTCGAACAATTTTAGGATTCTTACCTGAGAAATGACTTTTAGTAGACTGTGTAAGTCCGAACCAATTTTCCCAACTGTTCAACTGGCAGACATAATTATCTACTAGTAGGGTATCTCCATCTAAGAAATTAGATCATAGCAAACAATAGCTCTTTATGAGCTATTGTGTGCTGCAAACATTGGGAACACATTTATACTACTGAGATACGAGAGCTCATAATGTGGTAGCAACTCATAATGAAATAAATCTAATTTGTATTGAGATGTAGAAGCTTCATAATAAAAATTTTGATGACGTTAACATTTTAGTCACCAGTGCCATCTAATTAGGTGCAATTCTACTTGTCAATTGGACATTTGACAGTGCATGTCTAAAGTTTTAAGATAAATGTTATAATTGTGCTTCTTGTAGACTGCTTAAGTGTTTTTCCGGTATTCACCAAACATATGTATATATTAAAATAGTAATAGGGCTCATTCGTGTGGCAACGCTGTGAGATACTCTGTCGACGCTTGGCATAAAAATCGTTAAAGCTGTAGTGTATTCCTAGTTCCAAACCTGGAACTAGCCTATACACAACTAAGCTTCCCAGAAGCTCCCAAAATATAATGTCCCACAGCTCATCCTCAATTATCTTTTTGCAAAGATCTCAACCTCCATTGGTATGGTAGTTTAAAAATTCCCTTTCTCATAACCGTGTGAAACTCTAGAGGATCACTGAACCTAGAGTAAACAAAAACATAATTGGGACAATGCAAAGTGCATTGGTGTAGGCAATATTGCAAGTAAACGAATTCCGTGAGAATTAATTTGAATCGCAATCGATTGGCTAGGGTAAATAGATTTAAGACTAGAGTAGGGATTTTTATATGATAAGCAATTTTTATGTACATAACAGTAAGCGAAATTTTAGAATAATTGAACTGACTGAGCTGAGGCTCGGAACATTAGTGATCTCCTAATACAACAAGTTGGTTGTAATTTAATAAACGTTGCCTTCTATTCGGCAACTCGACTGCCTATACAATTTGGCAGACAGCAACTTGCCTGATACATTGGCAAGTTTATTTTAGAAATATCGGCTGCCTCTCCACTCGGACTGCGCCAAATATGTGGCAACCCAAGGGATGCCTGTAGGTGGAACAAATCCTTTTTTTACTTCTCTCTGTTGACAAGATCGTATCCTTAGAGAAGTGAAGACCATCACCTTAGAGGAGTATCAACTTAGAAGACAGCGTGAGTCTTCACTTAGACAACGCGTATCATTACATGGCGATGCTATATCTTCACTTGGCGATCCTGATATATTACATGGCGATCCAGCTTATTTACATGGCGATCCTGCGTTCCACTAACCTGCAGCCCACTTACTCGATCAACTAGCAGAGGATTTAGAGGAAGACGAAATTAATGAAATCCAGTCGGACGAAGAATTTCATAGGGTGTTCGAAAGATGTCTGATCCGCAACGCGAAATTTAGCAGGACAGAAGAACGACGTGAAGAATATGTGCCTATGTCGGTATCCCAGGCACCCAACTACAATCCAACACCGCTACCCGGACCACGAATAAGACACATTGGAGAATTTCTAAAAAAAACAACCTGAAGATCGTCTAAAAATTATCAAACTAAAGCGAAGGCGACGAGGAAGAAAAATCTTCAATCAACGACGCGAAATAGCGATACTACATCGACTGATATCAATATCAGCAGAAGAAAAAAAAAAAAAATTCTCAAATAGGTTAAATAGCCTTAAAAAAAGTAATTTAAATATAATCTGAGCACAAAATTATAGTAATACAAAAAAAGTGGGATCATAAATAATAGAAATTAAATAAATAAATGTAAAATGGGCAATACTTGTAGTAATAATTCTAATATACTTATAGAATATAAACAAACTATAAGTACCACGATCATCTTTTCAATCATCTTGGTGTTCCTATAATTATATAATAGCAAGCAAAAGAAATATGCTAGGAAAATCGTGGACAAAAACATTCTAGCGAAAAGGGTCCATGTTTAATTTATCGAATATATAGACAGTTTACAGATGCCTGCAAACAGAATAAAATTACTATTAACTGAATTACAGGCTATTTTCTCAAATTTGAAAAAAAATAAGACCTACACGGTCAAAACTCTAAAAGAAAAACTAGAAGCAGTAATAAAAATTCAAAATGAATGTATTAATCTATTCAGCCAAATAAAAGAAGGCACAGAACTTGATCTCAAATTAACTATATCCAATGTTTGCAAGGCACTAATTTCAGCATTAACTGAACGATTAAACGCAGAATATATCTCAGTAAAAATAGAAGACGAAATAACCTATACTGCAATGGCAGACTTTAACATTGAGACGGCCATCAAAACAATACCGAATTTCGACGGTAAATTTTCTGAGCTAGAGACTTTTCTAATAGTAGTGAAACTCATCGGCAAAAGACTTTCACCAGAAGGAAAAACATAACTATTAAACTTTGTCTTACATGCGAAACTAAGCCCTAGTGTTAGGACATCGTTGAACACCTCAGACATTTCAGACTTGAACAATTTTGAAACTGAACTGAGACGAAAATACAAAAACCCAAAAACTATTCCGCAAATACACACACAATTATCTACAGTCACACAAAAACGACTACCCATTTCTGTTTACAAAGACAAAATATTAACTTTAGTCAATGAACTAAATCAGCTTCAGATAAGTGAACTAGGTCAGAACCCAATCCAGGCTGCAAAACAAGCCATACAAAGCGTAAACGACACATACGCATTAACGGTGTTCAAAAACGGTCTGAACGACCAGATAAGGGAGACCATATTCGCTGCGAGACCTAAGAATCTAGGTGAAGCAATTTCTCTTGCGACAGAAATTGAGAGTACCGAAACGCAGCAAAATAGTGTTTTACATATAAACAGATTTAATAGGTATCCAAACAATAGAAATGCAAACCATACAAGCAGAAATGATTATAATCTCCAAAATATCAGACATAGGCCGCGTGATCACTTTCAAAATAATCAATATGTTAATAATTGAAATTTCGACGGTAATAGACCCGCGAATAACCTAAATTTCAACAATAGAAATTTTACCCGCGCTAGAAATTTCCAAACGAATAGAAATTTCAAAAGAAGAAATAGAAATAATCGCAATAATAGAAATTATTCAAACAATAATAACACTAGAAGAATTCGCGTAATATCGGACCAGGGAAACTTGACAGCTTCCCGAGAGGAATTAGGCAACCTCCCGGAAGAATAAAGGTAAACAAAGCCAAAAATAGTGTAAAAAACAAAATATATAGGATAACGGGTATTAGCATTAATTACATAAACATTTATAATAAAAATGAAAATAGACATCTGAAGCTACTAATAGATACAGGTGCAGACATATCAATATTAAAAAGTAATAGTTTAATTCGCAAAACTATCGATATCCAGCCCGAAAATAAATGTAAACTCACGGGCATAACAGAAGAGACTACAATGTCTCTGGGAACAACCCAACAACAATTTATCATCGAGAATAAGATGATAACAGATTCTTTCCACATAGTAGATGAGGACTTTCCAATTGAAACTAATAACATATTAGGAAGAAATCCTAAAATCTATGATACCTCCAACGAACGACGAAAGTATCAGTAAAAAACTCATGGCGATAACAAGAAGCAAAGCGATAAAACAGCAAAATAATAAAAGTACTAAAATCGATAACGACAACGACAACCGAAGACAAGAGACTGATCAATTCTATGCATTCGATTGTACATCGCTATCCGATATAACAGGGGTATTAAAACTAAAATTTAATATGTTGCGCAACAACAAAAATGTACAAGATATAATAATCTCAAAAGAGAGAGATAATTTAATGGTCCACTTTATTGATAAAGCTCGTGAGAAATACGTTTCCGCCAGCGATAAGAAAAGTGTGAAAATTTGCGATAACCTTAACGATAAATCTAACACGAAACTAGTTTCTGTATTGAGGAAGTTAATGAATTATTCGCAGTATAGTAACATAAATGAGCTAGCTCTATCCAACGAAGATAGGATATTAAGGTACGTACCCAAAGATGAATTTAAAAAATTATATAATACGTTGTAACGAAATATGGATATCCAATTGAAGATAATGATATATAAACCCGCTAAAAGAATTAATGACATCGCTACACAAAGAAAACTTATTAAAGAATTCCACGAATCACCACATGGTGGACATACAGGAATACGCAAAACGCTTCTTAAATTAAAACAAAGATACTGTTGGAAGGACATGAGTAGGATGATAAAGCATTACATCAACAATTGCGATAAATGCAAATTCAATAAAATAACTAAGCACACAAAAGAAAGAATGATTAAAACCGATACACCCTCTACTAGTTTTGAAATAGTAAGTGCGGACATCATTGGTCCCTTAAGACTCTCAAACAACTATCGATACATACTAACCATACAATGCGAATTAACTAAATATATCACAGCTATACCCATAGAAAATAAGGTAGCTAAGACAGTAGCAAAGGCCTTAGTTAACAGTTTTATACTACAATACGGTCATTTCAAAATTTTAAAACCGATTTAGGGACAGAATTTACCAATAATCTCCTAAAAAAACATTTGCGACTTATTACAAATTAAACAAATTTTTTCAACTCCGTGCCACCACGAAACGTTAGGTGTAGTAGAAAGAAACCACCGTGTCCTCAATGAATACCTGGTAGCATTCGTTGATGACAATAACTGGGACGAATAGATACCATATTATGCATTCTCGTATAATACAACCCCACACGTGGACACTAAGTACACACCAAACGAACTAGTTTTCGGAAAACTCTCACACATACCGACCGACACTTTCGAAAACACAGACAAAATTTATGACATAGAAAACTATGCGAATGAGTTGAAACTACGATTAGAGATTTCTTCAACAAAAGCAAATAGCATTATAGAAAAAATTAAATTAGCCAGAAGCAATAAAGAGGTATATACGAAACCTATTAAGCCAGATATTGGTGATCTGGTATTAGTACCAGCTGAAAACCGTAAAAAACACCAAAAACCATACAGAGGCCCATATATAGTAAAAGATATAAATAATGTAAATACACTAGTAGAAATAGAAAATAAAGAGAAATGGATACATAATAATAGACTTAAATTACACAAAAAACTTGTACAAACAAAATAAATACATTTTTATATACCACTACAATGTAAAAACTATTGTAATTAAACAGCATATATAATATAAGAAATAATATAATATTGTAACAATAATAAGCATAACTGTAAAACAATATACCACAACCAATCAGGCGTATTTGCTAACAAATACTTTTCTTAAGGAATGGGGTGTAGTGTATTCCTAGTTCCAAACCTGGAACTAGCCTATACACAACTAAGCTTCCCAGAAGCTCCCAAAATATAATGTCCCACAGCTCATCCTCAATTATCTTTTAGCAAAGATCTCAACCTCCATCGGTATGGTAGTTTAAAAATTCCCTTTCTCATAACCGTGTGAAACTCTAGAGGATCACTGAATCTAGAGTAAACAAAAACATAATTGGGACAATGCAAAGTGCATTGGTGTAAGCAATATTGCAAGTAAACGAATTCCGTGAGAATTAATTCGAATCGCGATCGATTGGCTAGGGTAAATAGATTTAAGACTAGAGTAGGGATTTTTATATGATAAGCAATTTTAATGTACATAAAAGTAAGCGAAATTTTAGAATAAATGAACTGACTGAGCTGAGGCTCGGAACATTAGTGACCTCCTAATACAACAAGTTGGTTGTAATTTAATAAACGCTGCCTTCTATTCGGCAACTCGACTGCCTATACAATTTGGCAGACAGCAACTTGCCTGATACATTAGCAAGTTTATTTTAGAAATATCGGCTGCCTCTCCACTCGGACTGCGCCAAATATGTGGCAACCCAAGGGATGCCTGTAGGTGGAACAAATCCTTTTTTTACTTCTCTCTGTTGACAAGATCGTATCCTTAGAGAAGTGAAGACCATCACCTTAGAGGAGTATCAACTTAGAAGACAGCGTGAGTCTTCACTTAGACAACGCGTATCATTACATGGCGATGCTATATCTTCACTTGGCGATCCTGATATATTACATGGCGATCCAGCTTCTTTACACTAAGCTCTTGAAGGACAAGCGTAATATTCACCAAGTTATTGAAAATATGGTAATAGTGATACGAGCGCAATTTAATAAATGAGAAGTGAGAAAAGTCAGGTGCAATTGATTGAAATTAACCAGCACAGATTTTCCGAAAAAAATGAAGAAACCCAAAAAACAGGAGAGAGTCTACGGAGATAATGTCTAGCAAATGAGACTTTCGCCTCATAAACGTTGATTTTCAGAGACGAAACAGCAAACCCTTTCTGTTGTATAGACTAATTCGGGTTTGGCGGTAACCAAGCTAGAAGTGCCATGGCTACTGGTAGGCCAGCTTATCTTGACGCGAGTAGTAAGACAGAAACTTTTAGTGAGTTTTGTAATACGTCCGATTGGGACAGGTGGTACCCCGTCAAGCTCAAAGTGTGGCAGTATCGTGAGGTAAAAGATGTCCAAAGTGTAGTATGCTCATGATAGAACATGGACAAAGTTTATTCCGAAATAGAGAATTGTTGGAGTGAAGAGTATTTCGCAAGTGGTAAGACAGACACTTTTGGTGAGTTTTGCACTGCGCCCCATAGTGACAAACCCCTACATACTCAAAGTGTGACAGTTACGTGAGCAAAAAGATGACCAAAGTGCACTAGTGCCGGTGGTACAAGATGGGGAAAATGTATCACTAAATCCAGAAATTTGTATGATGAACTGCTTTTCTCTGTGACCAGCTGACTGTTTGCAAGTGTGCGAGCTTGTTTATTATGTGATGGTTGCCCGAAATGGACTTTTGAGAGCGCTGGTTTGAATACAAGGTAAGTAGTTTTGATATGAGTTATCGTGATCGAAGTGAAGAGTCCAAGTGTTGTGTTTGAAAAGAGAGGAAAATAAATCTATCATATGTTTACGTTCGTAGCATAAAAATTGTAGAAGCAAGTGAATTGTTATTATATACAAGAGTACGTGCTCGTGAAGATGCCCGTTTGCAATTCGACGAGTACGAAACATCCAAGAGAGTTTTTTATAAGCAAAAGCACGTGTTCGTGAAGATGTTCGTTTCTTTTGAGTCGACGGCTGGGTAGTCATATCGGAATCATTTATTTGGGCGTGTGTGTGGGAGTGGGCGTGGATGCATTGTGCATATGTATTTGCTTGTTACGGCACCAGCACATATGGGATGAAGACTGTTTTGTATGTAATTTATGAACGTAATTAAATATGTCTACTGTTGTTTTTTATTGTTTACACTATCACGGTGCACAAACCGCTGAGAGTTTTGAGAATTTTGCCTTCCACGTAGATATTATAGCTTTATATATTCTTGGTAGAATAACTCACGTGATGATATTGTGTGTTATTAATTAGTGAAAAGCGACACTATCGAAACTGTAGAAACCAATTTTAAAGCTGAGAATTAAGTGTTATTACCGATGAAGCGTGTTATAGCTTGTTATGCGAATCAATCGCATTCTCGGTCGGCAGGAATATCTTTTCATATGTACCACAAGTATATCCGAAATTTACGTTTTTATGTTTGAGCAAGTAACCGAGTGTTTTTCAATGAAAAATGATTCATTTGGTTGCATTGAATTCTCTTCTAATAATTTATCTGATAAAGGTCGAGGAAAAAACTTTTCTTAATAAAAAAGCGGTCCCAATGCTTGGACTTAAATCAGAACAAATCACAGTATGCTATTTAATAGTATAAGGGTACTTAGAACAAAATGCGATTTTTACAACTTCTTCAAGAATATTCAATATTTTGTGACTTACACACGAATATCCCAATTCATATCTATCAGCGTGTTAGCTGATTGTATCGAAGAAATCTTTTTGATTGCTATTCCAAGCATATGGTGGCAACTCAACATTACTGTCTTCTCATCAAATCAGCCATTAAAGTCTATCCGCAAACACGATATCAAAAATATTTTATTAGGTAGCGGTTAATTAAAATCATTCATTTTGAATGTAACCGATATCTTGCATCAACGAACTAACTTTGATCCTTTTTATTCGATTTATTTATGGCACCATAGCTTGCAAAATATGAGTGTCGCCGTAATTCCGCCAAAACCAGTCCCAAGCCCGGTTAAAAAAGGAAGAGGGACACCGTAAGGTTATATATTTTTAAATACAATGAATGATGTTTATTTTTAAGTTTTGTATGTAGGAGTATATAATTAACAATGTGTGCGTCAAAATTTGATGTATTAACATTGTTCCAAACAAATGCAACAGTTTTCGAAAATTAGATTCAATTAATACTCAACCTAAATATTTCCCGCTTAATCTTATAGTAGGATAAAGTTTGACTCCAGATCGCGAAGATGAATCTTTTGCCTTTACCTTTTCTGTTTTATGTACACTTAAATCTACAAATTAACTGTGCTATTGTATGATGAGTATGTCATTTTATTCCAAATTTCAAATATTAAAGTATTTCCTTTTTGACATACAACGTGAAAGCAACTGAGAATGTTTTTTTTCATTGTGTTCATATCTGAATACCGAATCACAAGTTTGTAAATTAATTAATATTAGCAGAACCCAGCACTCGAAATTCGAGTGCAATGATGATTTTATTATAACTGACTCTAGAAATTCGATCGAAAAATCATCAATCAATATAATAAAACGGCACGCTAAATTTGGTTTTCTATTGCGATTAAATAATGTTTAAAAATCAATATTCAATTATTGGCACTTCAATGCGTCTTGAACATATAACAATGCTAGGCTTTTGTGCATATCATCATTTGATTTTCACATTCTTGAGATCTACCAAACCGGTTGGTGTAAATAATGTTAGGAAAATCAAACATCGTTTTTAAATCTTGAAAGCTTTCTTCAACTGAAAACGCTTTTTTGTGGAATGTTTTGCGACATTCAGCAAAACAAATTAAAAAAATATATATTTTTGTGCCAAAATCATTTTGAAACACGGTTCGAATAATTGTAATAACTTATTCAATGAATAAAGCAAATTTTACAGACCCACCAATTCATCAGAATTTACACCACCTTTCCTTCAAAACAAACTAATAATATGCGTAATCTGCTTTCTCGTAGTGACTAATGATTCGCGATCTTCTTCCATTTCCATGGCTCCAGCGACGTTTGTGCTAGTTTCTATATCAAAGTTCATATTTCAAGAATTAAAACGCATTTATTTTAGTTGGAAAAAGCCATACTGCCAAAAAACAACTTTTATCAACTCAAACCGTGCCATTTTCGTTGCATATTTTGTTTGTTTTATTTAATCGATTCGAAAGATATTTGATTTTTGTGAAAAATGCAACCTTGACTTAATTCTATCACTGATGTCTCATGAGAGTTGTGAATGAATTTAATTTATTAATCAAAAACTTCTCTGAACACAATATTTTTTGTGTAAATTCTATCATCTTTGGATAAATGTCCTGGTTCTACTGTATTAGTGATATAAAATCGTAATCCATCGAATGAACGAACTCTACTGACAGCAACATACAATTCACCATTAGAAAATACAGGCTTCCGCAAGAGAATAGCTACTTTGTGAAATGTTTGACTTTGTGAATTATTAATTGTCATTGCGAAGGCACAAATAACTGGAAATTGAGTCCTTTGAAATGAAAATGGTAACAATGTGCCGGACTATGTTAAATGAATTCTTGGAATTAAGATACGGGTATTTCTGATGAGTTTCTATGCATTCGTTTTATACGCATTCTGGTTCCATTAACTAATGATTGGCCGGTATTCAAATTTCGAATAAGCAATACAATAGTATTCTCTTTCAAAACTAATCTGTGAGGAAGCAAACCGCTGACATTCAGTGAATTCAAAAACTCAATTGGAAAATTATTTATTTCTCGTATATCATCCTACACAGTTTTATCGTACAACAGTGTATCATTTCCTCTCCTGGCATACATTTCATAAGTTCCATACAAATGAATGCACAATCATCATTGTTTGTTACGGAATCCAAAATAAGTGAAGTGTGAATGTTTTCCTCTACGTTACCATAAATGTCTTCAATAATAGAAGATGTGCCCCGAAATAAGTTTGCTGCAATTTCGATAATATCTGGACCGAACTGAGGAAATTTGGCTTCGTTTCCAAATTTTCGAAGAAATTCAACAAATTCAATTTCATTAGGGAGAGCTCTAATATTCTGAATTAATGTTACTTTATGAAATTTAGAAACTTCAGACCAAGATTTAATGCAAGTTTCCATGAGCTTTACACGCGTTGAATGCGAAATAACTGGCAAAGTTTGCCGAAAATTACCACACAATATGGTTTTACCACCGAATAACTGATCATTTTCACAAATATCTTTCAATAATCGATCAATTGTTTTCAAACCGTAAATTGGAAACATTGAAACTTCACCGATTATAATCAATGAATTTTTTTTAATGTGTTGAGCCTGTGAGCTGTTGGACTTTATTGATGACATTGAATTTTCTACTAAATTGGTAATTTAAACACATTATGCAAGGTCCTGCCACCTATTAGCAGTGTAGAAGCAATACCACTGAATGCACATGGTATCCTTCGAAGATTCGTTGAATTCAATTTATGAATTAATGCAGTTTGGACAAATGTCCTACCACAACCTGCATGAGCCGTTAAACAAAACACATTGCTGCCTGTATTATGATGCACAATTTCTTGAACAATTTTTTCAATTATATCTTGTTGTTCATTATTAGCACGTTGAAACATTACAGCGAAGTTCAAAATTTCTTCTTCGATTGCAATCAGTTGAAATATATCTTGGAATTGGAAGCCCAAGTTGTTCACTTGAAAGATTATGTGATGCTACGATGTCATCAATAATTGATAATGCTTCATTAAAAGCAATGCCTTCACTAAAATCTCTCATGAAATCTTCGCTGAAATCAATTTTGAATTCATTCCGCATTGCTAATGCATTTGCGGGAACATTCATCGCACATATAAATGCAATGCAATTGTCGAGAAGAATGTGTTTTCTTCGCTTCTTCTAAACATGCGTGCCATTCATTATCGTTCAAAGCAATACCACGCGCAAGTAAAGTTCTATGTCCGTACGGGAGAGTAAAAATACTTTATTCGATCGAAGGTTCGACAGCGTAACGGCTTACAATTGATACACACTACACTAACTCTTTCTTAGATCTAGTCAAGCTCTTTTATATGTATTTCTTATCTCTAATTATGAATATGTGGTTTCAAATATCTTTCATCTTCGAACCACGGCATGTTATTTTGCTTATTCAGAACTTAAGTGTATTTTGCTTAGTCAGAACTTTATTTCGGTAATTGAGAACTTTAAGTGTATTTTGCTTATTTAGAATTTAAGTGTTGATGATATACTGGCTTATCGCCATGTGGTGTTTTTGGGTGAGTCGTCAGGAGGGGCTGATGACGTCACTCCTCCTTCATCGATGTGAAACTTGTCCTCAAGTTTTGAGGCGCTGACTTCAATGGAGTTTACATCCTGTAAAGGGATTTCGTTCTTCATTTTTACGTTAACTTCCTTTTGGTAATGTTTCCAATTAGAGAAAAAGGATTACAATTTTCACGGCCACTACCACAATGATTACGGTACCTAAAAAATTATGTAGCCTTTTTACGTACTTTAATTCTTCTATTTCTTTTTGACTTTTAAATTGGAAATCTTTTAAATCTTCAAAAGTTAATTGATTGGTTTTATTAGTAACAATCCCAAGTATGACAATGTGGGCTAGATATGTTTTAATAGCGTTTCTAAATTGGATATCGTTATTACTTAATCCGCAATCACTGACACTTAATTGGTATTTTCCAGAAACGTTCCAAGTTCTTTGGTCACAAGTGGATCTAATAAACATAATATATTTTTGTAAACTATTATTAGTTTTTTTTCATTTCATTCAATACATTCTTCTTCCGTGACAACAGGACAATTCCCTGTTGTGTACATACAGAGCTTACTTCTTTTTAAGCTCTTAACATTTCTTTCGTTATCATATTTGAAAGTTGAGTTTTAGCAATTTGTTCATATTCAAAATCTATTTGTTGATGACTTTTGTCTGGAAAGAGATGAAATTTGAACACATCCATGATCATAATTTTTGTGCTTTAATTGCAAATAATAGTTTTTTTGGTATTAAAAGATTTTTCAGTCAGGTTCTATCGGTTCTATTTTTTCAACCGAAATTTTATATTTTAGTCATTTGTATCAGTTATTCTCATGTGATCTTCGATAACTTCTTCGTCATCCATTACTCCAAATAGCCATTTATAGATTGTACCAATTGGTTGGATTATACCTTTTCTTTTTCTACGTGAATTTGCTTCAGAGAGCAGTGTTAAATATGTATTGGGTTTCTATATTTTCTATCTCGTTTAGTAGATTTTTTTTCATTACTTTATTGAAGACTTTACTTTATGTCTTTTTGCTTTATAGTTTTACAAATGTATTAGATCTCTTTCTTCTCGATATTTTTCTCTATCTTTGTTCAATATACTTTTTCATTCTCAACTTTTCCTCGTTCAATATCTATTGGTCTCTCACCTATTGTTGCACGTACATGTCTATTATAATATTCGATTGACTCAGACAGGACTTTCTCTATGCTTTTATATTTGTTAGTTCTAATTTTATCTAGTAAGGTAGAGTGAGCTCTTTCTATATCGGAGTTACCTGTGTGGGTATTGGGCTTAGTAAAGTGATAGGATTTACCTTTGTTAATGAGGTATTCTTTTATCAATATTTTATCAAACTCGTTGTCTGCTATTAACAGTTGGTTTCTTCCAGTGAAGGCAAATACATAGTTGTTTCATCCCCTTGCAAATATCAATGTTATCATGTGACTCAAGTATGGTTGCTGCGAGGTTTTTAGAAAATCGGTCTATTAGTGTCAGGATAATTCTTCTTTTTATTTCGATTATATCCATGTGCATGATTTCACGTATGTCTTTTGGAATATTTGTTATTTGATATTTTGGTTTAATGGAATTCTTATCGTTTTTAGCTAAATTGCATGTTTTGCATAGATTCATATATCTGTTAATATAATTTTTCATATTGGGGTAGTAATATTCTCTAGATATTCCTGCATAGTTCTCATTGACTCCATAGTGTCCGGTTTCCTTTAAATGATATTCCTCTATTAATTTCATTAGCTCTTCCTCGTTGGCGGGTTCCCTTAGTATTTTATTGATGCGTACAAATTTTATTAAACGTGTATCAAAATGATCTATTAATTTCTGTTGGACTTTATTATAATCTGAGTCCGTGTTACGTCTTTAATTCGCGCAACGTTCTCCACTCTACCGTAGCCGATCCTAGCCACGGTTCGGGCAATCCCACCCGGCTTCACCCGCGAAGAGGGGTGTGGGAATATGTAATTTAAAAAAAAGAAAGGGCGCCACCCGTTTCCGCGCCGGGACTGCCCTGTCCGTGAATCCCGAAACGGGAATCGGATTCACGGTGACCCAAAACCACCGACCGATAGGGGAGCACAAAAACACAACCAGGAACGCGATTTCCGCCTCGCCACTTCACAAAATCACACAATTTATCTCAATTCAAGCCGAATTTATTTTGCAAAAAACCTAACTAAACCCTACTACTCACTATCTACACTAAATCTACTTACAATTCTTCCTTCTTATACTATTCCCTCCGCTCGCTGTCCTCCGTCCTTTGAAAATTTCCCAACTCCTGCCGTGAAGCCGAAATCACCGCTTCCACTACCAACCGGCGGCCAAAGAAACAATCCTCCCAGCGCTCGACGTCCAGCCACACTCCGCTTCCACCAGCGATCGACGACCAAAAAGCCTTGTCAGCTGCTCCCGCAATCTATTTAAGCCAAGCCTAGTCCCGTTCGGTTCGTAGGTCGACGACCACTCAGCTGGCAGTTGACCCCAGCAGCTTTTAAAAGCTTTTCAACTGGTTCCGCCAGGGGTCAGTCGCTGTGTCTCGATGCGAGGGGATTTCCGATTGCCGCCTGTCCGGTGAAAAACTCGCGGCTGCCACCAGCCATGGGGAATTGCCAGTGCCAATGGTTGTGGGTTTCACTGGCGCATAGGGGACTCCATTGGGGCGCATCGTAGACCGGGCGGAGCCTTGATTTGGGATCTGTTGCGACGATTGGGTGAGCGTTGTTGTTGTTGTGATCGTGGGCAACTTATCCGCAGTGTCTGTACCGTTGTCCGGAACCCCCTCCATAACAAACTTACTACCTACTTAGTTATCCAATCTAATATCCTTACATCCTACATCTCCTCTACATTTATATAATTCAAATCTCTACTTCCTACAATATAATTCATCAATAACAATATAATTGAACTTAATAACAATATAATTCAAAAACAACAATATAATTCAATAATTGGCTTGGTTGCGTGAAGTGGCGAACGTAGCATCTTCAATTTGTGCAGAAAGCGTTTACCCGCACGGTGGTTTGGGGTCTTCACGGACAGGGAAGTCCCATATTTCGCCCTTGTGGGTTTGGGATCGCCTACGTTGCGTGGCGAACGTAACATTACCCCCCTTCTTTAAGTGGATTTTCCCAAAATCCACTCCAAACAATAATAAACGGGACGGTAACGTTCGACACGCGGACACCCCCGACGAGCCACCGAGCGATCTGTGGACACGGCCTTCAGCGTGCACACGGCTGACCATTTTTAATTCTTACGTCGCGTTCACTGAAGCTCGAAACCAACCTACTAGCCTAACGAACTCGATACAACTTAACTAACCCAGAACCGAAAAATCGAACTATCTCGAAATAAAATGACCGAACTAATAAGCTAAAAGAATGGAACGATACGGGAAAGGGAGGGAGAAAGGAAGAAGGAAGGTAGGATTACAAACATAATGTTACAAGGGTAAGGACTAAGTGTTCAATACCCCCGGCAATCGATACACCTCTCACTTATCCACGTACTAAGCGAATCGTTATAGGTTGCATGTGCCTATCTGTAGTCCTACAAGCATGCTGATGGCGTTGGGGTTACAGAGCCTCGGCAAGATCCACCCCTGTACTATTTGCCCCTTTCATCCTCAACTTCTTTTAACTTTCTTCCCGGTCTCTCGATCGTCCGGTCTCTATGCTCTGTATAGGCCACTCGAGCGTTAGCGTTGAGATCCTCTCCATCCCCGATTGGTGACCTAGACCCGTCCTGCAACCCAACACTCGCCCTTCCAAACTGATTCGTATTTGATGAGGTTGGTTCCCCATATACCACCTCTTCCCGTGTCTTCAACAGTTTATCCTTTCTCACAACAGATGGCTGTAAAGAGTTTCGATTCTTCCTCGGTTCCACACCATTTTTGTCAGTACTATCGACTATTTCAATTTCCTCTTTGCAGTGCTCTCTCCATCCGTCGTCAACTTCGTTGTTCTGCTTTGATCCGGATATTTCCGTGTCGGTACTCCCTTCCTGTGAACTTCTTCTCGTATGAGGCCCCCTTTGCTGCTTCCTACCTGTCTTCCCCAGTCCACTCCTCTGAGACTCCCTACCCCCAGACCCAGCCCGTTGGGACTTCTTGCGCTCAGGCCCAGTCTCACCTCCTTGAGACCGCCTGCTACCAAGCCTATCCAATCGCGACTGCCTGCTTCTGGGCATAGCCTCACCCCATGTGAACTTCTCATCAATCTCCCTCGAGACTCCTCTCACAGCATCGGTGTCCTCATCTTCGTCCAACTCTGTAGGGTTCGCTCCGCAGACCTTCACTTGTTCTTTGACCTCGGCTTCCTGAACATCTTCCAGCTCGATGCATGAGCACCTCTGATCCAGTCGAAGCTTCTCCTCTATGTCCCGTACACGACCATGCAAGGACGCATTTTGGGCTTCCAACTCCTCAATACGTGAGAACAAACTATCGACTTTCGTGGACTCTTTTGACTCCTCCATTACACTCGAATCCGCGATGCGGTTGCATTGCGGTTCACTTTGTAAAGTTTTAAGTTTGTTCTCGTAGAACACCTTGACCACCTCCAGCTCCTCTTCATATTGTACGCGAAGCTCTTGGACGAACTGTTGCAGCCTCGCTTCGTATTGCTCTGACAAACGATCATTGATTTCCTTAATTTCTATCTTATGTCTAGAACGCGTTTCGGTTAATTCTATCACGTGGTTGCGATCGTTGAACTCCAGCTCTTCGTGCAGCGACCGTAGTGTGTCTTCAATGTCTTCACGTGCAAGTGTACCTTCTTCGATGTGCTTGCGTGCCTCTTCTAATTGCGTGCGTAAAAGATCGTTCTTCCTCTCCAGATCTTTGGTGTCATTAAGTGCTTGCTGGTCATCAGCACAGACTGACTGGTACCTGCCGGTCAGCTCTGTGATCGTCAACTCTGTATCTTCTAATTTCTTCGTGTCAATTTTTGTTGTCGTCTTTGCCTCTTCGTCTCGCTCCAATTCCCTGGCTCCAGAACTGCTAGATTCTTCGTATTCTTCGGCCTGCACCAGCATGTGTCCTAAGGCAAGCATAAGCTGCCGCCGCAACTTCTCCATTAGGGGATCATTTGCTTTCTTCTCCCGTAGCAGGTTAGCGATCCTCCGCAGACCATACTCCGTCTTGGCCTGGGCTACCAAAAACGCAGTGGACGTCTCGTTCCCCCAAAAATCCACTGATAGCGCCCTTACCTCGTCCGTCACCGTCTCTACCGCCTCGCGGTCCTGCTGGTAAGTGAAGGGGTAAGGTGAGGACGCGTTCATCATAGTCCCAAGCCGCAGTGCCTTCCGAAGCTCCATCCGCATTGCCGACACCGTTCCAGTGGCGATCCCACGTACTGCCAACTCATAGCTGAGCTCCTTCTCGCAGAGGTGATCGATTAGAGCCTCCGTGAATTTTGCCATTTGAACCTAACACTAATGACGACAAGCACAAAGAGAAAAAAAAGGAAACGAACTAGGCGAGGAAATCACTTCCTGATTTTATTTTAATATTTTTATATATACATATACGATATTTATAATTTCATTTCCACTCACACCCGCAAACTCACACACCCGCAATCAACACACTCCCGCGATCTCACACTCCCGCAATTACACGCACGTGTCAGCACTTTGAACTCAGCCACTTTTATTCACAGACACACTCACTGGACTCGTCGAACGGATCCGCCGTTCGAACGCTGCCGTACCCAAGTCCTGTTTTTTTTTATAACGGTCCCACGTTGGGCGCCAAATGTTACGTCTATAATTCGCGCAACGTTCTCCACTCTACCGTAGCCGATATTAGCCACGGTTCGGGCAATTCCACCCGGCTTCACCCGCGAAGAGGGGTGTGGGAATATGTAATTTAAAAAAAAGAAAGGGCGCCATCCGTTTCCGCGCCGGGACTGCCCTGTCCGTGAATCCCGAAACGGGAATCGGATTCACGGTGACCCAAAACCACCGACCGATAGGGGAGCACAAAAACACAACCAGGAACGCGATTTCCGCCTTGCCACTTCACAAAATCACACAATTTATCTCAATTCAAGCCGAATTTATTTTGCAAAAAACCTAACTAAACCCTACTACTCACTATCTACACTAAATCTACTTACAATTCTTCCTTCTTATACTATTCCCTCCGCTCGCTGTCCTCCGTCCTTTGAAAATTTCCCAACTCCTGCCGTGAAGCCGAAATCACCGCTTCCACTACCAACCGGCGGCCAAAGAAACAATCCTCCCAGCGCTCGACGTCCAGCCACACTCCGCTTCCACCAGCGATCGACGACCAAAAAGCCTTGTCAGCTGCTCCCGCAATCTATTTAAGCCAAGCCTAGTCCCGTTCGGTTCGTAGGTCGACGACCACTCAGCTGGCAGTTGACCCCAGCAGCTTTTAAAAGCTTTTCAACTGGTTCCGCCAGGGGTCAGTCGCTGTGTCTCGATGCGAGGGGATTTCCGATTGCCGCCTGTCCGGTGAAAAACTCGCGGCTGCCACCAGCCATGGGGAATTGCCAGTGCCAATGGTTGTGGGTTTCACTGGCGCATAGGGGACTCCATTGGGGCGCATCGTAGACCGGGCGGAGCCTTGATTTGGGATCTGTTGCGACGATTGAGTGAGCGTTGTTGTTGTTGTGATCGTGGGCAACTTATCCGCAGTGTCTGTGCCGTTGTCCGGAACCCCCTCCATAACAAACTTACTACCTACTTAGTAATCTAATCTAATATCCTTACATCCTACATCTCCTCTACATTTATATAATTCAAATCTCTACTTCCTACAATATGATTCATTAATAACAATATAATTGAACTTAATTACAATATAATTCAAAAACAACAATATAATTCAATAATTGGCTTGGTTGCGTGAAGTGGCGAACGTAGCATCTTCAATTTGTGCAGAAAGCGTTTACCCGCACGGTGGTTTGGGGTCTTCACGGACAGGAAAGTCCCATATTTCGCCATTGTGGGTTTGGGATCGCCTACGTTGCGTGACGAACGTAACATCCGTTAATTCACAATATATAGCAGTTTTCATGGGTTTCATTTTCGAATTCAGGTAAGTTACAAGACGTCCATCTAGTTCTTTTGAATTAATAATAATTCGTCGGTTTATACTTTTTATTATCTCTAGTCGTTTGGAATTAGTGAGGATTATTTGTTGTCTATGTTTGTTTATATAATCCTCTAGTATAGGAATGTGGTCGCTTGAATCTTCTTCGGCGCTGTGTTGGGTGGGAACCAAGGTTCCTGGAGATATCTGCTTTCTTCCCATTGCCTCTATGTCAAATTGATTTTCAGGTGTAATTAATCTGTCTTCTTCTTGTATATTGTCATTTATTATTCGCGATAGATAGTCTGCGGGTATGTTTTCGTTTCCTTTTATATATTTGATATTTACCTTATATTCTCCAAGTTTTAATATCCATTGTTGTATTCGTTGATTTACACCTACACCTTTGTACTTCTGGTAAAGCCAAACGATGGGTCTGTGGTCGATGTACAAATTGAATTCTCTGCCATACAGGTATGGTCTTAAATAATTGATTGCCCACACAATAGCTAGTAATTCCTTTTCTATTGAAGCATATTTTTTTCGTAGTCTTTTAATGTTCTTGAGATGTAAACGATTGGATGCTTGTCCTGCGAAAGGACTGCAGCTATTGCGTAATTACTTGCATCGGTGGTCAGTGTGAACGCTTTGGAAAAATCGGGACGTCTTAGAACGGGATCTGTAGTTAAGACAGGTTTAAACTTTTCATGTGCTTCTGCATATTTTAAATCGTTTGGATCTATTTTGGTGTTTTTCTTGAGATAGTTTGTCATAAGTAACAAAATTTTTGAATAGTCTTTAATAAATTTTCTGTAGTAACCCGTTACTCAAAGGAAAGACTTGATTTCTTTTTTTGATTTAAGTAAAGGGATTTCCAGTATCTTCTGTATTTTTTCATTATTTGGTTTTATCCTTTCCTTGTTAACGATATTGTCAAGGAAGAAAGTTTCTTTTGTTAGGAAATTGCATTTATTTACCTGAATTTTCAGTGCTGCTTTTCTAAGCAAATCAAATACTTTTCTAATGTTTTGTAGGTGTTCTTCCAAAGATGTACCAAATATTAGGATGTCGTCGAGGTAGACGACGCAGATCTTATTAATTACAGGTGCCAATACATCGTTCATCAATCTTTGGAAGGTAGCTGGGGCGTTCTTCAATTCAAAGGGCATCCTTAGAAGTTCTTAATGCCCCTGAGCTGTAGAAAAGGCAGTTTTACCAACATTTCTTGGACACATTTCAACCTGGTGGAATCCTTTTGCAAGATCCAGAGTAGTGAAATATTGTGATGTTCCTAATTTCGCTAATATTCCTTCGATATTAGGTATAGAAAACTTATCGTCTATTGTTACGGCGTTCAGCCTTCGGTAATCTATAGCCATACGCCATTTACGTATGCCTGTATTATCCATTTATTTAGATACCAACTGGGCTGTTGTAAGGTGAGTTGGATGGACGGATTATAATAATAATTCGTTTGATTTGCTTTTCTATTTCTTGGTCGTGAATCTGAGGATTTCTATACATTTTAGAGTATATTGCTTCTTCGGTGTTTGTTTTAATTAACTTCCCAGTTCCCTTTGGGAAGTTATTGTAATGGGGTCGATTTTGCGAGTCCCAAATTTTGACATATCTCCACGTTTGAAGGTCTCTAAAATCCAAATCCATCGTTTTTAGAGAGATGTCTGTGAGTGCTTATGTACGTATGTGCGTTCGGAATTATTTTTCGTTTCGATTATCTCGAGAACCAAAGATTTTATTGACGTGGGACCGGTTTCAAACGACGCGTAATTACGTAACTTAGAACTGAATGACTTTTCAGCAAAATCGGTTAAGCGTTTTTTTATATTTAGGATGAAAAAACTGAAAAAAACGGCTTAGTTTTAAACTTTTGGTACGCACTTTTAATTCGTGCAGATACCAAATACCTTCATAATAATGTTGTTTTTATTGTGCGTTTTAGCGAAATTGTGATCAAATTTGTAAAAAATGTTATTTCAACAAAAAATAAAGATTAATTTATAAAATTCCAAACTTATATTATCAGGTTTGGGTGATATTTGGATATTTGAATATTGTTATAAATAATTTAATATTAATTGTAATTTGATATTGTATATTTAAAGTCAATTATAATTATTCAGTAACGGTCAAACATTCTTAATAACGAATGATTATTGTAAAAAATAATTGAATACCCTTAATAATAGTTGTGGATTCCGAGGCCGAGATGGAGAACGAAGTGGAGGACGTAGTGGAGGACAAGAAGGATGACGAGGACGAAGAGGACGAGGTTGCCGAGGCTTTGGTAGAGGATGACCAGGTGGTGGAGACGTCTTCCTCTACCAAAGCTTTTATGGTTAGTTGAAAAAAATGATAAAAATAATAAAAGTAATTATATTGATTTAAAATAATAATGTTTAATAATAGTAATTATTAATAATAGTAATTGATAATAAAAGCCAATTATAGCTTTGTATTCACTCCACTGGGAAGTTAGTCGTGTGGGCCTCAAGAGTCGCACTTAGACAACATTTTTTCATGTTTTATTTTATGTGTACTGGTTGATTTGTCGCTTTCTTGGTAAAATAATTCTTTATAATTATTAGTCCTCGCAATTTTGTATTTTCTTCATTATTCAAATGTTTTGTCTCAATTTTTAAATTTTCTACAGATTCTATATAGTGAATTTCTTCATATTTTATGTTGGATTTCTTGTTCATCCATGGTACTTCTTTCCCTTTAAAGTTTATAGTCTTGTTTTCATAATAAATTTGAACGGAGGTCGATTCTAGGATGTCTGTTCCCAAGATCGCCTGATATATGTGATGAGTTTGGTGCTATACCTGCTCCGTGCAGGTGAGGGTTCCGCTTCCTATACTCATCTAGAGAGATGAAGAGTTTCTTCCTGTAGAATACACACTTTAGTTTTTGGGAAGGAGGAGGAACAATTAGAACCTACGAGCAATCTTTGGATTGCATCATGTTTTGCGCTGAGCAATGCTCGTGCAGCCGATATGTCCCAAGTTAAAGGTTGCTTATGTTGAAGCAACACTTTGCCACTGTGAGGCATTTTTTTTACTTTGCTGATGAGAAGCAAAGTATCGCATTAGACTAGGCTGCCGATAACAAGGCAGGTATTAAATAAATCAATACTCTTCTTTGCGAGGTCTAAAAAGACTGTGTTTATTTTCTTAATTCTTTTCCTTTTATACAATTTAAACTTACTCCCTACTCTAAAATCTATAAAACTAATTTCCAATACTTAATCTAAATTCCCTTACTTTACATTTTAATATCTACAAACAATCCAACACTTATCATATGGGCTCTCATGAATACAATTGCCCTAATTAGAACTCATGTTACTTTGTCGAGGGCATTACTCTAGAATTTATCGTTACTAGTATTCATAGAATTTATCGTTACTAGTATTCATGATTCATATCCATTATGGGATCATGTTCATTTTATTGATAACCATTAGTGCTAAATATAACAGTGAAATGAATAGATCGGTTCGTGTACGTGTTAAAAGCTTCAGCTCAATATATTGTTTGTGTACATGCTACAAAGCTTTGTGTGTTCATTTACCGATGGTTTATGACCAAACTACACACCCATCGTTTTAGGAGATGAAAGTTTGGGAACAAATTCGAATCTAAATTTGGAATGAAATTCGAATCTAGTTGGTAGGTGTTTGGATTTGTGTATTACTTTACATTTTTTTTTTGATTATAGCGATCTTATGATTACTTTAATTATTAACTCATACTATGTTCTATATTATTACAGGATTATATAACAATAACTTTTGATTTAAATTTTTCTTTTCATAGCTCTTCAATTTATATTATTTTTATAACTTTTACTACTTTAATTGTTTTTTTCCAAAAATCTTCAACCTATTATTATGTATCCATTTATTTTTATTTTCAATTTCGATTAACGTATTTACAACTTCGGACTCTAATACTCTATATGGGCCTTCGTATGGTTTTTCATTTTTTCTTCTATTTTCTGATTTGACTAGTACAAGGTCACCTATTCTAGCATTTAGCGGATTGTTGTAAGATTGTTTGTTAATCCTTGCCGCTTTTGTTTTTTCAATTAATTCTTTAGCTTTTGTTAAGGACATTTTGAGTCTAAGTTTCAATTCGGTTGCGTAATTTTCTAAGTTGTAAATTTTTTCAGAATCTTTCAAAATATCGTTAGGTAAATATGAGAGTTTGCCGAAAACTAGTTCATAAGGAGTGTAATTTGTGTCTACATGTGGTGTTGTATTATAGGAGAATGTATAAAAAGGTAACCATTCGTCCCAATTATTGTTATCAATAAAACACAGTAGATATTCGTTTAGGACACGGTGATTTCGTTCTACTACTGATAAAGTCTCATGATGGTATGGGGTTGAAAATATCTGCTTAATTTGTAGCAAATCACATATTTCCTTCATTAAACTGTTAGTGAATTCGGTTCCTAGATCCGTCTTGAGAATTTTAAAATGACCATATAAAAGAATGAAGTTATTTACAAATGCTTTCGCTACAGTAGTAGCATCCTTACTTTCTATGGGTATAGCAGTCACATATTTTGTCAACTCACACTGAATAGTGAGAATGTAGCGGTAATTATTTGCAAATCTTAGTGGTCCAACAATGTCTGCGCTCACAATTTCAAAACTGGTAGCCGGTGTCTCGGTTTTAATCATATTTTCCTTTGTGTGTTTGGTTATTTTATTCCTTTTACATATTTCGCATTGGCTTACGTGCTCCTTTACCATTTTGTTCATATCCTTCCAACAATATCTCTGTTTTAGTTTTAATAAAGTTTTATGTACTCCTGTATGTCCTCCGTGTGGCGAATTGTGATATTCATAAATCAATTCTTTTTGTTTATCGACGCTTAGAATTCGTAAGGGTGGTTTATATATTAATATTTTCAATTCATCTTTTTCTTCCCGTTGCAACGCATTAAATAGCTTCTTGAATTCGTCTTTCGGTACGTACCTAAATATATCATCATTTCTCGCGAGCGCTAGTGCCTTTATGCTATTGTTCTGTGAATAGGTTAGCAATTTCTTCATAACAGAAACTAATTTTGTGTATGAATTATCATTACTGTTTTCACGAACTATCAGCTTATCGTTGACGGAAACGGATTTCTTGTCATCTTTATCACTGTAGCGCACTATAATATTATCTTTCTCTCTAGCTATGTATGTATATATCATCATTCTTAATTCCACTGCTGCGCAAATTATTAAATTTCAATTTTAGAGCTCCTTTAATATCTGACAGTGAAGTGCATTCAAACGCATGGAGGTGATCAATCTCTTCGTTTTTGTTATCACTTTTGTTGCAGATTTCTGAATTATTAGTCCCCTTTTTTGTTTTACTTCTCGTAATCGCCAGTAGCTTTTTGCTAACATTATTATCATTTGTCGGAGGTATCATTGATTTAAGTATATCAGAGTTAATTTGTATTCTTGATAGTGCATACGCATTCGTGTTTATATTCCCCTTTTTATATATAATTTCAAAGTCGTAATCAGACAGGTCTAGACGTATCCTGGTTAGTTTCGAAGATGGGTTTTTGTGAGTAAACAAAGATACCAAAGGTCTGTGATCAGACACAACTGTAAACTTTCATCGAAGATGTGTTTTTGTGAGTAAACAAAGATACCAAAGGTCTGTGATCAGACACAACTGTAAACTTTCATCCATATAAATATGGTCCGAAAAAGTTAATTCCCCAGTGTATCGCTAACAGTTTCTTTTCTATAATAGGTTTATTTAATTCGTGCTTATTTAAAGATTTACTCGCGTACGAGATTGGTAAATTTTCACCAATTTCTCCTTGAGACAATATAGCTCCTAATGCGAAATTTGATGCGTCTGTGGTTAAAATGAAAGGTTTATCGAATCTTCGCACTTCATCCGCGGTCTTCGGGATGGGATAGTTTTTGATAACTTCATGTTTAGCAGGGTCGGTTCTTATACCATCTGCTGTAATTAAATGTCCTAAATAGACTACTTCGGATTTTAAAAATTTACATTTGTTCGGATTTAGTTTCAAATTGTATTTACGAAGTCTCTGCAAAACTTTTTTTAAAATCTCATTATGATGTTTAATGCTGCATCCGAAAACCATACATTCTTGACAATAATAAAATTATTAGAGAATGAATTAACATCCGAAGGTAAAAGAGAATTGCTGAATCTAGTTATACATATTAAACTGAGTCCCAATGTAAGAACGCGCCTGAACACAACGTCTATTGGTAGTATAAACTCTTTAGAAACTGAGTTACGACTCAAATATAAAAATAATAAAACAATACCTCAGATCCATACACAACTTGCTAATATCACCCAAAATCGTATGCCCATTGCGACGTACAAAGATAAAATTTTGAACTTGGTAAATGACTTAAACCAATTACAAATCAGCGAGTTAGGTACTAGCACTAACGACATTGCTAAGCAAGCAATCAAAACCATCAACGATACCTATGCACTTACTGTCTTTAAAAACGGTTTAAATGACCAAATTGGAAACACTGTGTTCGCAGCACGACCACAAAATTTCAGCGAAGCTATTACATTAACAACTGAAATCGAAAATAATGAATTACAGCAAAGTAATATTCTGCATATAAATAGAGATAACAAACATAACAATTTTCATGGTAGGAGACAATATAGTCAGAATAAGTCTAACAACGTTATCAACCGCGTAAAAACTTTAACTATAGTCAACCTAGACATAATATACAGAATAACATTAGATATCGTAACAACAACTACAATAGAGATCAAATTAACTTCAATAATCGTAGAGGTAATAACAATTTTAACAGACAAAACTTTAGAAGAATAAGAATAGTAGAAAACCAGGGAAACACGATAGATTCCCGAAAGGAACTCGGCAATCTCGCGGAAGAAACAAAGTAAATAATGCCAACAATAATACCAATTACAAAATAAATAGTAAAATATGCAGGGTGTCAGAAATTGCCGCACAGGCTCCTCACCACGTGATTTTTTGGACAATTTTAAGCAGAAAATATTATGAAATTTTTTTTCGATTTCTTAACCCTATAGCTGCCACGGGCGTTTTAAAACTTTGAAAAAAATGCCATTCTTTAATTAGTAAAAACACAATATCTTCACAGTTATGAAAGATACAATACTCAAACAAACAATAAAACGCACAAAATAGTTTTGTGCAACTATTTAAAGCTTTTTTTTGGAATATGAAGTGAGCATATTGGGAGCGACAGTTCTCGAAAGTCGAAGAAATGTGATGGAGACTTAACGTTTGGGCACGTATTATTGGAGGTCAAATTATAGGGCCATATATTCTCCCGGACCACTTAACTGGCCAAGGTCACAAACATTTTTTGGAGAATGTATTACCAACATTATTGGAGAACCTACCACTTTCAAGAAGAAGGAGGATGTGGTTTTAACATGATGGAGCACCTCCACATAATTTTGGAGAGGTTACAACTTTGCTGTATCAAGAATTCCAGGATCGCTGGCTAGGGCGTTATGGTCCCGTGCGGTGGCCTGCAAGATCTCCGGATTTAGACCCGTTAGATTATTTTCTGTAGGGACATTTAAAAGAAATTGTTAACAAGGAGACTCCTGACACCTTGGAACCACTTTCTTCGAAAATTACCAATGCCAGCGCCCAAATAACAAGCGGGATGTTATCAAGTTCGATACGGAGCTTAAAAAAGAGAAGCAGGTCTTGTTTGACAATGTAAGGAAGCCACTTTGAACATATGCTGTAAATAATTTTAATAGAAACATTTCAAATACATATTTGTTTTATTGTTCATTCAAAAGATTGTGATTGAAAGCACTTTCGTGTGGGGACAGCCGAATACTTCAATTCAGACCGCAAGTTTTATTTTAGACTCGAATTTTTGGTAAAAACTGTTTGTATTTATAGTCCTTTTGCAATGAAAGTTTGATAGGTTAGAGTTAAATGATGTTGCAACTTTTGGACAATAACACAACAGAGATTTAATTTTTGAAAAAAGATTTTGCATTATGAACGTGAAAATCAAAGGAAAATAAGGAAAAATGCAAAATTTTCGTTAAGAAAAAAACATTTCTTCGACTTTCGAGAACTGTCGCTCCCAATATGCTCACTTCATATTCAAAAAAAAAGCTTCAAATAGTTGCGAAAAACTATTATCTGCGTTTTATAGTTTGTTTGAGTGTTTTATCTTTCATAACTGTGAAGATATTTCGTTTTTACTTATTTAAGAACGGCATTTTTTTCAAAATTTTAAAACGCCTGTGGCAGCTAAAGGGTTAAGAAATCGAAAAAATAAAATTTATAATATTTTCTGCTTAAAATTGTCCAAAAAATCACGTGGTGAAAAGCCTGTGCGGCAATTTCTGGACACCCTGTATAGGATAACGGGTATAAGCACGAATTACATTAGGATCTTTAATGAAAACGAAAAGAGATGGCTACAGTTACTGGTAGATACGGGTGTCGACATCTCTATATATAAAATCAATAATCAAACAACACAATTCAATATTGAAACTCACAATAAATGCAAACTCACGGGTATCACGAATGAAACCATAATGTCTTTAGGAACTATAAAATTGTATTTTAACATTGAGGATACAATCATATCCAATACATTTCATACGGTAGACGAGAATTTTCCAATCGAAACTGATGGCATAATAAAATTCATGTGTAAAATCGACTACGAAACATATACCATATCCTTCAATACTCAAGACAGAGATATAGTGTTACCCATGTATACCAGAAGAGTTAACATGGCAAATATTAAGATTCCCGCAAGAACAGAAATTATAATACCTATAGAGGTAGACAGAAATGAAGACAGTGTAATTTTAAACATAGAGATTGAAAAAGGGTTATATTTGAGTAACTGTATAATTCCAGCAAAAGGTATATGTCATGTGAAAAAACTTAATACCAATCATCATGACATAACTCTGGGAAACTTTCAAACAGAGGTAGAACCATTACAAAATTATAATATATTAAAATCCAATCAGAAATTTGACAGAAAACGATTAGCGAAATTAGTTCAAGTTATGAATACAGACAGTCTCGACAGTCAGGCAAACAAAAGCCTATTAGAAATTATTGAGGAGTACCAAGACGTATTCCATCTTGAAGGTGAACACCTCACAAAGAATAACTTCTATAAACACAAACTCAAAACTTGCGACGAAAGCCCAGTCTATATTAAAAACTATAGATTACCACACACACAAAATGATGAAATAATTAGGCAAGTACGGGAACTAGAAGATAATGACATTATGGAACAATTCACAAGTCCATATAACTCACCCTTGTTAGTAGTGCCTAAGAAGAGCTCAGATGATAAAAAGAAGTGGAGATTAGTCTGTAGTGGAATCACATGTTCAACCACTTGTCCATCTGCACTCATTCATGCGTATTATGCCACGCATGCCCGTTCATCTCACTAATTTAAATTCAGCCACGCGTGCCCAGAATATGCCCACGAACAGTATTAACACATAAATCACAAGGGTCATTTAATAAGAATTACATACGGAGCAATGCCATCCCAAAAGTGACTAAAAAGTGTCAGGTGGACACGGCGCTCTTTTGATGACCACTTGCAAGGCGTTGGAATCCTTGCAATGTGATTATGGGTCAACATGTGAGATACGGAAAACTAATGAAATAAATTATAGATTGATTACAAACATATACATTGGTCCTGTGGGAAAATAGTTTTAAGTCAATGTTTAGTAAATAGAAATTAGGCTAAGATTTTGTATAAAAGGAGAAAGATATTTGGAATAAAACAACATTCATACAAGTGAACTTGGACTGCCTGTATCGGCACTCTTTCATTTGAGTGTTCATTGCGGCGCTTGCACTGTATAGAAATATAGGCAGCTTACGCTTGCCATCAGCTTTGGCGCTAGACGCCGATATTTAGGTGAGTCCCTCCTTCCTCTAATTGTTATCATAATGTCCCCTAACGAAACTTATTTCATGGCGATCCTGCCACTCCAAACTTATTACATGGCGAGCCTGCCAACTCGAAACCGATATATAAGCGATTCTGCTCACACGAAGCTAAAAGTTTCTTATTAACAGTAAGAACAAAAATTTGAATTTGTACATTGACGATGAGCAATGCGACCGAAAATGGAATTTCGACGTGAAATAATGGAGTTGGAACTTCAACCAAAAATATTGAAGACAATTGCAAATTGGAAGAAGGCGAAGATGAAAAAGTATTTTTGCATTATTTGCGATTAAAGTAACAAACAATTTAATGATGATTTAAGGATTAATCGGCAACGACCAGAAATTTATAATTCAACACCAACTATTTTAAGTCAAACTTTAATTTTATATATAAAATGGACTGCAAAAGAATTAAAAATATTAATTTGAATTTTTCTAAGAAAGCATAAAATCATTATGAGAATTCTTATGAAAATTGTCGTAATATACACTTCATGTTTGAAAAGAAGAATATGATTTATGGAATTGATAATGATTGATAAATTTATAATAATTGTTTATTGTAATTGTTAATTGGGAACGAGCACTAAAATAAAACTCAATTTTACACTTTAGTAAAACAAGTCATCGATCGTAAACATATTCGAAATATTGTATTTAGACTTTGGTTTTTATCCATTCAACAAACAATTTGCTATCAAGTCAACACAAAATAATAGTGAAACAAGATGACATTACGTATAAAAAAAATGGAAAATCACATTCCTTCTTTAAATTTAGTTCCAAGCATTCGATAAATATGATAATTTTCAATAATACGCTATCGCCAATGCTTAAATCGATTCTGCAGATTAGAAATCATCACATTTTAATTATGGTAGATGCAAATTGGCAAAAAGAACCACTGAGAATCAATACATCTTCGAATTTGACACTTTAAATTGGAATATATATATACCACAGAAAATCCTTTGAAAAAAAAACTACGCACTAGGCAAAGCAAGGTTGGATTTAATTTACCGATATATACGGCTAGTAAATCATTAGGTAAACATAACATCAACAAACCTATAATTGAGAAAGAGTTGCTTGCAACTCACTGGGAAATAAACTTCTGCAGACCATATTTGTACGGCAGAAAATTCATTTGTGGTGACTGAACACAGATCTTTGGTGTCATTATTCACGCACAAGAATCCATCATCTAAACTAACTACGATTAGACTAGATCTCTCCGATTATGATTTCGAGATTGTGTTTAAGCAAGGAAAAATAAATTGCAACAAAAAAGTGTTGGCAATAACAAGGGGTATGTCTGCAAAACAAAGAACAGACAATATAAATAAAGATACTACGATTGATAAACCCGATACACCAGTAAAGTCTGATCAGCTTTATGTATGGGATTGCACATCAATATCAGAAGTAAGAGAAGTTAAGAAATTGAAATTTATGCTGCGCAAAAATAATAAATTCGATATCGTCAGAACAAGCGACGAAGTCATTGTATACTGTAGTGATAAAGTTACCGAGAAATACGTTTCCGCTAACGAAAAGCTATCAGCGGACTCAAATACAATTAGATCGAATGTTAGAATCTGCAACGATAAGTCCAGTGCGATATACGTATCCACCATGGAAAAGTTGTTAGATAGAATTCTCGAGATGAATATATATGAATAAGCGTTATCAAATAATGATAATTTCTTCGATATAATAAAAAAGGAAGATTTTAAAAATATAATAAATACGTTGCAACGAAGGAAAAAGATGAAAGTCGCGCAAAATTATGCATAATGTTATATGGACCCCCAAAGAATATAAAGAATCAATTGATACAAGAATATCATAACACGGCACACGAAGGACATCTGGGAGTTAGAAAAACACAATTTAAATTGAAGCAGAGATATTGCTGGAATAGCATGATAAAAAGATATGTGAATCAATGCAAACAATGCAAAATAAATAAACAAGTAAGGCACACAAGAGAACACATGATAAAAACCGACACACCTACCACCAGTTTCTAAACAATAGCTATCGATATCGTAGGACCATTAAGAATCTCGAACGACTATAGATACATCTTGACGATGCAGTGTGAACTAAGTAAATTCGTGATAGCATCACCACTAGAATCCAAAGACTCCAAAACAGTCGCGTACACATTGGTGAACGACCTTATATTAAAATTTGGACATTTCAAAATATTAAAATCTGACCAAGGTACGGAATTTACGAATAATTTAATGCAAGAAATTTGCAAATTGCTTGAAATTAAACAGATATTTTCGACTCCATATCATCATCAGACACTAGGCACGGTAGAACGCAACCGTCGAGTGTTAAATGAGTATTTTCTAGCTTTTACCGAAGATCTAAATTGGGACAAGTGGATCCCGTATTACACGTTCGCATACAATACAACTCCACATATTGATAATGGCTACACGCCTTATGAATTAGTATTCGGCAAATTACCATATCTACCCAATGATATAGTCAGACAGACAGACAGAGTCTACGATACAGAAAATTACGCAAACGAATTGAAAATTCGAAAACACCATGCGTTAAACAAAGCAAAGCAAATAATTGAAAAAGTCAAATAGAAACGTGTCGACAAGATAACAAAAACCAATCCAATTCATTTAAAAACAAACGATTTAGTTCTCTTGAAAAAGGAAAATGAAAGAAAACTTGATAAACCTTATATAGGACCTTTTAGAGTGATAAATACAAATAATGTAAACACAACAATAGAAGTTGATGGTAAACCAAGAAAGGTCCACAACAATAATTTAAAATTGTACAAGAAGATTGACTATAAAATATAAATGTAAGAGGCTAACTAGTAGCAATTTAGAATAAGTCAACAATATTAATTATTTGGAAATTACGAGTTATATGTAATATTAAACATAGTAACAAAATAAAAACACATGTAATGAGACTAGATATAAGCTCACTGAAGTATATTTTGAATTATATAACAATGAAAAGTAACATACTTATCCTATCTTTAGATGAAAAATCCCATGTAACCCATGCATATGCAGCGCGGATAGCAAAACACACAGATAATGTTTTTTTTTGTGTTTCGCACTAATTACTCAATTCGTACGCAACACTTCTAAACGGTGAGGGTGTAGTGGAATCACATGTTCAACCACTTGTCCGCATTCCCGTTCATCTCACTAATTTAAATTCAGCCACGCGTGCCCAGAATATGCCCACGAACAGTATTAACACATAAATCACAAGGGTCATTTAATAAGAATTACATACGGAGCAATGCCATCCCAAAAGTGACTAAAAAGTGTCAGGTGGACACGGCGCTCTTTTGATGACCACTTGCAAGGCGTTGGAATCCTTGCAATGTGATTATGGGTCAACATGTGAGATACGGAAAACTAATGAAATAAATTATAGATTGATTACAAACATATGCATTGGTCCTGTGGGAAAATAGTTTTAAGTCAATGTTTAGTAAATAGAAATTAGGCTAAGATTTTGTATAAAAGGAGAAAGATACTTGGAATAAAACAACATTCATACAAGTGAACTTGGACTGCCTGTATCGGCACCCTTTCATTTAGTGTTCATTGCGGCGCTTGCGCTGTACAGAAATATAGGCAGCTCACGCTTGCCATCAGCTTTGGCGCTAGACGCCGATATTTAGGTGAGTCCCTCCTTCCTCTAATTGTTATCATAATGGCCCCTAACGAAACTTATTTCAAGTCGTTGATTTCAGAAAGCTAAACGACAAACTGGTGAACGATAAGTTTCCATTGACAAGATTGGAAGATGTCCTAGACAAGCTAGGTAGGGCAAAGTATTTTTCAACCTTGGACATGACTAGTTTCACCAGATCGAACTAGAAAAGGAATCAAGACCTTTAACTGCTTTCTCAACTAACGATGGACATTATCATTTCAAAAGATTACCTTTTGGATTGAAAATATCATCGAATAGCTTTCAAAGGATGCTTACCATTGCACTAACTGGTTTAAACGATTCAGCACTCCTATGTGTGGATGATATCATGGTTTTCGGATGCAGCATTAAACATCATAATGAGAATTTTAAAAAAGTTTTGCAGAGACTTCGTAAATACAATTTGAAACTAAATCCGAACAAATGTAAATTTTTAAAATCCGAAGTAGTCTATTTAGGACATTTAATTACAGCAGATGGTATAAGAACCGACCGTGCTAAACATGAAGTTATCAAAAACTATCCCATCCCGAAGACCGCGGATGAAGTGCGAAGATTCGTAGCTTTCTGCAACTACTATCGTCGATTCATACCAAACTTTGCGGAAACAGCAAAAAGTTTGAACTCCCTTTTAAAGAAGAAAACACCATTTGTCTGGAAAGAAGAGCAGCAAAAATCATACGATCTCTTAAAACGTAAATTGTTTTCACCTCCAATTTTGCAATATCCTGATTTTGATAAACCTTTCATTTTAACCACAGACGCATCAAATTTCGCATTAGGAGCTATATTGTCTCAAGGAGAAATTGGTGAAAATTTACCAATCTCGTACGCGAGTAAATCTTTAAATAAGCACGAATTAAATAAACCTATTATAGAAAAGGAACTGTTAGCGATACACTGGGGAATTAACTTTTTCAGACCATATTTATATGGATGAAAGTTTACAGTTGTGTCTGATCACAGACCTTTGGTATCTTTGTTTACTCACAAAAACACATCTTCGATGAAAGTTTACAGTTGTGTCTGATCACAGACCTTTGGTATCTTTGTTTACTCACAAAAACCCATCTTCGAAACTAACCAGGATACGTCTAGACCTGTCTGATTACGACTTTGAAATTATATATAAAAGGGGAATATAAACACGAATGCGTATGCACTATCAAGAATACAAATTAACTCTGATATACTTAAATCAATGATACCTCCGACAAATGATAATAATGTTAGCAAAAAGCTACTGGCGATTACGAGAAGTAAAACAAAAAAGGGGACTAATAATTCAGAAATCTGCAACAAAAGTGATAACAAAAACGAAGAGATTGATCACCTCCATGCGTTTGAATGCACTTCACTGTCAGATATTAAAGGAGCTCTAAAATTGAAATTTAATAATTTGCGCAGCAGTGGAATTAAGAATGATGATATATACATACATAGCTAGAGAGAAAGATAATATTATAGTGCGCTACAGTGATAAAGATGACAAGAAATCCGTTTCCGTCAACGATAAGCTGATAGTTCGTGAAAACAGTAATGATAATTCATACACGAAATTAGTTTCTGTTATGAAGAAATTGCTAACCTATTCACAGAACAATAGCATAAAGGCACTAGCACTCGCGAGAAATGATGATATATTTAGGTACTTACCGGAAGACGAATTCAAGAAGCTTTTTAATGCGTTGCAACGGGAAGAAAAAGATGAATTGAAAATATTAATATATAAACCACCCTTACGAATTCTAAGCGTCGATAAACAAAAAGAATTGATTTATGAATATCACAATTCGCCACACGGAGGACATACAGGAGTACATAAAACTTTATTAAAACTAAAACAGAGATATTGTTGGAAGGATATGAACAAAATGGTAAAGGAGCACGTAAGCCAATGCGAAATATGTAAAAGGAATAAAATAACCAAACACACAAAGGAAAATATGATTAAAACCGAGACACCGGCTACCAGTTTTGAAATTGTGAGCGCAGACATTGTTGGACCACTAAGATTTGCAAATAATTACCGCTACATTCTCACTATTCAGTGTGAGTTGACAAAATATGTGACTGCTATACCCATAGAAAGTAAGGATGCTACTACTGTAGCGAAAGCATTTGTAAATAACTTCATTCTTTTATATGGTCATTTTAAAATTCTCAAGACGGATCTAGGAACCGAATTCACTAACAGTTTAATGAAGGAAATATGTGATTTGCTACAAATTAAGCAGATATTTTCAACCCCATACCATCATGAGACTTTATCAGTAGTAGAACGAAATCACCGTGTCCTAAACGAATATCTACTGTGTTTTGTTGATAACAATAATTGGGACGAATGGTTACCTTTTTATACATTCTCCTATAATACAACACCACATGTAGACACAAATTACACTCCTTATGAACTAGTTTTCGGCAAACTCTCATATTTACCTAACGATATTTTGAAAGATTCTGAAAAAATTTACAACTTAGAAAATTACGCAAACGAATTGAAACTTAGACTCATTTGTTTCTTCCGGGAGGTTGCCGAGTTCCTCTCGGGAATCTATCGCGTTTCCCTGGTTTTCTACTATTCTTATTCTTCTAAAGTTTTGTCTGTTAAAATTGTTATTACCTCTACGATTATTGAAGTAAATTTGATCTCTATTGTGGTTGTTGTTACGATATCTAATGTTATTCTGTATATTATGTCTAGGTTGACTATAGTTAAAGTTTTTACGCGGTTGATAACGTTTATCATTGTAGTTACTGTTAGATTTATTCTGACTATATTGTCTCCTACCATGAAAATTGTTATGTTTGTTATCTCTATTTATATGCAGAATATTACTTTGCTGTAATTCATTATTTTCGATTTCAGTTGTTAATGTAATAGCTTCGCTGAAATTTTGTGGTCGTGCTGCGAACACAGTGTTTCTAATTTGGTCATTTAAACCGTTTTTAAAGACAGTAAGTGCATAGGTATCGTTGATGGTTTTGATTGCTTGCTTAGAAATGTCGTTAGTGCTAGTACCTAACTCGCTGATTTGTAATTGGTTTAAGTCATTTACCAAGTTCAAAATTTTGTCTTTGTACGTCGCAATGGGCATACGATTTTGGGTGATATTAGCAAGTTGTGTATGGATCTGAGGTATTGTTTTATTGTTTTTATATTTGAGTCGTAACTCAGTTTCTAAAGAGTTTATACTACCAATAGACGTTGTGTTCAGGCGCGTTCTTACATTGGGACTCAGTTTAATATGTATAACTAGATTCAGCAATTCTCTTTTACCTTCGGATGTTAATTCATTCTCTAATAATTTTATTATTGTCAAAAATGTGTCTAACTCTGAAAATTTCCCGTCAAAAGTGGGTATAATTTTCATTGCTGTCTCAATATTGAATTCCGCCATTTCTGTGTAGATTACGTTGTCTTCTATTTTTACTAAGATATTTGCAGCTTTTAGCCGATGTATTAGTTCTGTAATTAAGTTGTTACAGGTAGATGAAAAGATTGCTTTTAATTCTAGTTCTTCACCTTCTTCAAGGTTGTTGAAAAGTCCTATACATTCGTTTTCTACATTAATTGTATTTTCTAATTTGTCTCTTAGAGTTTTTACCGTATAAGTTTTCGTTTTTTTTTTCAAATTTGTTAAATTAGTTTGTATTTCAGTTATAATTTCTTTTATTCTATCTGTCGTTATTTGGAAAGAGAGTTATACCTTCGTTTTATATTATATATACATATATTTTTTTTTAAACATTGTTCAACAATTTTTCTCGCATACTTCTTTTGTTTGTTGTTATAGATGTATATAACAATAAATATGATGAAAAAAATAGCAGAAGTACTGATTGTTTGTCTATACTCCTCGAAAATATTTGCATTGTTACTGCAGTTATTGGCCATTATTGCTTAATTTATTAAAAGAATTTTTTAAAGATACAATATTTATATTTCTTTTAATGATAGAAACTAATTTCAACAATTTTTTTTCTAAGGCTATCTAGTTTAGTTTTAAATGTTTTGCGTAGCTCTCCTGATGAGATGTGGATCATGCGATGAAGAATTGCCTTGTCGCGTCACAATTTGAATGCTTGTCCTCTACGTTTTCTGCGTAGTACTTTTGGGATGAGTGGCTCCTTCTGATGCTTTTTCCGGCAAAATTCTTCAAGTCTTCTCGGACGTGGGCCAGGATTTGGCGATGGCGTATAAATTGGTGTCTGTTGATTAGAAGCCGCTGGTGCTACATATTTGTTTCGTCTTTTCTTTGTCGCGAATTCTTCTGTGAGGATTACGCACTTTTCGAAAACTCGTAGAAATTCATCCTTTGTAGTAATTTCTCCGTCTTCGATCTCTGTCGCTGTCGTTATATTTGGTCCGTGATTGGCAGGATCGCCATGTGGTGAGTTTGGTGCTATACCTGCTTAGTGCAGGTGAGGGTTCCGCTTCCTATACTCATCTAGAGAGATGAAGAGTTTCTTCCTGTAGAATACACACTTTAGTTTTTGGGAAGGAGGAGGAACATTTAGAACCTACGAGCAATCTTTGGATTGCATCATGTTTGGCACTGAGCAATGCTCGTGCAGCCGATATGTCCCAAGTTAAAGGTTGCTTATGTTGAAGCAACACTTTGCCACTATGAGGCAATTTTTTTTACTTTGCTGATGAGAAGCAAAGTATCGCAAGAGACTAGGCTGCCGATAACAAGGCAAATATAAATAAATCAATACTCTTCTTTGCGAGGTCTAAAAAGACTGTGTTTATTTTCTTAATTCTTTTCCTTTTATACAATTTAAACTTACTCCCTACTCTAAAATCTATAAAACTAATTTCCAATACTTAATCTAAATTCCCTTACTTTACATTTTAATATCTACAAACAATCCAACACTTATCATATGGGCTCTCATGAATACAATTGCCCTAATTAGAACTCATGTTACTTTGTCGAGGGCATTACTCTAGAATTTATCGTTACTAGTATTCATAGAATTTATCGTTACTAGTATTCATGATTCATATCCATTGTGGGATCATGTTCATTTTATTGATACCCATTAGTGCTAAATATAACAGTGAAATGAATAGATCGGTTCGTGTACGTGTTAATAGCTTCAGCTCAATATATTGTTTGTGTACATGCTACAAAGCTTTGTGTGTTCATTTACCGATGGTTTATGACCATACTACATATGCCCTATTCTTTAAACTCATTGTATGCCATATAATATTAGGTTTGTTCCCATTTAATTCGGGTTGACATTTCGTTATCGTTTTATGTTTTATTAGTTCTTTCCCCGCGAGTGTATTAATTTCTACTTTTATTTTTTTCAAACAGTTTTCGTTTTTGTATTGATCGTTTAATATAGTTATTGTGGAACCTGTATCTATTAACGCTATTATATTCTTTCCGTTCACAGTAATATTTATCATTGGGCGTTTTGAGCAGTTGAGGCTAATACTTGAAAATTTACCTCTTGAGTAGGGGAGTTCGAATCTTGAATATGTCCTATGTCCATTGGGACATTTCTAGAACCTGTTCCTAGATTTCTTGGTGGGGGTTACTAAAAGGTCTGGTTTTGTTTATGCCATATTGGCGAAAATTATTTTTCCATTGGTTTGATCCTTGATTAAAATGATTATTTGGAGGATGGGAGTTTCGATTAGTATTACTGAATGGGTTTTGATTTTGATTTTGACTGAAATGTTGATTCCTATATTGTCCTGAGTTTCTTTGCGGATTTCTAAATTGATTTGAGCTACGCCATTAATTTTGAAATTGATTGCTATTTAATTGAGAGAAATTGAAATTCTTAAGTCTAGTAAAATTATTAGAAAATAGATTAGTGCTAGACTGTCGACTTCGTGGTTCTCGATGATCTTTGTTGATTGTATTGGAACCGATTTGCCATAACTTCGTATAGGCGTCATGAATGGTTGTTTGTCGATTTTTTCTAGGAATATATTCAGCATTCGGTTTTCGTTTGCGTGTGGTAGGTAGTCTACAGGAACTAACGCCTCCAATCTCGTTTTTCTGTTGATTTTTATAATTGTTCGTTCAGGAACTCGTATAAATGGTGTACATCGTTCAGTTGAAAATGTTCTGCTTGATCTCGTCATTGTATAAATGAATCTCTGATACCAAATCTGAGGATTAACGCACGTTTAATGTCTGCCCATTGTACGGAAAATGTAGATAATCTAGCGGCGGCTGCAGGAACTTGTAATTTCATGATTATTATTCGAGTTACGGTCTCTCTGTGATCTTCTGCTATTTGTTCTAGTAGGCGGTCTATATGTTCTACGAAATTGTCCACTGTGTAATGATTATCATCGGTGAAAACTTGTAGTCGTTCAGCCAATTGTACGGTGGAACCTAGATAGAATACAGCCAACTTTAATGAAATTTTTTATTTAACCAATTAACAACGTGTTTGTCATCTTTCAAGAATCTTCTTTGTTCTAGGTTGGTTAACTGATTTGTAGTTTACCCGTGAGTAACTGTTCGTTTACTCGCTTTTTGAGAGTCACTTTTCACTGATTTCACAATACTTGGTAAATGTACTTAATCCTGTACTTGGCTCTGTGTCGATCTCTCCACAGAATAGTTGAGCGTTTTAGACTTGCTCCCCAAATAGTCTTTCGATTGTAGTACTTAATAGATTCGATTCTCTTTTAAGGATTTACTAGATTTTTATTCTAGTAATCCTACCGACTGCGCCAGTAAAGTTCTATGTCCGTACGGTAGAGTAAAAATACTTTATTCGATCGAAGGTTCGACAGCGTAACGGCTTACAATTGATACACACTACACTAACTCTTTCTTAGATCTGGTCAAGTTCTTTTATATGGCTCTCTTATCTCTATTTATGAATATGTGGTTTCAAATATCTTTCATCTACGAATCACGGTATGTTATTTTGCTTATTCAGAACTTAAGTGTATTTCGCTAAATCAGAACTTTATTTCGGATATTGAGAACTTTAAGTATATTTTGCTTACTCGGAATTTAAGTGTATTTTGCTTATTCAGAATTTAAGTGTTGATAATATACTGGCTTATCGCCGTGTGGTGTTTTTGGGTGAGTGGTCAGGAGGGGCTGATGACGTAACTCGCATGACATGCCGCAAAAAATGTTGGATTAAGACCATCTTCATATGTACGTAAATCTTCGAAGTGTTTTGGTCCTTTAACATGAAGAAGAAGCAAGTACAAGTGAAATAATTCAATATCTCTAAGAGCTATAACAAATAATCCGGAAATAATTTTATCACCACATCATTGTCTCTTTTTCCATTTCTTTCCGTTATCAATCCGAACATAATGTAATGATATTTCAGTATACTTATATTGATTAGCTGATGGGTCAATTCTATTCCATTCTAAAAATGTTGTTAGTTTTGTGGAACGATTATTTGAAATTGCTTGCTCTTCATTGCCTTACCTAAAATATACATTTTGCCGTTGAGGCAGATGACATTCCAGCCGAATAACTATGTGAGTTTGATAATGCATTGCGTATTCGAATATACGCCAAGCAGCTTCAGTTGAACCAATATATCGACCATTTAAAAATTCCTGTATCTCATCTATTTGTATTTGACCAGTCACTTTATCATTCACTCTTCCAATTTATACTGACGAACAATCATATCTTTTATAAACATATTTATAAATATATTTTACACTTTTGACTGTGCTACAAACCTCAACATTCAAATGACAATCAAATTAAGCAAGAAGATATGGATTGTATAGAATAACATAGCGATTATTAACAGAAAAACCACGAACATCAACAGTCGCACCATTATCGCTACGTTTATTTGGCAAGATATCCATTTATATTGTCATGAGTATTTTCACAAAAATCTTTTGAAAAACTTTTCGAACATTTCGCATCTTTCATACAAACTGAATTTGGTTTAATAGCACCACATGGACCATGAATCATATGACTTGTAACTAATTGGTGAAGTTTTGGATCAGTTTAAGAGTTAGGTATTTCCGCAGAAACAATTTTATCAATGATAATGGCTCCTTCAATTCGATTTTTTGCTTCTAATGTTAATAAGATATGCGCATGAGGAAGTCCACGTTTTTGAAACTCAATTGTGTAAATCAGTGCAATCAATGGGTCCAAAGCTACTTTGCCTTTATGGCAACAAAGACTAAATGCATCATTATTACGAAGAGTAATTTCAGATTTAAAATGTTGTGCATGACAAAATGAACAAATTAAATTCATTTCTCCCGAACTAAACGATTCAAAATTACTCGGAATCGAATTTAATGCACACTGAAAAACGTCATTTAATATTACCGCATTCAATTCTTTCGATGGATTATGAACACGATTGAGTCTGCTTGAATTTCTGTTGTGATTGCGCTTAACTCTTCTAGATATGGATCTTTGTCGAGGCATTATGAAATGATTATAATGAAATCACGTTAAACCTAGTGATTTTCACAACATAAAATTGAATTTAAAATGTCTCAAACTATTTTTTTGTTGATGACAAAATGTCCAAACAGTGAAATTACTGGAATTCCTGGTGAATCTGCAAATAATGAAAACAAAATTAAATTCATTTTTCAGTATCATTGTAAAAAAACATCACAGTCACTATGAAAATCAACGATTTTTATTTATGCACGTCACTGTTCTTCAACTTTTTGTTCGAAAAATTGAAAACACAAAACTGACTTTTTGATAATATTAATCTGGTAATAATCGTCGATAGCTTGTAACAATACGTGATTAGCAGTGATAATCCTTGGTAGCTGAAAAAAATAACAAATATCTATTAAAAACAATGAATTTTGGAATAAAACAATACTTGATTAGCAATGATTATGAAAATCGGTTCAGAAACAACGGCTAAAATGGTACCACAAATTCATGTTTGCCGTTTAATAATGCGGCGATGTTTAAAATGTTGCTCTATTGCGAGATCAAAATTATTAAAACTTTCAAAAGGCACAAGAAGAGAAAAAATTAGTGGGCCAAACCGGTTGATATTCGAAAGACAATTACTCCAGTCTATCTTGAAAATGAAGCCTAAAACATATAACCTGCAGCTGAAAAACCTCAAACTTTCTTTCTCCAAGAACGTATGATAATACAGAAAAACTAAATCAACCTTTTGTTTTGTTGCATGAAGTTTTTCTATTGTTGTTTACTAATTTGGGTGCGCTAATTTCAAATCTACCCTCATATGTTTTGTAGCAGGTCTAGTAGTGAGATACAGGTGCCGTCTTGAATTTACATAAGTAGTCGGTAGTTTCTATCAGTAGCGGTGTAACTTAACTAGTTCCTTAATAAATTTCATTATGTCTTCCTCCAGAAGGACGTGTTTAAATAATCCTTATTGTTTTTGTGTTATTTTTGGAGAATATATGTTCCAAAAATTTCGTTTAAATGTGTCGGACTTTGTGAAAAAGGCATACTTCGACTACTTTGGGTTTCCGTTACCGTCAAACGCCTAACCTTGGATGCCAAGTTTGGTATGCAAAAGTTGTGTTGAATCTTTGCGACTGTGGGCAAACAAAAAAAGACCAACTTTTAAATACAAAGCTCCTATGATTTGCCGTGAACCATCCAACCATCATGACGACTGTTATTTCTGTGTAACGAAAACAGGCGGCAATCGGAAATCCCCTCGCATCGAGACACAACGACTGACCCCTGGCGAAACCAGTTGAAAAGCTTTTGAAAGCTGCTGGGGTCAACTGCCCAGGTGAGTGGTCGTCGACCTACGAACCGAACGGGACTGGGTTTGGTTTAAATAGATTGCGGGAGCAGCTGACGAGGCTTTTGGGTTTTCACTTCGATCGCTGGTGGAAGCGTGTGGATTTGATCTTCAGTGTGCGGAGCAAGTACGAGGACGAGAATTGGACGGCAGCTCGAGCGTGAATTGGCTGGACGTCGAGGACTTGGAGGATCGGTTTTTCTTTTGCACGCCGGTGTGTGGTGCAAGCTGCGGGTTTGAGGTTGACGGCGATCTGGTGGTTCGGGTGGAGGACAACGTGCTGAAGGAGAATTCGGAGGAATAGCATAAGAAGGAAAAATTGTAAGTAGATTTAGTGTAGATAGTGAGTAGTAGGGTTTAGTTAGGTTTTTTTCATTCAAAATAAATTGTGCTGAATTTAAATTGAATTGGTGGTTTGTGAAGTGGCGAGGCGGAAATCGCGTTCCTGGCGGTGTTTTGTGCTCCCCTATCGATAGGTGGTTTTGCGTCACCGTGAATCCAATTCCCGTTTCGGGATTCGCGGACAGGGCAGTCCGGGCGCGGAAACGGGTGGCGCCCTTTCTTTTTAAATTACATATTCCCACACCCCTCTTCGCGGGTGAAGCCGGGTGGGATTGCCCGAACCGTGGCTGGGATCGGCTACGGTGCAGTGCGGACGTTACGCGAAATTGTAGACGTAACATTTGGCGCCCAACGTGGGGCCGTTATAAAAAAAAAACAGGACTTGGGTACGGTTGCGTTCGAACGACGGGTTCGTTCGACGAGTCCAGTGAGTGCATCTGTGAAATAAAAGTGCCATATTAAAAGTGCTGACACGTGCGTGTAATTGCGGGAGTGTGAGATCGTGGGAGTGTGTTGATTGCGGGTGTGTGAAATTGCGGGTGTGTAGTGTCGTCAGAAAAATTGTATATTTAGTAATAAGGAAATAAAGAAGTTTCCCTATATAGTCCGTTATTTTTATTCTTCTTGTGCTGTCGTAATTCGTAGTAGGTTCAACATGGCAAAATTTACGGAGGGTCTAATCGATCGCCTCAGCGAGAACGAGCTAAGCTATGAGCTGGCAGTGCGTGGGATCGCCACTGGAACGGTGTCGGCGATGCGGACGGAGCTCCGGAAGGCACTACGGCTTGGGATTATGCTGGATGCGTCCTTACCTTATCCCTTCACTTACCAGCAGGACCGCGAGGCGGTGGAGATGGTAACGGAAGAAGTCGGGGCGCTATCAGCGGATTTTTGGGGGATGAAAAGTCCACTGCGTTTTTGGTAGCCCAGGCAAAGACGGAGTATGGCCTGCGGAGGATCGGTAACCTGCTACGGGAGAAGAAAGCAGAGGATCCCTTAATCGAGAGGTTGCGACGGCAGCTTATGCTCGCTTTAGGACATATGCTGGTGCAGGCAGAAGAGTATGAAGAGTCTGGAAATTCGGGAGCCAGGAAGTTGGAACGAGGCGAAGAAGCGACGACAACAATAAACATTGACACGAAGAAAATAGAAGACACAGAGTTGACGATCACAGAGCTGACCAGTAAGTGTCAGGCAGTCTGTGCTGATTGCCGGAAAGCAACTAATGACACCAAAGATCTGGAGAGGGAGAACGATCGGTTACGCATGCAACTGGAAGAGGCACGCAAACACATACTGGACGAAACACTGGCACGTGAAAATCTTGAGGACACACTCCGATCACTGCACGAAAAGCTGGAGTCTAAGGATCGGAATCATGCGATAGAACTGACCGAAGCGCGTACTAGATATAAGTTAGAAATTAAGGAAGTGCACTGCCGTTTGTCTGAGCAATACGAAGCGAAGCTGCAACAGTCCATCCAAGAGCTTCGTGAACAAAATGAAGAGGAGCAGGAGGAGATCGAAACGTTCTATGAGAACAAGCTTAAGGCTCTACAAAGTGAAGCGCAATACAACCGCACCGCGGCTTCGAGAGTAAAGAAGAAATTAGGAGAGTGCCGAATAACCGACAATCTTTTCTCACGATTCGAGGAGTTGGAGGCCCAAAATGCGTCCTTGCATGGTCGTGTACGGGACATAGAGGAGAAGCTTCGACAGGATCAGAGGTGCTCATGCGTCGAGCGGGAAAATGGTCAGGAAGCTGAGGTCGAAGGAAAAGTGAAGGTTTGCGAAGCGAAATCTACTGTTACAGAGTTGGAAGAAGATGAGGGCACCGATGCTGTGAGAGGAGTTTCGAGGGAGACTGAGGAGAAGTCCACAGGGGCTGAGGCTATGCCTAGAAGCAGACAGTCGCGATTGGGTAGGCTTGGTAGCAGGCAGTCTCAAGGAGGTGAGACTGGGCCTGAGCGCAAGAAGTCCCAATGGACTGGGTCTGGGGGTAGGGAGTCTCAGAGGAATGGACTGTGGAAGACAGGTAGGAAGCAGCAAAGGCGGCCTCATACGGGTAGAAGCTCACACGAAGGGAGTACTGACACGGGAGAATTTGGTACAAGGCAAAATCCTGAACTCGATACCGGAAAGAGAGACCATACCAAAGAGGAAATGGAGGCATTCAATAGTACAGCTACCAAGGCTGGGGAAGCAATGAAAGAACGAAACTCCTTACAGCCACCGGTTGTACGGGAGGATCAACTTTTGAAGGCACGAGGAGAGGTGGTATATGGAGGACCAACCTCGTCCAATGCAAACCAGTTTGCAAGGGCGAGTGTGGTGTTGCAGGACGGGTCTGGGTCTCCAATCGGGGACGGAGAGGATCTCATCGCTAACGCTCGAGTGGCCTATACAGAGAACAGAGACCGGACGATCGAGAAACCGGGACGGGTATTAAAAGAAGTTGAGGACGAAAGGGGCAAATAGAAGAGGGGTAGGGCTCGCCGATGCTCTGTAACCCCAACGTCATACGCATGCTGGTAGGACTACCGATAGGCACATGCAACCTATATTGATTCGCTTAGTACGTGGATAAGTGAGAGATGTATCGATTGCCGGGGGTATTGAACACTTAGTCCTTACCCTTGTAACATTATGTTTGTAATCCCACCTTCCTTCTTCCTTCCTCCCTCCCTTTCCCATATCGTTTCATTCTTTGGTTTATTAGTTCGGTCATTTTGTTAAAAAGTTCGGTTGTGGGTTAAGTTGTGTGAGTGCGTTAGGCTAATGGTTTGTTTTCGTGAGTTTGGTTTCGAAATTCGGTGAGTGCGACGTCGGGAGTTAAATTGGTAGCCGTGTGCACGCTGAAGGCCGTGTACACAGATCGCTCGGTGGCTCGTCGGGGGTGTCCGCGTGTCGAACGTTACCGTCCCGTTTATTATTGTTTGGAGTGGATTTTGGGAAAATCCACTTAAAAAAGGGGGGGTAATGTTACGTTCGCCACGCAACGTAGGCGATTCTAAACCCTCAAGGGCGAAATATGGGACTTCCCTGTCCGTGAGGACCCCAAACCACCGTGCGGGTAAAACGCTGTCTTGCACAAATTGATGATGCTACGTTCGCCACTTCACGCAACCAAGCCAATTATTGAATTATATTGTTGTTTTTGAATCACATTGTTATTAAGGTCAATATCTTGTTATTAATGAATTGTAGCGTTAGTAGTGAATTATATTGCTATTATTGAATTATATAAATGTTGAGGATACGTAGGATGTAAGGATCGTAGATTAGATAGCTAAGCAGTAGTAGTAGTTTCTATGATGAGTCAGCAACAGCTAAATGCATCACCGTCAACGACACAGACACTGCGGATAAGTTGCCCACGATCACAACAACAACAACGCTCATCCAATCGTCGCAACAGATCCCAAATCAAGGCCCCGCTCGGTCTACGATGCGCCCCAATGGAGTCCTGTATGCGCCAGTGAAACCCACAACCATTGGCACTGGCAATTCGCCATGGCTGGTGGCAGCCGCGAGTTTTTCGCCGGACAGGCGGCAATCGGAAATCCCCTCGCATCGAGACACAACGACTTACCCCTGGCGAAACCAGTTGAAAAGCTTTTGAAAGCTGCTGGGGTCAACTGCCAGGTGAGTGGTCGTCGACCTACGAACCGAACGGGACTGGGTTTGGTTTAAATAGATTGCGGGAGCAGCTGACGAGGCTTTTGGGTTTTCACTTCGATCGCTGGTGGAAGCGTGTGGATTTGATCTTCAGTGTGCGGAACAAGTACGAGGACGAGAATTGGACGGCAGCTCGAGCGTGAATTGGCTGGACGTCGAGGACTTGGAGGATCGGTTTTTCTTTTGCACGCCGGTGTGTGGTGCAAGCTGCGGGTTTGATGTTGACGGCGATCTGGTGGTTCGGGTGGAGGACAACGCGCTGAAGGAGAATTCGGAGGAATAGCATAAGAAGGAAAAATTGTAAGTAGATTTAGTGTAGATAGTGAGTAGTAGGGTTTAGTTAGGTTTTTTTCATTCAAAATAAATTGTGCTGAATTTAAATTGAATTGGTGTGGCGGTGTTTTGTGCTCCTATATCGATCGGTGGTTTTGCGTCACCGTGAATCCAATTCCCGTTTCGGGATTCGCGGACAGGGCAGTCCCGGCGCGGAAACGGGTGGCGCCCTTTCTTTTTAAATTACATATTCCCACACCCCTCTTCGCGGGTGAAGCCGGGTGGGATTGCCCGAACCGTGGCTGGGATCGGCTACGGTGCAGTGCGGACGTTACGCGAAATTGTAGACGTAACAATATTACGCAAATTCTCACAGTTTGCATAAAAAGGCTGTGGAAGGGATAACAGATGAGCAGAAAGCCAATATTGTATCACTATTCAAAAGACATTTGCATGAAACTGAGATGGACGTTGTTGGAATAATTGCCTAGTACGAAGCTCTTATAGATAAAATCCTCAAACTATGTCTTTTGAGTAGCGTCTTCTTGCAAATAACCTGCTTGCACTATAGTCCTAAAATTATCGCGTTTAACCCTTGTGTCTACACCAGCACACCCGGGTGTATCAGCCATACAAAAGTGTATTTCAACAAAAAAAATTCACATTTCTATTCGATGTTGAGCTCAGTACCTCTCAACTACTGTGTTTCGAAGGTATTTCACACGAATTCGTGTTTTTTGGGCCAATACGATTTGAGTTAGAAGGGAGTGAAGTCTAAAATCCCTCTAACATACTCTTGGTACACCGCGGTGTGCCGTTATACTACACAGTATTTTTCATGCGTTTTGTATGTCATTGTGTGTATTTCGAGGAGAATTATGGGTGTGCACGTGTTTTTCCACATGAATGTAATTTTTGGATTTAGTAAGACGCCAGATTTCATTGCCAATAGTTGTTTAGTGTACAAAATGTTTCAAAATATGGTGCAAAATAATGATGGCAAGCAAGATAATGTGCTCAACTTGGAGCAAAGTAGTGTTTCATTGCCAAATAATCGACAAAATTTACGACGAGCTGCAAAATTGCGCAATTTAGAATATGAGGAACATATACGAAGCTTATTGAATAAATCTTACGGTGAAAGCAATGCAAGCATTTTTTTGCTTTATATTTTTGTTACTAAACAACAGTGGCGGCTCGTGGGAGTTAAGTATGGTGGGGCTGCTGGTTCGAATTTTTCTATCACCAATTTAAGTTCTTATGCGAGTTTCCACTCCACCCAAGAGGTACCACATGTGGAGCGTTAAGCGATTTTAAGTGATCAGTTTCCCCAAAAGTAGATTCGCTGGCAATCAAAGATATATTCCTATTATCGTGTTTTGAATAACATTTAAAGCTTTAATAAAAGTTCAGTGCACTCTGAATAAAAAAAATTGTTCAAAAACATTTGAATTCTTGAAACGAAACAACTTTTAGGCCTGTCGCACTTTTCAAAATAAATAATTTCTCTACTAAAATAAATGCAACAAAAACAACAATAACAATCGAAAAAACTAATAATAAATAAATTCAACTAAAGCAACAATAACAAGAGCAAAAACCATCAATAAATAAATTCAGCAAAAACAGTTTTACATTGTATATAGTTCTTCACTCAACATCAACAACAAAAGCAATTTCTTTTATAGAGACGTTTTATTTGTCGATTTTGTTGTTGAGCAAACAAGTCAATTTCATTCATTTTGAGTATTTCTTTAATGAATTTATTACAAACAGAGTGTACTGTAAGCAAAGACGAACAAAGGTTATTATCTTCAAAAAAACTGTAAAGCCGAACAATGGAAGACATATTTCGAAACATTTCGTTCGAATAGCGTATTATTAATATCAATTATATTTTCTACCCAATCCATATTTTGAAAACACCGAATTTTTTTCACTAAAATTGAAATTCGAACTTCTAGCAAGTTTTAACACCTTCAAGGAAAATCTTGTTAATTATTTTTTTAATCAAAATCATAAATACCATAACCTGAAGAACCCTTTTCTGAAACAAACTTTAAGCACTACAAAACTTTAAAAAAATACTAAACACTACGAAGGCACACTAAAGACTAATACCATGCACTACACTGATGAGACTACTATTGCATTGACAGTCATCACCTTCATCCCCTGCGGCCCGTCGTAAAAAAATGTTGCTCATGCCTGCTCAAAAGTATTATCCACACCATACCAAGACTAAACGTTGTCGAAACACTGAACGGGCTGCATATATGCAGCCCGTCCGCGATGTATACACATGTTATTTCAAACACGCACACACCCGCCGCTTCACCATAGAATTCACGCAGCCATTCAAATCGAAATTCTCTTAATCGGGGCTTATTGCATGTAGCCCTTCCTCATAGTAAAGCTGGAAAATTGTCAAAGAGAAAATAAGTTTGAATTTTACTCTTAGCTTTTACTTGGTGCAGGCACAACGAAGCGAGTCGAAGAGAAAAACAAATTATTCTACAGTGCGTGACAAGAAGATTATGTGAAAGTAAACTACAGCATGGGCGAAAAAATGCTACATTATATTTTGAAATGAAATGAAATTATGAAAACTATATTGAAATCTTTAAGGATATTTTATGACATTTGCACTAATATCGGCTCATCAATAAGTGGTGGGGCTGAGCCCCACTAGCCCCAAAGGTAGAGCCGCCACTGCTAAACAGTAAAATTGTGATTATGTATTTTGTGTAGGCAAGCGACTACCTAAATGATCCTGATTTTTGCCGGGTGATTTAGCGAATGAAGAGGAAAGACAGAATAATTTTGCAACAAATGATGATGTCGATTCGGATATAGAACTGGAAGAAAATGCCATTATTGAAAATCAAAATGAAATGTGCAACATATTCAAAGGATCCGGCCGAACTGTCACATGTGATAGCCTTTCAATGATTGGCACTGTAAATAAGAAACGAACATTTATCTCGTCTGAGTTTTTAGTGCCAAAAGGTCTATCAAGAGAAATATTTTAGAGTGTGTTTAGTTTTCGAGACGACGTTACTTTGTGGTCTTATTTGCCCAAAAAAAAACAAAGCCGTCGTTTTATTATCAACAAATCATTACACGGCGGAATTTGTAGACAATGTGAAAAAACCACTCATCATTATTGATTATAATCACACGAAAAGAGGTGTGGATAAAATGGATAAGATATAAGGGGAATACAGTTGCAAACGTGGAACACTAAGATCACCTCTCGCATTTTTTATACTATATTGGGTGTTTCTGCTCTTGCGGCTTATATAATATTTCAAGAGAATAGTTCAATGAACAGTACAACTGATGCCCGTCGAAAGTTTATTCAGGAACTTTGTCTTCAGTTAGTATTGCCAAATGTCCAAAATATAGCAAAAAATACACACATGTGGTGGTAAGAAACCCTACTGGTCGCATTCCACAAAAGGGAAGGTGCCATTTATGTAAGAAAAACGACCGACACGTAAAGCATGCGAAACATGCCAGAAAACGGTTTGCAGCGTGCATAGTATTGATCATACTATTTGCGCTGGATGTTAGAATAACTTTTCGAACCATTCGCTTCACCATTATTCTCGCTTCTACCATTCGCTCTTTGTTTACCACAGGTGAAAAGTGCGTAAAAACAAGTGTATACCCGGGTGTTCCAGTGGTACACCCGGGTGTGCTGCGCGATTTACCTGAATTTTACCTGCTGTGTTAGGTTTACGATCTTCCTTCTCTATGTTTCGTTTTTGATCTAAAATAAATATAATGAATTGAATGGATACAAACGCCAGATGTTTCCCTCTCTTTTTTTAGATACATATTCGTTGAAAATTTTCCCCCTATACCCCCCCATACATTTTGTATGTGAATCGACCGGTACACCCGGGTGTTCTTGCACTATAAGACACGGATTTTAATTAGGTGTAGACACAAGGGTTAATCTAAACCTCAATAATCCTGAAATTATTGAGCTCATATCAACCAAAATCAAAACGACACAGATTTAACCTATGCACTTTATTAATTATGACTGACCGTGAGCCTAGTCATTCATTCATTTTTATACACTTTAAAGCTGACCTGTCAGCATAATGCAGCTATCAGGTCAGCAATTGTACGTCTCAAGTTTACAATTGATAGACTATCTTATTGTTTATGCAAGGAATTTTGGTGGGTCAGCAAAATACAAATTGATTTGGGCAAAATTACACTGCCCATGAGTGCGATCTACCTGAGCATGCCTTCAAATTGCAGTGTCGTCACCTGTCTTGGCATGCGCGGGTTGATTGCACTTGAAATGCGCTAACATACCGCCCACCAAGAACCTCTGTTCTTAATCATCATAAAATTGGACTTAATTAGATTTTGCGGATGGTATTTCGGAAGGTTCGTACCATCGTGTGATCGTGATATTTTTAGATTTTTCCTTTCGGACGTGACATAGATATGACTTCACAACAATTAGGGTTACAATAATAAAAACTGATACGGAACTTAATGAAATTGAAGTTGTGTGATAGGACCTCCATATTGCTTCCTGTTGCTCTTGAAAATTTTGCTGAGCTTCATCAATGAGTGATGAGTAGCCTTCGGATGACTTGATGACGTGGGGTTTTGTCAGTACGGGAACTCGCTCATGCTTAATGGAGAATGGGACGTCCTTCGGTTTGACGAATATCTGAAGAACATCACTGCTGCGTTGGCGTTTCGTGATGAGCTCATGCTTTATGGAGAATGGGATGTCCTTCGGTTTGGCGAATATCTGGAAGACCATCACTGCTGCGTTGGCGTTCCGTAATGAGTATATGATCGTGAGTTACCAACGTGCAACCTGCACTGCTTCATTAAATCCTTTATTGATGAGGGCTAATTGCTTGTTTATCATTGAATTCGTTCTGTTTAGCTCATGGGTTGCTCGGAGAAACAACCTCGTTTCTTTTTTCATGCTTCAAGGTTTGTTGGTTCGCTTGCATTACCTCGATGTCTTGGTAAATGTTATCATTAACGCCGAATAATGATGTTAGCATTTTACCCAGTAGTCCACGCCTTTTTCTGCTCCTGATAAAGTGCAGTGTATGTATCTGATGTACGATATCTTGATTGATAGCCGATAGTTGTTGCACAAGGTCATCGCAGGAAACTCTGTCCGTGTACTTGAGACTAGTGTGATATAACTGAGGCAAATTGTCGAAAGCCCTTTGAACATTTCTTTTATCCTCCTACATATTGCCCGTAATGCCCAGGTGCTTGATGAGCTGTTCAGTTTCGCCCGACACTGGTGAACGAAGATAATGCATCTTTTGCACTGCGCTAAGTCTTCCACTTTTATCCACCAAAGTGGAAAATATATTTTGAAACGACGCCCAATTGGCATAGTTTCCTTAGAAGTGAGGTATTTTGATCCGCTCTAATGACAAATCCACTTCATTGCCCCCGTGCATTGCGACAGCTCTTTGTGAGCTTGCACTTTAGGTTGAAGGTTCATAATCCTAGATTCGTAGCTTGAAGAGGACCATATACTCTTCATACAACGACTCGGCACGCTCGAATTCCGTTATGTAATCGACGTGTTTTTTTGATTTGCCAGCTATGCTCGTTTTTACTGCGTAGTGACACTCTTCGCATGCTCGCCACTTGTTTGCTATTGTGTTGACCTTTAGCTCAAAATACGCCTTGCTGTACCGAGCTTTGGAGTCTTTTTTGCGGTTCCTGATGAAACTTTGTAACTCCTTGAAATCATGCCGCTGATTGTCGATAACATTGATACTTCCGGTGCTCCTACTTGTAGTCATCTTGAAATGCTCGTTTGACTCAATTTGTTCAACGCCGAATTCCGATTTCGATACTGGTTTACCGGCACTAAATTTGCAACACTAATTTGCAATTCCAATTTCGCTGCACTAAGTTTGCTCCTCTTAATTTGCGATTTTATATTCGCAGCACCAAACTAGCTTCACCATAATTGCGCCCGACTATATCCGGCTCGACGGACCAATAATGGAATAAATGCCTAGCACGAAATTCTGAAAGATAAAATCCTCAAATTATATCTTTTAAGTAGCGTCTTCTTGCAAAAAACCTACCTACACTATAGTTCTCAAATTATAACGTTTCATCTAAAACTCAAGCCACAACTTCTAAAGTATTGAGCTATTATTGATCAAAAATCAAAACAACGCAGATATTATCTATGTCATTCTTTCATATTTATACATTTTATAGCTGACCTGTCAGCACAATGCAGCTATCATGTCAGCAACCGTAAGTCTGAAATTCAGAATTAAAAGACTACCTGAATGCTTATGCAAATGAATGTTGGCGGGTCAGCAAAAATACAAATTGATTTGGGCCACATTACACTGCTCATGGGTGCGATCAACCTGAGCATGCCTTCAAATTGCAGGGTCATCACCTGTTTTGGCATGCGTCGGTTAATAACCATTGAAATGCGCGAACAGACGTTACCTTTGATAAGGCCCTACCGAATTTTACTATGGCAAATATTTTAGAAGCAATACCATGGAAAATAAGGCACCAAGAAATTCATTCCTATTTTCAACCAAATTTTAGACAAAAATTCTACGAGCTCGACTAAGCCAAGAGAACATCATGTGAAATTAATGTTTCTGCTATTTAAATTCTGTCTGGAAAGGTTGTCGAATATATATCTAAATTATGTTTAATTGATGGGCAGCAACTTATTATTTCAAAAAGAAAAGTATCTGCCCCTTTATAAACTGAACAAAAACCACATTGAACTGTTCTTCACTTCGATTAGCATTGGTCTTGTTCGAAACTCGTCGCCACTACTCTCGCCGTGTAGGTTCAGTTGAGTTCAGACTCCTGATGAGTTCCTGGCCTGGCTCTGAGTACATATCCTCATAATTGGAATGTGCACACCCTCGCATGACCTCCCTGGTTTGGCATAGATAACCATGGGGTCTCAGGGAAACTGCGCAATGAGCGGAGATAGCGGCTGCAAGGCACGATCCAGTTTCAATGAGTTTGAATATTAATAAGGCTGATCCGGAACGAAAGTGCCAGAACGTGACGCACTCTTCTGATGGGACAACACAGCGATAATCGAACAGCAGCCAGTCAACCCCCCATTTCTTTGTAAGATGCAATCACAAAAGAAGCTATGCTTGGGGCTAGTGCCCTCTCGTTTAAGCCTTTTGGTGTTAGCCATAATACTAAGGCAACGACGAGCAACCTGCAACACTACTTACACTTCAGGTGTTAAGTAGCAGCAGAGCCCCTCAGTTGCGGCTGGAACTGGAAGAAGATGAAGGTCGCTCTTCTTCTCCTATACTGGAGGAAATCCCCGGCCCTCCACTAAATTGTTGTGACACTCGTTGGTACCAGAGTCATGTCAAGCTGAAAGTCCACACGGATCAACGTTGAGCCCGGAGCAAAGCTAGAAGCGTCTCCATTGAAATAATCCTTGAATGGACTTGGTCTAGTGTATGAATACCGGCAGAGTCATTCACATTGAAGTAAATTGTTGAGCTTATCAAGATCAGCAATGCTGACCATTCAGTTGATAATTGAAAGGTAGGCGAGGTAGGCGAGGCCAGCAATGGACAGCAACAGGCCCTTCAAATCCCCAATAATGAGTATTTAGATCCAATGGAATTCAAAGCTGTGCCGATAAACTACGGGTTCTCCGCTATGATTCTGTGACTTTACCGTACTTGGAAAGCAGTACGTCAACCGATCAATGAAAGCAGCAGTGAGATGACCGCGGAGGTATCAGTAAACCCGACCGTGGACTTCTCCGCATCAGATCTTCTCACCGATGGCAAAGTAAGTATCACATCCATTGCGAAGGTAGCTGGGGACTTTCTCCAAGGAGAAGATGTCCTTATCTGACAAAGAGTTGGATAAAACCTTGTGGTCATTCTCAGACCATCTATATATAATGTTCGATGTAGCTTTTAAACCTCCAACAAAATCCAACCTTCATCAAAAAAGGTCGATGAATTGGGTCAAAAACAATCAATATTTGAGTCTTCGCTTTAAGATGGAACTCCAAAGGTTGAAGACATATGCTGTCTTAAGAAATCCGTTGGGACCCTTACATCCGCTTTCAATGAAGCAGCAAGGTCTGCATGCAATCCAACAAAGGCTAGGAAGTAGTATAAGCCCCGGAGCTGCGGAAGGAATGTAAGAAGCCCTTTTATCGGGTTAAAGAATCTAATGAATGTTCTTCTTGTTGTAGAATTTATTTATGCGTTGGAGAAAGACTAAGTGGCGCTGCCATATTGGTCAACCCTGACCAGAATCGCGATAGAAAAGAATACTGCCATCGATCCCGTGCGCACGTAGGCCACAAATGTTGAGCTGTTCGGTCGAGAAAGTTTAAGTTAACGTGGATGCAATCGAGTTTTGGCGATATTGAGTGTATTTCAAGTTGCAGTAATGACTGAACGAGGAGGAAACGACGACACGTGTAGAACGGTATCCACTGTACAGTTCAAATACCTTAACTTCGATAAGATTCTGCCGACATTTAACCCGGTAAGTGGAGACAACCGAAATATTACTACGTTCATACAGCGCATGGAGGAGTTTGGTACGCTGTACGATTGGGATGAAACTACACTTGTGCACCACGTGCTTGGAAGTCTTGAAGGAGTCGCCAAATTGTGGCGGAATGCCCCATCATCTGAAGAAAAAACGTGGACGAAATGGAAAGTATTGCTGTTTGAAACTTTTTAAACACAAAAAAGTCAATTGAATTTACGCATTGGGACCCAAAACTACATGAAAAGACTAGGGCAGAACATAACGGATTACTACTTCGAAAAGCTACCACGTTGCATCAAAGCACAAATGGACGAGAGTGAAACAATCGAGTGAATCGTGAAGGGAATCAACAATCATCGTTACAGAGATTATCTGGGGCTACTCTCGCGGTACCGTCCGAGCTGCTACCCGATCGTGTCGCTTTAGCAAAATACATACCCGAAGATAGCAGAGATAGACTTGCCACCATTTTATTCACCCCACTTCCCAGTGGGGTGAATAAAATGCTATAATTTGCTTTTATTATTAATCACTTTTATTAATAATTACTATTATTAAACATTATTATTCTAAATTAATATAATTACTTTTATTATTTTTATCAATTTTTTATCCAACCATAAAGGCTTTGGTAGAGGTCATCCAGGTGCAGCCAGGTCATCCTATACCAAATCCTCGGCAACCTTGTCCTCTTCGTCCTCGTCATCCTTCTTGTCCTCCACTTCGTCCTCAACCTCGTTCTTCATCTCGGCTTCGGAATTCACAACTATTGTTGACGGTATTTAATTATTATTTATAATAATCATTGACTTTATATATATAATATCAAATTTTAACTAATATTATTTGATTGTTATTAACAATATTAAATTATTTATAACAATATCAACAATAACAATAGCATTAGCGTGTCTACTCCCATTCACCCAAACCTGATAATATAAGTTTGGAATTTCATAAATTGAACTTAATTTTTTTTTGAAATAACATGTTTTACAAATTTGATCACAATTTTGCTAAAACGCACAATAACAACAACATCACTATGAAGGTATTTGGTATCTGCACGAATTAATAGTGCGTATCAACAGTTTAAAAATAAGCAATTTTTAGTCGTTTTTTCATCCTAAATAAAAAACCGCTTAACCGATTTTGCTGAAAAGTCATTCAGTTCTTAGTTACGTAATTACGCGTCGTTTGAAACCCACGTCAATACAATCTTTGGTTCTTGAGATAATCGAGACGAAAAATAATTCCGAATGCACATACGTACATACGCACATCCGTACATACACACTCACAGACATCTCTCTATAAACGATGGATTTGGATTCTAGAGACCTTAAAACGTGGAGATATGTCAAAATTTGGGATTCGCAAAATCGACCCCATTACAATAACTTCCCATAGGGAACTAGGAAGTTAAAAATGTTCAGTGTTACATTGATCTTGGAAGTAGTTGTGTGACAATAAGAGAAGCGACCGCTAGTCAGCTGGGATTGACGTTTTACGAAGACGATAACCTACAAAATTTAGTAGGCTACGGGAACGGCATCGTGAAGCCAATCGGGCTCTTAACAATAACAGTCGAAATCGATGGAGTAGCGGTGCTTGTAAAAATTCATATGGTACCAGATTCCGTCCGAAGTATCCCTTTGTTAGTTGGACATCCGTTTACAGAACAATCGCACGTTCCCATCGTCAGTAACGCTAACGAATCACGAGTTTCGGACGCACGAAACAGTTCCACTACGGTGATGGACATGTCAACAGAGAATCGTGTTAAGGTGCATTTAGTAGCATGTGACAACGACATTATCCCTGTCAACTACCTCGGACATATTGCAGTTTCGACTGATGTTGCAAACAGCCGTTGGTACGTCGAGGGAGGCATACGGGATAGTAGTGATGCGGGCTATATCATTCCGCGATGTTTAGTATCAACCGATGATACCGGAAGAACCTGTGTTCCAGTTCTCAATATATCGTATAAAGATGTCATCGTACAAGAAGGTCAGCTTCTTACCAGAGGAGGGAAATACCAATACGGAGACGACCGCAATACGATAAAGCGGGAAGTTAATACGGAAAATGTTCTTCTTGAATATATTCAAACCGATCTAACGGGAAGTGATTTAAGCAATTTATTAAACATCATAAACTAGTGTACGGTCGCCTGGTGGCGGTGATTTGTTGTTTGCAAGAGGGGTGTTGCGGTTGGTTGGTTGTCAGGTGGTATGCGGTGATTTGTGTTGGTAGAAGGGTGTAGAGGTTTGTTCAGGTGTGTCGCGGTGATTTGTGTTGTGCTGTGAGTGGTTGCTGAGCGTGGTTGATAGAAGGGTGTAGAGGTTTGTTCAGGTGTGTAGTGGTGATTTATGTTGTAAGATTTGCATGGCGAACGGATGTGTGCATGTAGATACATTAAGAGTGTGATTTTCAAGGCGTTGAGCGATGTTGTGGGTCCAGTTGGTTGGTTGTTAGGGGTGTCTGGTGTGTTAGAAAGGAGAATCTATTTTTGTGAAATGGATTACCAGGTCGTCATGAAAGGCTGACGGCAATATATTCATGTAATGCCATGTGAGCAAATTTTTCTTCCTACATTAATGCAATTGTACCTTCTGGCCACGGTGAATATATGTAGCGTCTGTTCAAGACAACGAATGATGGGAACAGGGTGAAGCCTTGCACGTACATTTTCTGTGGCACTGTATCAAAATTAACTTGCTGTATTACGAACCCAATGATTTTCAATACGCTTTGTTACTGTACGTTCTTTGTGCGAATGATGGGTGAAAAGAAGGGTGAAACTTTAATGGTAATTGCCATTCATACTGAATTCTGATACTAACCTTACTGCATTACGAAAAGTATCCAATTAACTTCATACACATGTACGTTGAGATGTATTTAAATTGCCATGATGGAACAGAAGTATGGTAGTACATATAACTATGTATTAATTTTCAGTCTACCAGAAGCTCATTAATTCAGGAGGTTAAAATATCTCAAGTCTTTTTTGAAGGCGAACGAATGATAGTAGAGAGAAAGATCAACCTGAATGAGTCCGATACATGTGTTTTATTGTAATTAAAGGTATTCCCCGAAGGATGATCGTGACGTCGCATTGACCTTGTTCCAACAGGTGCTTCTTTCGAGTAGAGATGTATCATGAATGATCAAGTAGGTAACGGCAGATGAATCGCTTTTCTTGTTGTTGCAAGAGAACTTTAGATTGAGGGGGAACAGCAATAAAATAATTACTTTTCTCCCGCATTCTGTACGAGTTTTTTGTGTTGTTTGGGGAAGCATGTGCATATTTTACACTATATTGCGAAATGGTGTAATTAAGTGATATGGCTCAATTTGCAATGTGAATTAATTAGCTTCATGAGAAAATGACGTTTGGTTAACACGGCTGGTAGCACAGACTACATGCATATGCTTGCAATTTGTACATTGTCGATTGTGGTGCGTGTGTTTTGATTAAAGTCGTTGTAGGGTTGTCGTGAATTGGTTTAGGGGGAATGAAAGTGACCAAGCTATGATCACCGGGGTGAAATGGTATAAATTGCAAGAAGGCTACACAGTAAAGTCATAATTGCCAGGAATTTGGCGCTGTGGAATATCTGAGGATACTAACAACAGTAAGAGTTGGTGAGCAAATTGTTTATATATATTTTATTCATAATTAATTTTTACTGTCCTGTTACGGATAAAAACCAATTTTGTAAATTGCAGCCCGATAAAGGTCTAATTTTCAGCTGGTGTAAACTAGCATAGGGTTCTCCATCTTACGTTTTCAAATTGTTTCAGTGCGAACATATAAATAACTCTGAAAATGGTAGGTAATACAACTAAGTTTGATGGCTGAGGTTTACTATCAATTTTTCTTTCCAGAAAACGGTGGCACTTTTAGACAACATCTGCAACTATACCCCTGATCAACATGTTGCACTTGCTACATTGAACGTAGGTAAAAAATACAGAATTAAATGTTTTCGATTGATAACCACGCAGTATGGAGCACGCATCACTGTGAATTTGGTGGACGGGACCTACTGTTTTCTTCCGCCAAGATTCTCGGAGAAAATAAAAAAATAACGTCAGGTTGAGGAGCTGAACGAGATCACAAGTTACAATCTCATATTCGAGGGTAAAGACGACACAAGGGGTGGTTATTTGAAAATAAAATTTGTTCAAGATAGCAACGATGAATAAAAAGCATTTTTGTCATACAACATTGGTTTTATTTCCAATTCACGTTTTCCATATCACAACTGTATGAAGAAATAAAAGACTGATTTCGAATGTAATTTAATATTGTATTAAAATGTCACTTATATAATTTCAAAACTTAACATTTCTTACTCTGTAATGAAAACACATTAACTTCCGTATTCTGTTGGAGGCTTTTTCAACATCACAACACTCACATGTATCCGGTCCGGATTCGGCATTGTCATAAAATCATGGACAGGAATTGTTGTGTGTTCCGTGAATTGATGTGGTAGACGGGAGACGGTAGACGGGTATAACTTTAATGTTTTGATATCACTTAACAGCCTCTCACGATGTTCATCCAGAAGTACATCCATGTATTCCGCAACAAAGTCGTCATATTTGCGTAGTTCCAGCAACTTGCAGCACTAGTCAAGTTGTTCGCACAAAGTTTGTTTGTAAACTGACAAAGTTTAAATGAAAGGTTTTGAACTATACACTATGTGAAAACCTCTCATTGAAAATGTTCTCCCTGAATTTGTAAGAGAGAACGGGTTTTATAATTTCATGTAATTGTGAAATGCGATGTTTAAATCTAAACCTATCACGAGCATGCATTTCCCACTCGCCTTTACGACTCATGCGATACGCATAGCCCCAGGCTATCATATACCTCATGTGAACGCTGTCTGCGAATCTAACGTGTTTTGCAATTTCAGCGAGTTGTGATAGGATCCTGGAATGCATTCACATTACGTCTTTTATATCTATCCATGGATTATGCGCCGAAGGAAAACCTAGCCATTTTACGAAAGCTCGATTTTTAACCCTTTTCAAAATCTTCTCAACAAGGTAAACATCGGGATATTTCACCTTTAATAATTCTGTTTCATAGAAACCACCTTGTATGGTGTTACCTTGATAACCTTCAAGAAAGTATGTCCGTGGTTGTGTTTTTCTCACTTCCTTTATAGTGAATATTTTAGTCGACCAGTTCAGTGTGTAGCCCTTTTCAAAAACATGCTTGTACTTTCTTATTCGCACATGATTTCCAATTTTAAATTTAGGCTTTGGCACCACCTTAACTTTCTTATAAACTTTTGCAAGTGGATGTACTTCATTTGTTACGTTAACATCTATGGGACGCATCTTGATTATTCGATGTTTTGTTTTGTTGTACTTGTCCGTCAACTTCTGTATAATGCTAATCCAATGATAATTCCCATTCATACTGAATTCTTTCCACATGATGCCCTTCAGAGTTCGGTTGAATCTCTCGACAATTGAAGCTTTTAACGCGCTGAATGTAGAATAATGGTTTATTTCATAGTTTTTCATTATCCGATGAAATGTTTTATTGAAAAATTATTTTCCATCATCGGTTTGTAGATTTCGGAGTATACGTCTCTTTTTGAGAACTGATTCCATAGCCTTAGCCACATCATTGGAATTTTTACTTTTGACGGGGAGAGCCCAAGCGTACTTAGAAAATGTATCAATTATTGTCAATAGAAATTTATAACCTCAATTTTCAGATGCATACGCACTCATATCAACCAGATATGCCTGCCAGAGATCATCTATACCCCTATAACAACACGTCGACATTTAATGTTTTTTCGGGCAGTTATATGGAGTTCATTAACAATTTGCCTTCTACTCATCTTGAAAAATGTATAAATAAAAGTTTTGTAATGGCTTTTGTAAAAAGTTCTTCTTTTCCAAACACAAAAAGATGCTACACTTTAAACACCCTTTTACAATGATGGTGGCAGGCCCGTCTGACTGCGGGAAGACGACATTTATAGAAAATCTTGATAGAAACGATGCAATGATTGAGCCAGCAGTGAACGAAATTATTTGGTGTAACGCTGAACAGAGTGCTATACCACGGCAAGCGCCATTTGAAAATATCGAATATTGAAACTCTATTCCTGAGGAATTTCCAAATAGCACGAATCAACCAATCCTAATTGTACTGGACGATATGATGTTAAATGCTTTTTCAAGACAAGTATGCGAGTTGTTTACGAAAAGATCGCAGTAACCTCTCTGTTGTTCTTGTGACTCAGAATGTTTTCCATCAAGGAAAATTTTGCCGAGATATTTCGCTAAACTGTAAGTATCTAGTATGCTTCAAAAACCCACGAGACAAGAGTCAATTTCATCGTCTCGCTAAACAGATAAACCCTGAAAACAGTCCGGAGCTTATGAGAATATATAAAGAAATAACTCAGCAACCTCAAAGCTATTTGCTAATAGACCTAACACAGGATATAAATGACACCTTACGTTTTCGCACGAACATATTCAATACAACATTTGTAGCGTGTTATTGCTCCCCAGATAGTTTGAAAGAAGGCAATGGTGTCACGAATGAGACGATTAAAGGACAACAAGCATATTCTATACGTTTTTAAAAAAGCTAGCCCACGTTTAAGAAAATCTATACTGAAAACCGCCGATCCCGAAGTATTAATTAACTCTTTGTGAAATCACACACAATACACTGAAAGGAAATCATTTGCCGAGAGGAAAAATATTCTCCCAGCTTTGTAAATATAAAAACAGTAAGCGAAAGCTAGCGGAGGCTAAACGATCCGTTCCACTCCAACGTAAAGTGTTAATTCAACAAGGCGGATTCTTACCCGTATTGCTAGGAAGTGTTCTTTCATGTGTGATAGGGTCTTTAATTGAAAAATATGCATAGAAATAGCAGTCTTAATAAAATGCTTCTATTACTCCCGGAAGTATATGAACGTTTATAGGAGATAGTTGAGAGCGCTAGTACACAGACACTGTTTGAAAAAACGATGAGTAAGATACTGAACAATAAGCACCAAAATGATTAAGCAAAATGGTATCAGTACCGGAATGTGCTAATACAATTTTTAAATGCAAGACGAAGAAAAAAATCATTTATGGAGACGAAAGCTGAAAATCTTTCATCAAAAAACCGCATGGATAGTCAGAAATATAAGAATTTGCGTGAAAACAGCACACAGACGAGGTTCCCATTTAAAAACGAAATACCCACACAAACTTCGCCTTCACAACCGGAGGAGATATTCGAGTCGATAGACGAGATAATACTAATGAAGCAAGAATTGCCTGCTGCTTTTAAGCGACGATTATCAGCAAGTGGAATAGCAAAAAGTCTTAAATCTGCTTCCAAAATAAGGAAAAGTGTGGCTGATTCATTTGAAGGAACCAGCAAAGACTACAAGATAATAACCAGCGAAGATGGTATAACGCAGAATACAATTCCAGCGGATGGTGAGTGAGTGAGTGTGGATGAACTGGATGACGTTTTCACTGATTTAGATGCAGTAGATGATAGAGGTGCTGTAATGTCAGATTTCGATGAAGTAGGTCGAAAGTCTGGCAAGCAATCTACATTAAGACCTTCTCGTTTAAACCATGATGAATTAGAGACTGACATTCCCGTAAGAAAGCCTGCTCGGCAAAGTGAGCGGTTAAGATTGAAGACCGAGCCTAGTTCCAGAGTTAAAAACCTGAATTGGGACGAAATTTATAACAATGCCTATAAACATAATAGATGACGAGTTCTACGTGTGTCTCTTGAGCAACAGTTCCCATGGAACTTAACTTGGCAATACGCTATCATCTTTTGAAAATATGTTACCGAGTGTGTGTAAGTTTACCGGCAATTGGTATGTCGGAATAGCGGAGATCACTCTACCAAAACGTAAAAAAGAGACAAGCGATTCAGATAGCCGCAACATTTCTAAACGTTCTATACCAGTTCAAAACGATCCAAAAGCAATAATCGCTAAAGTTATTGGATTGGAAAAGCATCATGTTCGTTTTAGATGGGATGCTAATGATTTGCAAAAATTATGTTATAAGGCAAAAAAAAAACTCTTCATCATGTATTTCGTAATTTTTTTAGCAATTAGAACTGATTATTATAACTATTACCTGACCGAAATGAAACAAATAATGTACGATCGTATCGAAGAAGATAGAGTTGGAAGCGTGATCTCCGACATAAGAAGTATTATAGAAGAAAGAGATTTTTGCATACATATTTATCAGTCCGGTAAGATTTCCGAAAAAGTTTATTTAAAGTCAGATGCAAAATTTGAGTCATTCCGAGCGTTTATAGACTACATAATTAGACACATACCAAGAAAGAAACGAAACCACAATGAATTATTACAGATGGTTGATCAATATATTTATCCGTTTAATAGTTTAAGGCAGAAGTTGGTGGGAAGTTGTGAAAGCATTTTTAGATTCGATCATGTGGAGTACTGTCCACTTGAGAAAACTTCTATTGAAAGTATCTCAATCAAAATTATAGACCATCATGGCGAGGTAGTCAACTTTGAATCTAGCTTTACTCCAATTTTCATCATGCTTCATTTCAGACGAAGGTAAGAATCTATAAATATTCGCAAGTTCGGAATAACAATGGGATTCAACAGGCCTCCATGTTAATGAGATGAATTCACACTACGCACGTTACTACCTTGGCCAGAGTGGGGGGAAATTATCTGACATTGGAGAATTGTATCGATCGCCACTTGTTTACCAGCGAGGAAGGGGGGTTGGTAATTTTTTCAGTGGATTGGTACGCTATCTCCAATCATTATTTCTACGTGGAGCATAAGCTATAGGCAAACAAGTCGTCGAAACAGGAAAGTCTATTTTTAAAGAGGCAGGAAGCAGACCACTGAAGCAGGTACTAAAAGGACATGGAAAATCTGCTATACACGACTTGGCCCAAAAAGGTATAAATAAAATATTTGATCAAATGGAAGCTAGAGGTAGAAGATTAGCTATAAAACGAGCTAACCCTTACACAAGCAAGCAGCTGAAATCGGTGCCTAACCGTAAAAAAGGGAGAAAAGTGAGAAAGCTATCATCAAGCAGAGCTAAGAAAATTATAAAAAGACGACATCAATTAAGAAAGCGTACATTGGATATATTTGACAAATAGATAATTCCATCACGATGCAGAAAGAATGTGTGAAGTCTGAATTGGATATTTTTACCTCACCACCAATTCAAAACAGTATTCTGAAGACCGAAGAGGTTGCTTACAAACCTATTGCATCACTGGACAATTTTTCTATGTTGGAATTTGTCTCACTCGGCCATGGAGATACATATCGTGACGTATCCAGCATTTACTTACGCCTCAAAGTGCAGCTGATTAAACTAAAGAATGGTAAAGAAAAACTCTTCACGGGAAAGGGGAAACTAAAGAAAGCTGATGGGACTGCTTTTATAACTGATCCCGTAGGTGTAGTTAACAACGTCATGCACTCACTTTTTAGACAATGCACTGTACAACTAAATGGTATGAATATAGCTCAGACAGACAACAATTACCACTATCGTGCCTATATTGAAAATTTACTGAACTATGGTAAATATGCTGCATCGACTCATTTAGAAACAGTAGAATCGTATTTAGATCAGAATGAGATGGAATTGATTGAAGAATCAAGACCTGGCGGTGGTCCTACTGAGTTAAATGAGGGCTATCTTAAAAGGTCTGCAATGGTGGAAAAGAGTAACGTCGTTGAACTGATGGGCACAGTTCATAGTGACATGTTGAATCAGGATAAACTGTTAATGAATGGAGTGGACTTCCGTTTAAAACTTGCATTGGAGAAACCGGAATTTTATTTGTACTCGAAAGAAGATGACTTTAATCCACGCGTAAAAATTCTAGAAGCGACAATGTTCATGAAGCACGTCACTGTCAATCCCAATATATTATGAGCACATGAAACTGTACTCCAACGATCGAATGCTGTATATCCGTACAAGCGGGTGGAAGTAAAAACCTATACACTTTACCCACCAACACCTTTACACTATCCCTTGATAATGCAATGATAGGACATTTACCGAATTCGCTAGTTTTTGGTATGGTGCATAATGACTCCTACACCAGAAGGCGCACAAAGAATCCATTCAACTTCAAGCATAACAAAATTACCAACTTAATTATATCAGTAAATGGTGTTCAAGTACCAAACTTTCCTCTAAAATTTGATTATTTGCACGAAAAACCAGTTAGCACATTTTTATCTGTTCAAGGGGACTGGAATCAATTATTTTGATAAAGGTCATCAGATATCCAAGAAATTCTTTGATGATGGCTGTTTTCTGTCAGCATTTGATTTAACAGCAGACAGATCATACGATTCGGGGTGCTCTAGTTTGTTAAACCAAGGTGTGGTAAGGATTGAGGGAAGATTCAGAGAAGCTTTAAAGAAAAGCGTCACCTGTATCATTAACGCGGAATATGATGGATGGCTTAAAATTGACAAAAATCGGTATGTATTTACAAGCTTTTAAAAAAGCTATATATATCGCAATAACATCCAGATTTAGATAAAATTTACTCTAGTACACAGCAGAAGTCATGGCACATTGCCTTATAAATGTTGAATACTTCTCGGAAGGTCACTTAACCTTCTTTAAGGAAGTCTCGCTGAATGGGTTCGCATCACAGAACAAACTTTACTCGAAAGAAATTACGTATAAATATCCTACCACCTTGACTATAGCTGCAGATCAGATAGGCGTATTTGGAAATTTGGAACTCAAGCGACTCGATGAGGATCTTATCAGATCGTTGGGAAAGTTTTCAACAGTGTTTGTGAACGGAGAATCGACAAAAAAATTCTTACAAAGCTACGTGACATCACATACTAAGGTTGTAAACCTTGAAAACATATTCTTGAAAGGACAGGAATGAACACAATAGAGATCATCAACGCGTTGAGAAGTAATATCACAACAAAAAGGTTTTTTCAAGGTGTATACCCCTGTGATCGTTTACCTCGGAAAATCAGAAAACCGGCTTGCGTCATAGCCAATACATATCCGTCCCAAAAGAGCGGTGTTCATTGGGTAGCATTCTATTTCCCTAAAAAAGGACTAGCTGAATATTTTGACTCGTTCGGTCAATATCCTACTAACAAGTACTTCAAAAAATTCTTTCGGCGCAATGGTAAAATATTTGTAAATAATAAGCAGAGGTTACAGAGTGCATTCTCGACAACGCGCGGGCAGTATTGCTGTATATTTCTTTATTTTCGTTGTAGTGGTAGAAGCTTCAAAAGATTCCTGAGCCGGTTCTCTACTACAAACTATGACACCAATGATGATGATATATTTAATTTGTTCCAGAGAATCTATTCAAGGGTCTCTTCGCAAAATGTAGCGGAGTGTTACAATCAGTCTTGTAGACAGGAGACATGTGCTATAAAAGCAGTGTGAGCTGAGTATAAAGGGATCGGCCAGAAACCCCTGACTTTCAGTCTTACTTTAATAACCTTTCGGGCAGTATGACATCACCTATTCGGAAAATCGTGGACATTGCAAAACCGCAGCGATGTGAAAAAAAGGAGCAAACCTGAAGGCACAGCTGAGTTAATTACTACACGATCTTGCAGGCAGAAAAGATATGAGGTTCCTGGTGAAGATGTGCTACTGAACTACACCTACTATCTGGATGGATGTCAAAACCGGAAAGTTACGTTGGGCTTCGATCCATTCACATTTGAGGTTAAAATAATCTTCAGTTATCCTGGACGTTTCCCTGTATCAACTAACTACCTAGGGTGGACTTGATTGTACATTTATCTGATCAAGATGAAGCAAGAAAATATTGAATCTGTCAAAGCAACACAAGCTGATTTAAAAAAGGAGTACATCATACCAGTCGATCAAGGTAGTATCCGGCTAACACCCCAGAACCTTTGAAATTTGTTCGAGAAGATGGAATTTTTGAATATTATTATGTACCACAACAACAACGCGCCCGACAGTGTGAGAGCGTATTTCAAAAGTATACAACTAGATGTAAGGCTAAAGATGTATTACAACTATCGAGTGATGACTTTTTTATACGTGCGTGCTTCATATGTGCACATAAACTATTCTCGACTTTTTTATGAAATTCCATGGTTTTGTAATCCTCAAATTATTTACAATATAACGATTGGTTAATAAAAGTATTAAATAACAGTATATTTTCATTTGTCACTCAATATTTTTCATTTATCAGCATATATAAGTATATGTTTACACAATTATGCACTGCACTTCGCTTGGACTGTGTCCCCTCGTAAATTTCGCAATACGTGTGAAACTTTCTCAGTTCGCTAAGTTTTGGTAATTGCAACTGGATTTTATCTGTTGATGGTAGATATTTTTTCACAAACTTCTCTTTAATCTCACTTTTTACATAGATCGTCGATGTAGCATATTTTTCAAATATATCTAGTAGACTGGTGTAATTGATATAGCCATCATTCCAGTGCAAACCGTTAATGTTATCCACGTCAAAGTCGTTCTGTTTGCAGCCCTTAAAAGATAGCTCCTGGTGTGGATACGGTGGTGAAAGATGATACATTGATGGTATAAGTGATCCGAATTGTAGGACAGCAAGCTCTTTCGCAAAATATTTACCGTTATTTCAGCACACAAACTGGATATCTACAATAATATGTGCCATATCTGATGGTTGCAGGACTAGTAATGAAATGAATGAAATATTTAGAGTACTGGTACTTTTATTTTATTCCAACAACTATTCAAATTGCATCATATGATCTAAAAGTAATTGTTTAATTTCATAACAAGGCAAACATCACTTAACAACTTATTTACATGATATGAATATCTAAACTATAAAATGCAAATATGTATAAAATTTTAATACAATAAAAATGGATAATATTTATTCTCTATACAAAAAACTGTAAGTGTTACCATAGCAGTCTGATCTACACCTTCTGAAAACCATAAGGGTAAGAGAAATATTCATCCGACACAACTCTTTTGTCAAAAGTAAATCTCAGGAGTTTTTTTTCGGGTTCTGATACAACAATACCTGGACGCTTTCGCTTGATTTTACGTTCGGTCGTCACATGTACACCATAAGATAAATCATCGTCCAAAACTAAAGATTTTAAACATGCAAAATTTACAACTATTGAGTTTTCGAAATTAAGAGTTATGCCTTTACACCTAACCACATGTTGAGGACCATGTTCAGTTTCAATTTTTAAACCATATGTCTTAGGGCCTGTACTCACATATTCCGATATATAAGCATCAGAACCATAGCATGCCACCTCATTGGTCAAATCACCCAGGAAGTCAGAGATTGGAAAATTCATGGGTTCGTCTTTACTATCCACAAATATGACACTGTCTGTATCACAGTAGAGAATCGATGAACCCAGTTTTTCCAATAGTTCGTATAATTTAATTCTAGCCAGTGCCGTTGTATAAGCTGCGATAGGTATGTTTGCATGTGGCAAAGTTCTCAGATTTTCTGTTATATATTTCCAAGTAACCCACATGTTATCATTATCAACCGGGTAAATTGAACAAATTTCTACACCTGGTGATTGGAGAAGCTCACAAAATTGTTTGAAATTATTAATCACTTTATGGTTTGTTTGATCATCCCTTTGACCGAACTTGCCCCACAATGAGTTTAAACAAAGTTTGGCAATATTACGTCGACCAGAATTTTTTTGAATTAGGTTTTTATCAAGAACAATACATTCCCGCCTTTCGTATGATTCAATAAAATCATCTTTAAGCTCATCTGTTATATATTCATTACCCCAGCCACTAGCCATTTGTTTAATTTTCAAACAATTATTAACATATTCAGTAAATAATCCACCAGTTTTTCCATTAGGGTTGTACACGGTGTATTCATATTTCCATACTGCATATACTTTCATGATTTTGTACCCTCTTTCTACAGCTAAGGCTATTTCAGGAATTACCCATGTACCTGTGAGTTTTCGCTCATCGTCTGAATGATCGCAACTTGAAACTTTGTTCTTCTCGGCACATTTTTTACAGAGTGTGAAATACAATTTATTGTTGTTTTTCAAGGGTAGCACAGGAATGAGAAGGTTATTGGGAGCAATTACATCGCATTTAATGAAACCATGCATTGAAATAATTTCATGTATAGGAGGTATATTGTCATTTCGAAATATCTCAGGATGCTTTATGGGGTACGGTGCATATTTGTTGATATACGGGTACAGACTGGTAAAGTCTAAATAACGTATTATCTCTCCCTCTTTTGCTTTATGGTATAATTTGCATACCTCAGTACGACCTCCAAATAGAGTATCCCGCATACATAGTGGAGGCATTAAATCATTATAATATTCCCGCAATTTTTCATTTAAAACCCAGTCTTTATTTAGTACTTTTTTAAATTCACATTCCCACGAATATACCAGATTATATCCATTCCTCCTTATCGCCTCGATGCGGCTTTGTGTGCTTTCATATCTTTGATTTATTGTTTCTAAACCCAACGAGCTATTTTCAGTCGTTTCTTGAAATTTAAAGCAATCTCTACAACCGTGATAATAAAGCCAAAGACCTCAAAGACAGTATTTGATTCTTTATGAAAGCCGTCGACATAGAATTCACACTTATCCAACTTTAACTCACCATTGTTGTTTGCGGAGATTATCAAGCCGCTAGTTTGTGAATTTTTCCAAGCCAGCCACTTGCAAGAAATTACGGAATGTGTATTACTTTTTAAATAGCCTATTTTAGGTATACGCCTAAGATATTTTTTACAAGATATTTTTTCCGAAAAACTAGCATAAATTTCGATGTAATTGTGAGACTTTCTATTAAGGGGTTCACATCGGTCACTTTAATAAATTCATCCATAAACCTTATACATCCTCGTCGTAAAATATCAACATCATTTACACAATATCGCAACAACTCATTTCTATTATTGCAAATATCTTGTGTTTTTGTATTGCACCAATTTGAAAAGGCCATCTTTTCTTCAGGTTTCATTGTATTGCAACCGTACATTTCTGGTGGTGGGTATTTACCAATATAATTTATATTCTCATCTGTTTTGAAATAAAAAGGATAGTAACCTCTTCAATATCGAAAACTTGTGGAAGCTTAGAAAGTGGAAACGGCAAGAAATTTAAACAGTCAACAAATGAAACTTGTTCACATGCCAACTTCATAATTTTGGCTCCATTCATTAAAGGTTCAATATGTTTTTTTCTAGCTATTAACTCCGAAATCAAGAAATGATCATCATAGCCTTGTAAATTATGTGCAAAACAATAGACGTTGCTCACATATGGTCTGGGTATTAAACAATAGTCTAGAAACCTTTGCACAACAGAGGATTGATCACTTTTTTCAAATATATGCTGTCTGACACCACATGTATCACATGGTTGTTCAATATCTTCATTTTGATAACAATTGTGACAAGCATGTTGTGCTACAATTAGATTTGCAACATGTACAAAAGTTGAAGAGCTGTCTCCATACAGGTCGTCTTGAGTAGTTTCACAATCAAAAAATATTATGAAAAACTTTTCATCCTTTCTACCTATGTAGGGTTTTATAAAACAGTTATGTTGGGACGGTTGTATTTTTGAACACATCTGACAGAAGTATTCGTCACATTGATGTTTGAGTCCCTTCCAGTATGTAAAATTTTTAAATTTTGTGCAAAATACACATATCTTGAAAGTGTCACATACAGTTTTTCCTCTGAACTTTTTATCTAAATGGTTAGCGAAACATAGCGGTCCTCTAAACCCGCGATTACACTCGCTACAGTCAACCATCTATGATACATACACGCAGGGTAGGAATGTGATACAGTACGGACATTTCATTTCACATTTATGAAACGAATGATTTGAAACTTTATCGCAATAGTTACAAATATAACTTTTGGAAAACAATCCGGTGACCGATTTTATGACGTAAAAATGTTTTGTACTCTCGAAATAGAAGAGTTAAATTTTTTTTTGCTGTTATATCCTGTAGCGGAATTTTAAAAAGGATGGAACTCGAATCTCCTCCTCCTAATGTAACTTACGTCAGCTGCAAAATAGGCCTTGTGGGGCCGCAACTTTCAAAAAATTTACAATAATGCTGGAAGCAAAAATAGAGAAAAATTAATATATAAAAAATAATAATTTAAAAATTGAAAAAACTTACCTCTCTGATAACCTATCAGAGTGATGTCCAAAAATTTATGATAGCCCATTGTACCTGCCACGGATTTTTATACAAATTTTTCCACGCCGTACAATGTACAAATTGAAAGCATATGCATGTAGTCTGTGCTACCGGCCGTGTTAACCAAACGTCATTTTATCATAAAGCTAATTAATTCACATTGCAAATTGAGCCATACCACTTAATTACTGCATTTCAAAATATAGTGTAAAATATGTACAACACAAAAACTCATGAAGTTGCGGAAGACAAGTCGTTATTTTAATGATATTCACCCTTAATCTACTGTTCTCTTGCAACAACAAGAAAAGCGATTCATCTGCCGTTACCTACTTGATCATTCATGATACATCTCTACTCGAAAGAAGCACCTGTTGGAACAAGGTCAATGCGACGTCACGATCATCCTTCGGGGAATACCTTTAATTACAATAAAACACATGTATCGGACTCGTTCAGATTGATCTTCCTCTCTACTATCATTCGTTCGCCTTCAAAAAAGGCTTGAGATATTTTAACCTCCTGAATTAATGAACTTCTGGTAGACTGAAAATTAATACATAGTTATATGTACTACCATACTTCTGTTCCATCATGGCAATTTAAATACATCTCAACGTACATGTGTATGAAGTTAATTGGATACTTTTCGTAATGCAGTAAGGTTAGTATCAGAATTCAGTATGAATGGCAATTACCATTAAAGTTTCACCCTTCTTTTCACCCATCATTCGCACAAAGAACGTACAGTAACAAGGCGTATTGAAGATCATTGGGTTCGTAATACATTAAGCTAATTTTGATACAGTGCCACAGAAAATGTACGAGCAAGGCTTCACCCTGTTCCCATCATTCGTTGTCTTGAACAGACTCTACATATATTCACCGTGACTATAAGTTACAATTGCATTAATGTAGGTAGAAAAATTTTGCTCACATGGCATTACATGAATATATTGCCGTCAGCCTTTCATGACGACCTGGTAATCCATTTCACAAAAATAGATTCTCCTTTCTAACACACCAGACGCCCCTAACAACCAACCAACTGGACCCACAACATCGCTCAACGTCTTGCAAATCATACTCTTAATGTATCTACATGCACACATCCATTCGCCATGCAAATCCAACAACATAAATCACCACTACACACCTGAACAAACCTCTACACCCTTCTATCAACCACGCTCAGCAGCCCCTTACAACACAACACAAATCACCGCGACACACCTGAACAAACCTCTACACCCTCCACCAACCACGCTCAGCAACCCCTCACAACACAACACAAATCACCGCGACACACCTGAACAAACCTCTACACCCTTCTACCAACACAAATCACCGCACACCACCTGACAACCGCAACCAACCAACCGCAACCCCTCTTACAAACAACAAATCACCGCCACCAGGCGACCGTACACCAGACTCAAAATAGCACTGATTCCCCATCAAAACCCCTTGTAACTACGTACACCAAGCACCAACCTGCACTGGTTGGAAGTTATTATAAATCACCACTACACACCTGGACAAACCTCTACACCCTTCTATCAACCACGTTCGAAAATGAAGAAAATGATTGCCGAACTTAAAGGCGCAAATATAGTACAAGACAGAGTCTCACCTTACGCCAGCCCGATCATTCTAGTTAAGAGAAAAACTGGAGAATTAAGAATGTGTGTCAATTTTCGGGGTCTCAACAAGGTGAGTGGTAAAGAAAAATTTCCTATGCCCCGTATAGATGAGCAAATCGATCAGCTTTATGGGAAACGCTACTTTTTTAGTTTGGATCTCTATAGTGGATACTATCAAGTTGAAATAAGTGAAAATTCACGCGAAAAAACTGCTTTCGTGACGCCTGATGGACACTTTCAGTTTAAAAGAATGCCGTTTGGGCTATGTAATGCCCCAGCAGTTTTTCAAAGACTTATCAACACAGTTTTAAATAAAATTCTTTATGGCACTGCCATGGCCTACCTTGATGACATAATCATCACAAGCCATTCAATAGAAAATGGCTTAGTTAAATTGGAGCAAGTATTTAAGGTGATAGAATCCTCGGGTCTTACTATTCGTCTCGACAAATGTTATATTTTATGTAAAAAAAAATAGAATATCTAGGATTTCAAATCTCCTCGAATACCATCGAACCAGATGCTAGAAAAATTGAAGCTCTACGTAATTTTCCGATACCCAAAGACGTTCATAAAGTTCGTTGTTTTATTGGCCTATCTAGTAACTACCTTAGGTTCATCAAAAACTTTTCAATTGTAATGAGACCTCTAACGGATTTGTTGGCAAAAAATGTTAAATTTTAATGGAATTCACAACATCAAAACGCTTTCGATACTATAAAATCATTATTAACTAGTTTTCCAATCCTTCGGATCTATAGTCCACACGCCAAAACAGAAGTACACACTGATGCAAGTGCATTGGGTGTAGGAGCTGTACTACTTCAAGAGCAAAATGATAAGAAGTACCATCCGATAGCTTACTATAGTAGAATAACTTCAAAAGGAAGAGTCTAAATATTCATCCATTGAATTGGAGGCTTAAGCAATTGTTAGTGCCCTAGAAAAATCACAGTATATTTGGTAGGAATAAATTTCATAACAAAGACTGACTGTAATAGTTTCCGACTTTTGGATTCAAAAAGGGAAATGAGTTCAAGAATAGCACGTTGGTTTATGAAATTATCAGAATTCAATTACCACATTGAATATTGAAAAGGTTCACTTAAGGGGGTACATGGGTCTCAAATGACTAAACTTTGGACACATTTTTTAATGGTGCAATAAATACAATTATATTAAAACTGTTGTTTATTGAAAAAAGCAACATTTGAACAATATTTTGTGAAATTTTGTGGCTATTTTTCGAAAACTTGGTGAAAATGCGGTAGGCATGATATCTTGCTTTAGATTTATCTGAAACAAACAAAAATTTTTTTTCTTGTAGTATACGTGCATAGCTCGGGGGTGAACGGAGGATTTGTTAAAAAATTGAAATTTGAATTTTTGGCGGCGTTGCGCGCTAAAAAATCATTTTTCGGTATAAAAAATCAATATATTTTGCCACATAAGTAAAGTTGTAATGCACCAAAAAGAAAATCACCCTCTAGAAAATACTATAAAGAGGAACTGTGCAAAGTTTCAGCAATATCGGTCGATTCGTTCTTGAGAAATCGTGCCTACCGCACGAAAAAACAAAGTTTCGAGAAAAACGCGTTTAAAATTTTTTACCGCGATTTAATCAATTAAAGTTATTTTTCAGCGACTTACATCGAGTCGTCGATACCAGGTCCATAAAGATATTTGTTCGACTCATTCGCGATGTTCAGAGCATCCTTTTGATGCTGTGATGTTTGATGAAAAAGAGAGGAGCTGATTTTACGCGGTGGAACCGCGCCGCATGCGAATAATACGCTAGGTAAGGCAGAGCTTCCGCGCGATATTCAAATCTCTATAACTTCGGTAATATTGTTTGAACTTATTTCAAATTTCGTGTGAATACTCTTGAAGTACGATACTTTCATATGGAATAAAAAAAATTTGATCGATCATTTGAAAATACAAGACCCATGTACCCCCTTAATAGAGTGGCATATAGTTTAAGTATGTAATGTATGTAATGAGAAAGATACTGGTGTAGCTACTTTATCACAATCACAACTGATTGGGTTGCTGCAATGCAACGGCAGAGTGCAGAAATATTGCAAGTTAGAAATAAATTTGAAGCTGGGGATGCACAAACCCACGAAAAATTTACTATGCATAATGAACGAGTGTACAAGACTACTAAAAACAGATGGAGACTATATGTTCTGAAAGAGCTCAGATATGAGCTGATCGCTGAGGCCCATAAGAATTTATGTCACCTAGGAATTAGTAAGACTGCACACAAGCTCAAACACTGCTACTATTTCCCTAAAATGCAAGAAGAGATAGCCAAGTATATAAATTGGTGCATAAAGTCTCAACTGGAAAGCAGCCCGGATTCTCACATCCTCTTGATAAAGGGAACACACCCTTTCACACCGTACCCGCAGATCATTTGGGGCCGTTTGTTAAAACTAAAGCAAACAATAAATATGTTTTCGTGTTAATAGACGGATTCACCAAGTATCTATTATTAAAATCCGTTTATAACGTTGATACAGAGGAGGCTGTACTCTGTCTGAAGGAATTCATAGTAAATTATGCGAAACATAGTAGAATAATTACCGACCGCAAAACTGCGTTTACTGCCAAGAAGTTCGAAGAATATTGTCTTAAACTGCGGATAAATCACATCAAAGTAGCGGGTCGTACGCCTAGGGGCAATGACCAAGTTGAACGACTAAATCGGAGTATAGTATTCGCCCTTAGCTCTATGTCGAAGGGATTAGATTGTTTAGATTGGGATAGGAAAATTGGAGAAGTCCAATGGGCTCTTAATTACTCTGTACAGCGTGTAACAAAAGATACACCTTCTAGTCTAGTGTTTCGATATGAAGGAATGGGGTTTCATGATAGTCCGCTTACTAGACAGATCCAAACAGTGAACAACCAGGTTGGAAATCCACCGCTCACTCGAGATGTGGAGAGATTGTTGGAAGATAATCGTGATAATATGAAACGCCAATTTGACAAAAGTCGGGTAAAACCACCGACTCTATCAATCGGGCACTTGGTGCTGGTGAGGGCAGAGGCGCCGTCAACTGATGATAGTAGAAAGTTAAGACCTAGATTTAAGGGTCCATATCAAGTTAAAAAGGTTTTGTAGACCGACCGATATGTTATAGCCGATGTGAAAGGAGAGAAACAGTCTAGCCGTTGCTTCGAGGGGGTATTTTCTATCGACAAACTTAAACCGATCTCTCTATACCCTAAATTCTTCTAAAGTATGTCAAATTACTTCCCTGATCAAATTGCTATAATAATAATTTCACTTATCAAATTTAAATTTTGTAACCATAAGCTTTTCCTGATTTGAGTTTTGAAATAAATTATGAAGTGAATTTATATGAAACTTGATTTTGTGGAGGCACGCGCATGACGAGGACGCCATTCATTGTAGTATGGCCGAGTTGTTATAGAATTTATTTATGCGTTGGAGAAAGACTAGGTGGCGCTGCCATATTGTTCAACCCTGACCGGAATCGCGATAGAAAAGAATACTGCCATCGACCCCGTGCGCGCCGCAAATGTAAAGCTGTGAAGTCTGAAGTCAAATAAAAGTATTGAAATAATAAAATGTTCTTTATTTTATTCTACTACATCCTTATAAACTAAAACTGAAACAGTTCAAATTCTCTATCAGATAGGCTAAACGGACCTCTTGGTACCTATAAATGACGAGGTCAAGGGCTAGAAAGAAGCATAAATAGTCTTCACAACTAAAGCAGGCAAGACCGCTCACTCCTTACCTTAGAATAATAGGCCTATCAGCCTTATCTCCTTACTGCTGCAAACACTGGAAAGGTTAATAGAGAATCATTTGAGAGCTGTTCTGAAACCACTTCTTAATGCGCAGCACGCATACACGAAAGGAAGATCGGTTGAAACAGCTCTTCACTCACTCACCAGCTGAATCGAAAAATCGCTAAAACATAAAGAATACAAGCAACCATTTTTCCTAGACATCAAAGGTGCATTTCACAATGGCAGCCATATTGCTAGCGGAAAGGCACTATGGGAAAGTATTATTGATGACAACCTGACAAGTTTTATCCTACAACTGCTAAGTAGCAGGAACATCAACTCCACATTAGGCAACAGTATCTCAACAAGGCGGACATGCAGAAGCACCCACAAAATGGGGTGCTATCACCCCTTCTATGGAACCTAGAGGTAGACAAGCTGTTGTCAAAATAGAAGCCACTGGCTGCAAAGTCGTATTCTTCGCCAACGATGTTGTAATAGCAAAATATCGGGAAAATATATCAATACGCTATCGGAACGAGTTGTTTTAAGGTATATATATATATATATATATATATATATATATATATATATATATATATGTATATATATATATATATATATATATATATATATATATGTATATATAAACGAGCCTCCGCTCTTCACAAGAAGTTACTAAATTCCGCGCTTTGTCCCACCCAAACTTGATGAGGTAAGTCAAAATCAATCTCATCAGGGTAAATTTTATTTGCTTTACTGAAATGGGTAAGTCTTTGCATTTTTGTTTAGATCGTAAAGTTTACCTGAGTAACGGCGCAAGCGCCAAAGATAATGGCAAGCAAAAGCTGCCTATACGCCAAGTATAGCGCAAGCGCTGCAAAAAACAAACAAAAAGGAAAAGGATGCTGATGTAGGTAGTCCACGTTCTCTTGTATGAATGTTAATTTATACTTTCAATTTTTCTTTTTTTATACAAAGATCGTAGCCTTATATTTATTTACAAAACATTAACTTTCAACTATTTTTCTAAAGTACCGATGTATATGCTTGCAATAAATCTAAAATTTATTTCAATTTTTAATGCTAACACATGGAGTTGCAATAATATGCCGTACCTCACGCGTTGATCCATAACACATCTGAAGGATTCAACGCCTTGCAAGTAAAAGAGCGCCGTGTCAATTTCACAGTTTTCAGCCACATTTGTGTAGGCATAGCTCTCTATGTAATTCATACTAATTAAGCCTTTAATTTATGTTTTTATGTAGTTTGTGGGTACGTTCTGGGTATGCATGGCTATGCATGAGTGCAGATAGACGGCCATGCGTGGCATACTAAAAATGAGTGCAGATGGACATGTGGTTGCAAATGTGGTTCCACTACACCCTCACCGTTCAGAAGTATTGTGTACCAATTGAATAATTAGTGCAAAACACCAAAAAAGATCAGTATCTGTTTGTTTTGCTATCCGCGATGCATATGCATGGGTTACATGAGATTTTCTAACTAAAGATGGGATAAGTATGCTATTTTTAATTGTTATAAAGTACAAAATATATCTATAAGTTTCAGTGAGCTTATATCTAGTCCCATTACATGTGCTTTTACTTGGCTATCCGTATGTTTAATATTATATATATAATATTTAATTTACTTTACACGTTATTTCAAAACATGAATTCAATATTGTTCACTCACTCCAAACTGCTACTAGCTAGTCTCTTACATATTATACATTTATATTTCAACTCAATCAGTCTTCTTGTAAACTTTTAAATTATTGTTGTGGACTTTTCTTGGTTTACCATCAACTTCTAGTGTTGTGTTTACATCATTTATTTTTATAACTCTGTATGGTCCTACATATGATTTATCTAGTTTTATTTTATTTTCTTTCTTTAAGAGAACCAAATCATTTATTTTTAATTTGATTGGATTTGACTTTACTAGTTTATTGATAAGTTTTTTTTTCACTTGATCAATTATTTGTTTTTCTCTATTTAGCACGTGGCGTAAACGAACTTAAAGCTCATTGGCATAATTGTTCTAGATCGTACATTTTGTTTTTCTGTTCGATTATGTCATGAGTCAAGTATGGTAATTTACCAAATATTAGCTCGTAAGGCGTATAGTTAGTATTTATTTGTGGAGTTGTGTTTTATGCGAACGCATAGTACGGGTTCCATTTATCCCAGTTTAGATTTTTGGTAAATGCTAAAAAAATATTTATTTACTACCCGGTGGTTACGTTCAACTACATCTAGCATTTCATGGTGGTATGGCGTTGACAAAATCTGTTTGATTTCGAGTAGTTTTCAAATTTCTTGCATCAGGTTATTGGCTAAATCCGCACCTTGGTCGGATTTTAATATTTTAAAATGCCCAAATTTCAATATTTTATCATTTACTAAGGCATACGCAACTGTTTTAGTGTCTTTAGGTTCTAATGGTGATACTTTGACGAATTTACTAAGTTCACATTGCATGGTTAAAATGTATCTGTAGTCATTTGATATCTTCAATGGTCCTACAAAATCGATGGCTATTGTTTCAAAGCTAGTGGTGGTTCAGTTTTTGCCATTTTTTCCGTGGTGTGCCGCATTTGTTTATTCACTTTGCATTGCGTGCAATTATTAACATACATTTTTTTCATGCTTTTCATGTCTTTCCAGCAATATCTCTGCCTCAACTTTAATTGTGTTTTCCTATTTCCAAGATGTCCTCTGTGTGGCGTGTTATGATATTCTTGTATCAATTGATTCTGTACTGTTGTTTTATCTATACTTTTTGGGGTTCATATAACATTATGCATAATTTTGCGCGACTTTCATGTTTTTTATTTCGTTGCAACGTTTTTATTATGTTTTTAAAATCTTCCTCTTTCATATTCCTTGCTTAAACACAATCTCGAAATCATAATCGGAGAGATCTAATCTAATCCTAGTTAGTTTAGATGATGGATTCTTGTGCGTGAATAATGATACCGAAGGTCTGTGGAAGTGACTTTAGACACTTTGCTTTTTCCGCAAAGTTTGGGATGAAGCAGCTTTAGTAGCTATAGAAAAAAACAAATCTACGAACTTCATCTGGATTTTTAGGAGAGGGGGTTATTTTTTTATAATGTCATCTTTAACAAAATCCGTTTTTATGCCTTCCTTGGTTATTAGATGACCTAGATAAACAACCTTCGGCCTCAAAAATTTGCGTTTTTCTGCGTTCAGCTTTAAATTGTACTTTCGTAATCGTTGTAATATTTTTGTTAAATTTCTATTATGGTGAACGACACTGCATCCAAAGATAATAATGTCGTCAACATACAAAAATATTTCTGAATTCAGTCCTGTTAATGCTATAGTGAGCATGCTTTGGAAACTCTTGGATGAAATTTTGAGTCCAAGCGGTAAGCGTTCAAATTGAAATTGGCCGTCTCCGGTTGAGAAAGCTGTCGAAGATCTTGAATCCTCATCCAATTCTATTCGGTGGAATGAACTGGTCATATACAATGTAGCGAAATATTTCGCTCAACCTAATCTATCAAGTACATCATCAAGCCTTTTTAACGGGAATTTATCGTTTATTATTTTGCCATTTAAACGCTGAAAATCTACAACCGTTCGCTATTGTTTTTTTGTCATTTGAGCACTTTTAGGTACTACCAAAAGTGGTGAATTATATGGGCTTATAGATGGCTTTATAATATCATTACGCTCCAATTCCTTGACTTGTTCTTTAATTTATTCCAGTAGAGTATGTGGTAACTTATAATTCTTGATATAGGCTGGTGTACTGTCAGGAAGTTCGATCCGTTGTTTGTAGAAATAATTTACGAAGAGTTTCTCGCCCTTCAGATGGAATACATCCTGATATTCTTCGATTATCCATTGCCTTCTGTCTTTGTTGTCTAATTTTAGATTTTGATCCTTTCCTTTCTGTACTTCTTTGCTGAGTACTATTTTATTTTCTTCTCACTGCAGATCGATCGGTAATACGATTTAAGTTCTCGCAGGTATATTAAAATGATACATTTTGAGTAGCTTGGTATTCATCGGGATTATGACCTCATTCTCATTGATTATAAAAGTGGTTGTGTATGTTTCATAATCTATCTTACACTGGTATCGTTCTAGAATGTCTCTTTCAATGATTCCATCAGTAATTATTGGGAATGATTCTTCTGCTAAGTTGAACAAATTATTTGCAATAAACTCGCCACTTTGAAATTTCGAATATATTGTACCAATACATTTAGTTGATTCTGTAGTGATGCTTTTAAGGTTGCTTATATTTTTTTCGTCTATATGTGATACCATACTATCTATTTTAAAAATAGGGATATCTCTCCCTGTGTCTATCAGGAAAGTGAGATTTGTTTTTGTTTTTAGACAGTACAATTTGATGAAGCTTGGACTAGCTGCGGTTACTTTGTATATTTGAGTAACTTCACATCCCGCTGATCCGGAAGGGATTCTTACTTGGTTATTGATTATTCCTCTTCGGACGACTGCACGTTTCCCTGATCTTGGATCACATTGATTCGCCTGTTGCTCGTTTGTTATTGTAGCTATTACCACGTAGGTTTCTTTGATTGTACGTATTTCTCTTGTTATTATTAAAATTGTTGCTAGCGTTACGATTATTATGATTATTATTACCGAATTTACTAGTTCTGTTATTGCCATTATCATCCCTATAGGCTTTTGTTTTGGATTGTGATTTTCATATCGATTATTGACGTATTTGTTGTTTGATCACTACACCTATTTCCATTGTAGTGAAACACACTATTTGGGGAATTTGAATTGCCTTTTTCTTACTCCAAAGTGAGGTTTGTAGCATCAGCCAAGTTTTGTGGTCTTGCTGCAAAAATCTTATTTTTATATTGGTCTTGCAGACCGTTTTTCGCAAAAGTTAAAGCATATGTGTCGTTTAGACCTGTTATCATTTGCTTCTGCTGTATTGTTACGTTAGTGGCTAAATCATTTATTTGCAGTTGATTTAGTTCAAAAAGGAATGATAATATGCGTTCTTCATACTGAACAGCTAAGCCTGAGACTATCCTTCCGGCTACCAAAGCACTGCAGTGTTTTTCAGGCAGAGGTCATCGCAATACATAAGGCAGTGGACTGGCTGAGAAATCAGGAAATTTCGAAAAGAAATCTCAAAATTTTCTTTGACAGCCAAGCTGCTATCCTATCACTATGCAACGTGTATACTTCATTCAAAATTGTAATGGAATGTCGCACACAACTGAACGCGAAATCGCTTCGATCTGAGGTGATCCTTTGCTGGGTGCCGGGTCACAGTGATATATCTGAAAATTGCAAAGCTAATGCCCTAGCAAATGCTGGCACCGAGCCTCAGGATTTTACACTAACATCTCAAGTCGGCCATCCTCTGACCTCCATTAAGCTAGGATTCAAGCAGTATTACATAGAGGCTGCAAAAAGGGCCTGGATTTTGGAAGAAACCTCTAGACAACCAGACAAACTTCGCACTAACTGAGCTCAAAGCGCACTAATCAGCTCCTCAATACGAGCCGTGAAACATAAAATTTCATCGTATCCGTGCTAACGGGGCATTGTCTCATTGGCAGACATGCAGAATGACTGGGTGCCCATTTCCACAATTTCTGCCACAGCTTCAGATCAGAGGAGGAGGAGAAGGAAACGATCCAACACTTTCTTTGCGAATACACAGCACTATCCAGGAAACACATGCAAACTTTAGGCTCACCTTTCCTGGACAGCCTCACAGAAATAGCTAACTTGAACATTAGCTGCGAGCCAGGTTCATATGAGAATCCAAATGTATTTTCATCTTTCTTAGAATTTAGCTGATAAAGACGCCGTCGTAGTTTGAAGCCCAGTCGATAAATAAAAAAGGGAGGCAATTTGGTATTTTTTTTAATTTTTGGATCCAAATTTTCACACTAAAATTATTTTGCGCCAAATTTTATGCTTCTTTCACAACTTACATGGCGTCCGCCTATGATTATTTTTGGAATGGGTTAGTTTCATCAACGATTAACTCCAATAATTTTGTTGATGTTCCCAATTCTTTTCTCTTTGCTTCCACTGAAATTGGAAGTTTGAAGTCAAAGTAAATCGACTTGTTTGTATAAGTTAGCCACGCACATTCTCGCATCAGCGAGAAAAACGCCGTCATCATCATAATGCACCGGCGCATAGTCCTACCACGAAAGAAAATGGAATCTGCCGACGCAGCGGAATTAGGTTGAGAAAAGTTAATTATTTAGTATTGTAGTCAGTCAAGAACTAGGACCAACCGTATAAAGACGTAAAAATCCATTTTTTTTTTTTTTGGTGTCAGTCGCTAACTAAACCTCACCTGGCACCCAAGCAGGGACCGTTCGCAACATTTGTAAAACGGGAGTTAATCGTCTTGAGTTACGTGACTAACCAAAACGAGTCGTCGCGATTAGCACAAGTGATTAAACCATTCACCAGCCCGACAACGGAAGAAAGAAGCGGCCCCGAGTTGTTCAGGAAAAAAATAAAAGAATTGGAGGAACAACCAAACTCTGACCGCCCCTTCGATACGAATGGTTCAGAACCCGAACATGCTATAAATATTTTTTTCGGATATTAAAATTAAAGCATTTTTCTATGTTTTGAGTCAAATAAAAAGGCAGTGATAAAAAAACGATCCGTTGAAATCCACGAAAAATTCTGTTGTTAGGCAATCGATTCATTTCCATACCCATTCCGGTCATTTTCAAACGTCCAAACTTTATGAACACCTAATTTTCTTTTATCTTTAAATTTTTCGCATATTTTGAACATCCAGATTGAATTTATCTCGTATTAAACGATGTCAAACCCATCGAATCTCGTCAGATCTGCCAAATTTAGCGATGCTGCCGCCTCCACGTCTTACGCAAGCAATGAAGGGCCGACCACGTATTCAAATAACGAACTCGTTTCGATGATAACCAACATCATGCGAGACGCATTAAAGGCCCAAACACAAGAGCTGTTTAACTCGCTGATGAACCCTTCTTTCTGCAGCGAAGATTACGACGTGCCAATCAACATTGGAGTCAATAGTGTGTTATCCGACATGGACAAAATTCCAGATGTTGTGAAGAGTCTCAGGGAGTTCTCAGGACAGGTCGGTGAATTTAATTCATGGAAGGAAAGTATAGAGCGTATCTTGATCATCTACCGACATCGCAAAGGAACGCCCAAGTATTACTGAATACTTTCCGTAATACGAGACAAAATCGTCGGCCAAGCAGATGTGACGCTTGAGTTATTGCACGCAGCACGCCAATTTCTCTCACATCCCGGCCAGAAATCAACATTACCAACCACCTAATGTTCCTCCCAGAAAAATGAACTTGCTTCCTAGAGCGAATTCTACTCCAATGCCAAGACCGCCCCCCCCCCCACAAATACTATTCCAGCTCCAAGAGGTCCGCTCTTCCCGGAACAAGTCCAAAATCATCGTGCTACACAAATACCCCGATTCAGTCGGCAGCCCTGGCAAAATAATTATCACCAACAAGAAGCCGCACCAATATCTTTCCCGAAACCCCAAAGACGACCGGAACTAATGGAAGTCAATGAACCTATATGAACTCGCATGGTCAATTACGCCAACAGAGCACGACCTATTCCAGAAACACACAAGCAGTTCCAGCAGTTTCATACAGAACATAAATTCCAACGAATCTTTCACACCGACACAAACAACGACGACGCACTAACCCATGACAAATAAAAACAGACATACAAAGACGAATACGAACAGACATACTCGTATAAGGACGAAGACGACCAACCTTTAACAGACTATCTCGAACAAGAACAGCCGGAAAAATTGGATGACATATATTTTTTAGACTGACGGGCTCTTCGCTACCATACTTTAAATATGTTACGAGGAGCGGAAAAACCTTGAAGATTTTGGTGGGCACTGTTTCCAATAGAAACTATATTCAACCGCATATATAAGACCCCCAATTCTCAATGAAAAACCGTTTCTTGCAAATTCCGTCGGTGGTAACGTTAGCATCACCCATTCCACTTTTGTACAATTATTCGGAGCAGACATGCCTAACCTCAAAGTTTTTATACTCCCGTCTCTTATATCCTTTGATGGGATAATTACTAATGACACTCTTAAATGTTTGAATGTCGTTATTCACTCGAGCAAAGGACATATGATTTTAAGTTCCAATTTCAAAGTGCTGCAAGGACACCTTTCCAAAACAGTTAACTCCATAAATCTTAAAACGGACCATCTCAACGAAGATCATACTCATAACATTAAACACATAGTTCACAAGCACCGTAACCTATTATCTGAACCAGAGGAGAAGTTAACCAATTCTACACGGGTTAAAGGCGACAACAACGGATGACCTAATATACAGAAAGTTCTATCCGAGAGCTTTAAAACACGAAGTGGAAAAACAAATTAACAAGATGCTCGAAGCATCATTAGGCATTCCACGTCGTCCTACAATTCTTCAGTCTGGAATCCCAGCAAAAAACCTGACACCTCGGGTAAAAGGAAATATCGGCTAGTCAGAAACTACAGAAAACTCAACACTGCTACAATTGCAGATGCCTATCCAATACCTGACATAAATAAGCCATTGCTAACCTCGGTGAAAATAGTATTTTCTCAGTACTCGATCTCATGAGCGGTTTTCATCAGATCCTGCTAAAGGGATCTGATGTTGAAAAAACCGCGTTTGCTGTTAACAACGGGAAGTATGAATTCACTCGACTCCCCTTGAACCTAAAAACGTGCCCTCAATATTCCAGAGGACTTTCGACGACGTGCTCCGAAAGTATATTGACACGCGTTGTTACGTCTATATTGACGATATTATCGTCTTTGGTTAGGATGAGAAACAACATCTTGAGAACTTGGACGAAGTTTTCAGTACTTAGAGGCAGCAAACTTCAAAATTCAATTGGACAATTCCAAATGTCTTCGGAAGGAAATAGAGTTCCTAGGATTCGTCATCAGCAAAGAGGGAGTTAGAACTACCCCCAAGAAGATAATGCCGATTGCCAAAATGGCGCCACCTCTCAGGGAACTAAGGTCATTCCTGGGAACGTCCGGCTTCTATCGCCGTTTCTTCCAAGATTATGCAAAGATAGCAAAGCCGCTGACAACACGAGACAAAAACGGACTTATGTTTATCAACCACTCTAAAAAGAACCTCATTTATTTGGATTCACAGGCTTTAATGGTTTTTTTAGGCTAGAAAACTGTCTTATCTCAAAAGAAGTCGTCCTGGCACATCCTAGTTTTCAGAAAAATTTCAAGCTTACGACCGGAGCCTCCGAATACGCAATCAGCGCGGTCCTCTCACAAGGCAAGTGGTCAATAAACTTTCTTTCTCGCACGTTGACGAAAACAGAATGAAGCTACGCAACAAACGAGAAGGGAATGCTTGCTATTGTGTGGGCTCTGACTTCTTTTAGGAACTATCTTTATGGCCCGGGTTACCATCTTCACAGGCCACCAGCCCTTGACTTTTGCTCTTAGCAATAAAATCACGAATAGTAAACTCAAAAGGTGGAAATCCTTCGTAGCAGAGTTTAATTATGAGCTGAAGTACAAACCAGGCAGGGCGAATTTAGTTTCAAATTCATTGTCAAGATCACCGCAAAAGACTCTTGTAAATTCGTCAACATCCATCGAACACAGTCACGGCAGTTCCCTACAAGAACTCATAATCATTGTTGAAGCACCAATCAACGCTTTCCGCAACCAACTTCTATTGGAAGTAGGTGAAGAAGATATTTACCGGATCATTAACCCCTTCGATAATTATTACTGGCACATTACAACAAAACCTACTTACACTGAGGAACAGCTCACAGGTATTCTCAAAACTTATCTGAGTCCAACCACACTAAATGGGATTTACACCTCTGAAGAAGTAATGGAAAAAATCTAGGAGATTTATCCTCATCACTTTGGGAACTATCGAATCAGATTCTCCCGAAAGCTCGTCAAGGATATTCCCAACGATGCCATGCAAAACGAAAGAATCCTATCACACTGCAATGCTCTTAGAGAACTTCTATTTCCCGTCATCCAAAATTAAAGCTACTGTGAAACGGTGCTGCCCTTGTAAAGAGAACAAGTACGAACAAGCCTTCCTTGTGTCCAACACCAATACCTGCTTAGCCGGGTCATAAGGCTCACTTTGATCTATTCTCAACCGAAAAATATCGTGTTTTGACAGCTGTAGACAAATTTAAGAAATTTGGCCAAGTTAAAATAATCACACCCAAGTCTGTTGAAGATATAAGACAGGCGTTGCTCGATTTATTATTCTTTTTCTGCGTCCCCGAGAGAAATTCCATCGACAACGAAGTTTCTCTTAGGTCAGCTTTGATAAGATCTCTTATGAAAGGTAAACTAAATATCTCTCTCTACACTACCCCGCGGTACAAAAGCGAGGAAAGCGGACAAGTCGAACGATGGCACTCCACGCTCGGAGAGATCATGAGATGCCTTAAAAGGGACGACCCCCCGCGTTATTTCGAGAAGTTTTTACAACGGGCGGTAAATGACTACAATTTTACCATTCACTCGACCACGGGTAAAAAGCAAGTAGAACTTTACTTCGGTTAAATCCCCGGAATTAATCTCGAACGATTCGAGAACATCTGATTGAACAACATCGAAAGACTGAAGAGGCAACAAGAGGCAGATCTTAGGACACACAACAAGACTAGACAAACGACAAAGACTTACGACATAGGAAGAGTAATTTATGTCAAACTGAACAAACGAAAAGGATCCAAACTAACACTAAGGTACAGTCAAGAAGTCGTCAAGGAAAACCATAGCATGGCCATACTAACAGAAACTGGGAAAACAGTTCACAAGAGTAACATCCGCAACTAATTTTCCGTATTAGATCCATCTTTACGTCTATCTACGCTAACGTTTAGATATTGGACTACTCCAACACTCACTTCGTAACTTTCCACACATGACAAACTCGGCTACAGAAAGGTAACTTTAAGATCATACATGTAACCAGTACGAATATAATAAATTGAACCAATCCCTAACCTCCCTACATTTCAACACATTTCTCTTTCCTTATACCCGATAAACAAGGTCCAGCCAGTTCACCAACTTATCCAAAACTTGAAACCGAGAAAAATTCCAAGACCGCTAAATTTCATTGCATGGGCATGGAAATGGATCGCAAGAAATGCTGACCATGGAGATTTTGTTCCCATCAAGAAGAAAATTACAAACGTCCTGCAAAACAAAAGCAGGCAGGTCCTCGTAAATTGCCTTTACAACGAGCGGATTAATAACAACACGAGAATCACTAATGACATTAAGTTTATTGATGCAAAATAGTCAAATAAGTCTTACCACAGTATTAGATCTAGAATTCAAACTTAAAATAATCAGGGAAGAGTAAGAAAACATTAGCCATGCCGTTCACTGGGCCAAATTTGGGATCATAAATTCGCTAATTTTGCTAAAATCCGAAATTAAAATTGCTACAGATATTGCAAGTTTCCATATTCTACAATAGAAGAGGCCCTAAATTTTTCCGAAATAAAAATCATGGCGAACTCATCTTCAATTTTGTACATTATAAATATTCCATTAGCCACGCCAGAAATTTATCAAACAATGTTATTGAAACCAATTTAAAGAAACAGTTTTGTCAATGAAATTCTTTACAATGGATTTGCTAAATCAGGTACAAAGATTTTTGGCATCGAAAAAGAATTTAATACCGAAAATTTCATATCTATTTGTGTACAAAATAATTAAATAGACATTAGCAATACTCCTTATATTCCAAACCTTTTTGAAAACTGTAAGCGCTTCGAAAGTCAGCAGTCAACATATCTAAACCGTCGATCAAATATACGAGTACTCCAGCACAATACTCCTCAATCAATTTTCCGGCAATCTTACTACGCAAGAGGTGACCCACGAGCTTAACGGCACATTCCTGATCAAGAGCTTGTCAGCAAAACCACCGCATAAGTTCAACGACGCCCCATTTTTCTAACAATCGAGGACGATCGAATCTGAAAAGAGCAGGGGTAACCCCGCGCACCTGGCCAAATATGCGCATCAGCAAGAAATACCATCAACATCTTAATGCCACGCACATCCGGCCCAACAAACGCATCAGCAATAAAAACCCCATCGTCATAATAATGCACCGACGGATAATCCCACAACGAGAGAAAACGCAATCTGCCCACGCAGCGGAATTAGGTTGAGAAAAGTTAACTATTTTCTATTTCTATTGTAATATGTTGTTTTCGGCTCTTGTCGCTAATTAAAACTTAACTTATACCTTGGTTTGAAGGCCTCGATTGCCCACTGGTTATCGTGTACACCATTGAACAGGGACTAATGGGAACAATGTAAAGGCTGTGTCACCTAAGATACGAGAGAGATGACTATTTTACTCTTCTATTTTTTTAAAAACATATGTTTTGCTTATGAATGTCGAATTCTTTTACGCCAAGGGCCGAAATTATTTGCAAGTGCAAGCGCGATTTAAAATTTATAGTGATTAACAGTTGTGATGAGGTTGAAAAGTGGCTACAAACTTGTATAGTGCTATTTTTTAGTGAATATACGTGTTGTTGGTTTGGATTATTAGTGAAAAAAGTGAAAAACACTGAAATGAAGTCTATCGTAAGGTTTTGTCGAAATCGGCAGTATGAACGCCCCGTCAGCATTTCATTTCACCGGTAAGTAAACATTTCTTGGGAAAAGTGTATTCTTAATAGTTCTCGTTACAATTAAATGTCTTATATTTTACGCAAAAACCCGCAGAAAAATTATGTTTACTGTTTTGTTTATAAGTGTTAGTAGCGGTTCAGAAGATAGTTTGAGTGGGTTCAATTCACAAAATTTTCTTTATTCATAAATGGTCAGTTAACGTACTAATGAACTTCGTGTATTTATCCTAAACAACTACAATTATGAGAAACGGCTTAATTATTAAATACATTTTGACAAATAACACCAGCACCTTAAATCCGCCTAAGCCGGTCCCACCCCCACCTGCAAAAAGGCTGAGGCAGGTGGAATATTTTTCACACACACTCACAAGTATATATATGTGGTTTTTATTGAATGTAACCATATAATAATAATGACAGAAATGTTTTCTGCGGGGTCGTCTCACAACTCCGTCCTTGCTCTAGCGGTAGCTGATCACGACCCCTCTCCAAAGTGCTCCTCATCACTCGTGCAGGTTATCAATCGTACCGGTGCCCGTGAAGCCTGGTACAGCACCAGGGCCGGACTCTGTTGCTTCCAAGACTAGTCGCTCTTTGATTCCAATCCCACACGGCCCTTTCTGAAAATCATCCGCATCGGATGACGTTTCTGGCCATGGTTTCATCTTATCTGCCGCAAAATACGTTTGCTTTGAACCATCAAATTCACCTCGCTTGCCGAGTAGATAGCGGTCATGCATCAATACCTCTCGTACCCGATATGGGCTCATGTATTTCGGTCTACATTTTTGACCCGCAGCGAATTGCGTTTTCTCGATGGCCACGTAATTTCCAACGTTGTACCGTAGTGCCGGTTTCCTGCGTAAGTTGTAATTGTGCCGGTTCGATGGACCGAAATTTTGGCGGAAGATTTTAAAAATTTTACACATCGAAACATTATTAAAGTATATATTACGGCATTCTTACACCGTCAATGAAACGAGTTTTCATGAATATCAAAGCGAAACCGAAATCAATCATGCACCATGTTAGGCTACAGCCCACTCACTTAACGTTTAGAATCTGAACATATCCAATGAGTTCTCAAATACATGTAACATTAATAATTTGAGTTATAAACACAGCAAAAAACGTTAAAATCATATGTCTTCGAGACTTTTTATAAGATGATTTTCTATGGTTACTGTTAAACTTTAAAAATTCGTCAATATTGTAGTAAACCACTCCATATTAAATATTAACAGTAACAAACGAGAACATTCGACTTAATTTGTTAAACTTTAAAGCCACCCTCTTCCTTTTACAACCGGGCTTGGGACCGGCTTTGGCAGAATTATGGCTGTTACCAACATCGAATTTGAAATAAATATATGATAAAATTCATATCGTCTCATTAATTTCTGAAACGCCACTGATTGGGAATGTAAACAATTTTGGGAAACGTCATTCTTTGTATTGGATATTTCGCACTTCATATCACAAATTCTTGAATTTCACCAACTGTCTTGAATTTCAACACTGTTTTTTTGTACTGCTACACCTGAAGTTATCACTTGATTTTGTCACAGAGTTCTTCGAAACAAAGTCAGTATTTGTAAAAAACCACTAAATTTCGATGAATACGCGTTTTTCTTTCTTTTTGATAAGACCTGTCAATGTAAGCTATTTGACAGCTTGGAATGAAACCTTACATTCCTTCAACTAACATTAACTTTAAAAAAACCTATCATATGTTTATATCTGAGGTGACCCAATAAGATATTCAAGTTTTTCCCTCCCACGAGGGAAGAGGGGAGTTAGTGTTAGTTGAAGGAATGTAAGGTTTCATTAAGCATGAATCTTTAAAAATATTGTTTCACTTAATGTGTTTGAAAATTTGAAATTTTTGGATACAATTTGAAATTCTCCGTATTCCATCGAAAATCTGAGCAGCAAAAACGCAGTTCATTTGGTTTGTAAATGAACCAGGCGCTTAATGTAGACGATTAAATGGGAAAAGAAAATTTAGAGAGAATTAATGATAAGCCCCTTCCTCCTTTCATTGCGTACATAATTCTGGAAGCAACTTATAGTTTATTTGAATTTTTCAAATTGTGAAAATAGAAATGCATTCACGGAACTAAACACACAAGAAACCGGGCTTGGGAACGGCTTTGATGGAGTTGCGGCTTAGCTGCTGGAAATATTATTTTGCTTACCACTTCAACACCTTGTACTTCAATATTGACAGGCTCAAGCTTTAACGCTGGAACGGCATCTTCAAAAAGCAATGTCTTCTTGGATGTAGTAACCAGATCATGTGCATAAAAGTGTTCGGAGCAGATGACACTTTGTGCCTTCACAGACATGCCAATCCGTCCGATGGCGTGCAACCACAGCGATTTTTTTTACTTCGTTTTTCGGAAAACTGAAAATTTTTCCATATGAAAATAAAACTAATCGATTGCTTTCTCACAACGAAAAGTTAGTGCCCCTACAATACCGCTGCTTTTTCCTCTAAGTTCGCACAAAACATGGCGGCAAACACTTTTACCACTTTCGCGCGCTAATCTTGGAACAGAAAACTAGAGAAATGGTGATATCCGTGTAAAAGCGTATATGTGAGTGGTATCATTTCGCGCTGAAACAAGATGTCAAAGGAGACAAAACGTCGAACAAAACTTCACATGAAATCGTAAACAAAGTTCGTGCTCATCGAAGTTTCGTGGTTTAGTGCGAGTTTCACGAGCCATTCGGAGTGTTGCCAACAAACAATCAGCCATAACGTTTATCGTCCAAGCCTTGAAAGTTATCCGTTGCAAAATAAACAATAAAGGCAACAAAACTAGCACATTTTTGAAATGAAGTGTGTGGTTGCAGACTGCGAAAACGCATCATATTCTCAACGCGGATTAGTTTCATTTCACAGGTAATTGCATTAATTTATATCTTATGTAAATATCAAGTCGTATGGAAAGTAGTATGCATTCATAAATTTGTAATTTACATGTAATTAAAATAACAAAGTGAATCATTGACATTTCTTCCAATTGGATCCGTCACAATTCAGTGGCCTATCAGAAAAGTTTGTCTCAATTTATTTAGACAATCTGAATTGATGAATTTTTCATTTGACATGATAACTTATATATTATTTTTAGGTTTCCTGTGAATGGGAGCTTGCAGCAACAATGGCTGCGAGCAATTGGATTGTCTGATACGAAGATAGGGAAAAACACGATAGTATGCTCGCGCCATTTTAAGAATGCCGATATTATCCAAGTTGGAAACAAAAAATTCTCACATCGGAAGCAATTTCAAGCCAAAATATAGCTCCGCAAGTTAAAGTAAGTTGATAAGTTCAAAGATTCAGAAATATGTTCTACATTACTTTTAGAGATATATCAAACTCCAAATGCATCACAAAATACATTGGAAATGCAAATTGCTACTAATTTACAGCATTCAACTTTGTTTGCGGTAAGTAATCATTGATATATTTTAAAATTATATGTTACTTGAGTGTGATGTTTCAGATTCGTTCGACGAGCCCCATCAGTGATTCTGCACGAGGCAGCGGGAATATAATTGCTACAGGAAATAAGCGAACATCAAATGTGGGTTTCCAAAGTAAAATTAAAACTCGTAATAAGTTTTCTTTTTCAGTTGGAAGACGAAAACCACTGTACAGTCAAAGGAAAGATGCAGTGTATCTCCAGCTCGACTATTGGTGATACGGATAATTTTTTGTATAGCACGGTAAATTTAACACAAAGTTGTTATGTTAACTTTTTCGTTAATTAGGATAATTATAGAATAGCCCAAAATTAATATTGTTATTTCAGGTGCAATCCTCAGCAACAATGAGTGGAATTAAAAAATTAAGCAGGAACACCCTTCAAACAGTAAGTTGATGGTTGTTTAATATAAAATCTGCAGTTATTAAGTGTATTCATAATCTGGCTAATCATTTTGCTTTAAATTGTTTAAAGAGGCTTACCTCAAAATAATCCACAAATGTATTACCGTTGCTGGAATATTTCTTTAATTATAAGTAAGTGATTCGCTAAATTTATGGAAGCTAACGGTGGCTGGTGCTTTTGTGATTGTTTAATGTTTAGTCACACATTGTGTATTGTCCCTACACCTATTGGAAACTATGTATGTACCGATCCGTCGCGGGGAACTTTTAAAAGTAACTTCTGAACACTTATAGCTGTCGTAACATACTATAGGAAACTGAAATTCGCAATTGTGAAATGACGAAAAAATTGCAAGCAAGAATAAAAACTCTGAAGGGTAAAATAATACAGAAAAAAAGTATAATAAGAAATTTGCGAAGGTAAAACCAGCGAAGATATAAATGTAGTAAAAATGTCAGCAGCTTATTGGCTACTTTGAAGTCAAAGAATTTTATAAGCGAAAACTTGCGAGAAGTTCTTGAAAAAGTAAGCAGTCCAAATCGACTCATATTCGAACGCCAACTATTTCGGGCGGATTCGAAAGTAAAACAAAAATTCTACGGTCCAGAATTAAAAGCTTTTGCACTGAATCTAAATTTCTTATCCCCGCGTACATACGAATATGTCCGCAATAAATTTGATAATTGTCTACCACACAACAGAACCCTACGAATGTGGTATGAGAAAGTTGGCTGTGCTCCAGGTTTCACAAAAGAGTCGTTTGAAGCAATTAGGAAAATTGTTAACGCAACTGAAAGCTCGGAAACGATAGTAGTCAATTTGGTTTTTGATGAAATCAATATTCGTCAGCAAACCGAATGGGATTGAGTGCAATCCTACGGTTTTGTGGATATTGGTGACGGTGGCAATAGTGACACCATAGCCACACAGATATTGGTTCTGCTCGTTGTGTGTATGAACAGAGCATGGAAAATACCGGTTGCTTTTTTCCCAATAGCAAGTATTAACGCAGAACAGAAAACAAATATTTTGTCTTTATGCATAAAGCATTTGAATGATACTGGCGTTGAAGTAATCGGCATTACGTTTGATGGAGCTGCAGCGAATCTTACAATGACAAATTTGTTAGGCTCTGACGTTCGAATCTCAAATTCGCAGGGATTTGTTGAATTCGAAGAAATACAAGGAAAACACATTCTTCATCCTGATCCCTGCCACATGTTGAAGTTGGTACGGAACGCCTTAGCTGATTTGGGTGTGATTATGGATGGTGGTGGGCGTTTGATTAAGTGGGAGTATTTTAAGGCATTACTAACGCTTCAAGAAAAAGAAGGTTTGCATTTAGGCACAAAGATGCGAAAAGCTCATATTTATTTTCATAACCAAAAGATGAAAGTTCGCTTAGCTGTGCAGAGTTTGAGTAGGTCCGTGGCTGATGCACTAGATTTCTGCCGTGATGTTTTACATTTGCACGAATTCAAAGGAAGTGAAGGAACTTCTGAATTTGTAAAAACGTTCAATGACATTTTCGATATTTTGAATAGTCGGAAAGTATCTGAATTTGAACTCACCAAAAAAGCGCTATGTCACAGCAATTTTCACTTTCTTCAAACATTCACTGAAGCTTCCATAAAGTACATTGAAGGATTGTACCTTCCCTCCGGTATATTTGTTATTGCATCCAAAAGGAATGTAGGATTTAGAGGTTTGATTGCAGGTCTGCGTAATGTTCGAGTTATATATGAAAGATTTATAGAGTCGAAAAAACTCAAGTTTTTGCCGCTATACAAGGTCCATCAAGATCATATAGAACTTTTCTTCTCATCGATACGGACAGGCCTGGGATATAACGACAATCCCACAGTTAGACAGTTTATAGCACGCTACAAAAAACTACTCTTCAGAAGCCAACTTCGCGATGGTGGCTTGGGAAATTGCATTCCTTTGGAGCAAATCTCTATCATTAACGCCAATAAAACTTGTCCTATGCAAGACATAAATTTGTCGGCGAACAGACCATCCATGCTAGAAGAACAACCAATGGTAGACACAACTCCGTACGATCTGATGTTTATACAAGAACATAGTTACGCTACAGATCCAGCTAGACTGACGGAGTATGCTGTTTGTGTTATTGAGTACATAGCTGGTTATGTTGTGTTCAAGATAAACAAGACACTTCAACGTGGTGTTTGCCTATCCGCAATCCAAGGAGATATTGTGCCATCATCACTCATACTTTACAAAACCAGAGGGCTGCTTAAAATACTTTCAAAAAGTGTAACACTCATTTGCCAGAAAACTGGACGGCAAATTCGAAGATATCAGCTTGGTAAGGATGGAAACATTTTAAAATCGCGAATATTCCAATCCATATCTATCAGCGTGTTAGCTGATTGCATCGGAGAAAACCTTTTTGATTGCTATTTCAAGCATATGGTGGAAACTCAACATTATTGCCTTCTCATTAAAGCTGTCATTAAAGTGTATCTACAAACACGATATCATTTCATAGCGAAAACGCAATCCGAAAAAAATTCTATTAGGCAGCGATTAACTAAAATCATTCATTTTAAAGGAATGTAAACGATATCTAACATCACCAAAATTATCTTATCATCTGGGAAGATCTATGTACTGAAATATAAATACAGAAAATTACTGAAAATTGATGGAGAGAGTGATTGAAGGAGAAGGAGATGGTTTTAGTCGGTAGAAATCCGGCATGCCGAGAGGCGGGAGCTGATCGGTATCTTTTGAAAATTTCCACCTTCCAACGATGAAAAAAAAATTTACCCTTGTTATTCGACTTAGTTATGAAACCATAGCATGCAAGATATGAATGTCGTGACAATTCCGCCGAAGCTCGTCCTAAGCTTGGTTAAAAACGGAAGAGGGAGGTCAAATGATTATATGATTTCTGGTAAATTCAATATATGGTATTTAATTTTGAATGTTGTATGTATATAATTAACAATGTATGCTTCTAGACTTGATGTATTAACATTGTTTCATACAAAACATGCCACAGTTGGCGAAAATTAGATTTAATTAATACTCAACATAAATGCTTCCTCGCTTGATGTAGCTGTTATCATGCTCGTTGTTTAATGCTTTCATATGTTACGCTCAATACAAGCTTGTATTCTGGTCAGTAAATATATTTTCCTTGAACTTTTTACAAATGAAACAAAATTTCAAATAAACATTGAACTCCCGCCGTTTATTTGCCCATTTTCACTCGCATGCGATGTACGCCCTTAACGTCGGCAAGTTTAGTGTAGGTACACACTGGCGTCAGAAGTAATCGTGACGCTGCGTCATTTCTATCTGCGTCATTTTGGCTGGCAATGCACACTTGGGTCCTATCGTCGATTTGACAAATAGTTGACAGTTGATCAAACCGTTCAACACAACTGCCCAGTATTGCCAAGGTTCTTTTTACGTTTTCCTCGCGAAACACTTTAAATTCTTCAATTTTTCACAATAAAAAATGGCAAATAACAAGCAAATATTCTTAGAAAAAACTAGAGTATCGTTAATGACCTCAAGGTTTTACTAAGAAAAATCCATCCACAACTGCAAGTTTTCAACTAAATCGAGACGAAAGAGTATAAAAACCTTGGTCCCGAAATAGTTTTATTAGTTCGAGAAATTCATGTGAATTCCTCACAATTCCTCAAAATTAAAACCCCCCACAGCATTCCTCGCATAGGCCAAAATTCCTCGCATTTTGAGGAATTCCCCACACACTGGCAATGCTGCAACTGCCTTCAATCGCATCTGACGCAAGTGACGCTGCGTCATGTGTGCACTGCCCCATATACGCCAATGAAAATGGTGGAACGCGGATAGGCGATAGCTATCTGCGTCCCACAGAACCGGCATAGGTTTCCGCGGCATGTGTGCATCGCTTCATTTGTGTATATGTACTTCTTCCTATCGGCTTCAACGTGACGCAGCGTCACGATTACTTTTGACGCCAGTGTGTACCTACACTTAGTGTTAGTATCACAACACCACTCATAAAAGTTAGCCCACCAAATTTGATGATTTTCCTCTCCTGTGTTTATTCCCTCTTTGGCGCTAATTGTATACCACTTTGACATTTAAGAAGGCACCAGCTGACCAAAAAGAAAAAGAGTGTGACTATAAATTTAAACCTTTTTGGTTTCACTCACATGTACACATCGACACTGGTATTTCTTTTCCTCTTCTCTTACTTCAATGACGGCCACTGAGTTGCAAAGAAAATTTTTGTGATTGTCAAAAGTTTTCTGGAAGGTAAGAGTGATATTTAATTTCTTTGAAATTTTTCTACAATTGTTCTGAATTTTTCCATTAGTTTATTTTGTTGACTGAGATTCTGCTGTTATTTGTATTTATTGTGCACTGGGAAAGCATACGACTTCTTTTGAGGGTAAGTCTAGAATCTTAAAATCTAGTGGGCGTAAAATAGATCTTAATTATACGAACCAGGCGCTCATTTGTAATGCTTTGCGAATTTAATATTATGTAAAGTCACAACGAAATTCGAAAACAGGCAAATTTTGGCTTCGACTTCTGCAAAATCGCTGACGGGCCAGCTTAAGTCTATGCGTTAAGTCATGAGTCGCAACAACGAAATTCGAAGTGCAAGAAAATTTCGCCCCACTGAACGTGGAAGTTCAATCCCATAGGCTGCGAACCTGTACTAGTTATGCAGACAAATTTTCCTAGAAAAAAGGAACACGATCAAGAACCAACCGAAAATGCAATAATCAAGTTAATTTAAACACGGACTAAACCACGAAACGAAAATCGGTACTATAACGAAATTTACGCGTGAACAAAAACTGCGGTTGTGCCACTTGCCAGGACGACGGCCTTCAGCGGTGTTTGCCAGGCATAGATCGAGTCACCTGCACCTTTCATACTATCGCTTAGCGCTTGCATTACCGCATGCAAAAAGAATATGTGACTTTTACCAAGCAAATTTTTCAACCAAAAATGGGAACGAATTAATTGATATAAACTTGATTCGTTAGGGACACTAGATTATTCTTTTTTTATGGTAAAAATATTTTTGAAAGTGAGGATACGAATTCAACAAGCCATCAACACTTTCCGTTTACGGTTTCAATCGCGGATTGTAATACGAATGAAATATTTCTTTTCGACATATAATTGGTTGTCTGTTCCAAACTTTTGGTAAATTGGTTTAATAATAATAAAAGTCGTGATTTTCTTTTACCAAATTTTGTTTTTGATTTTTTAAAAAAATATTTCGGTTACTATTTGCAGCCTTCTTCAGTGATATGTTCATGACTGATTCTCTCCAGGCATCTTGTCCTTATTTATATCCTTGTTAATTAAATCCCTCCTTATTTGTAAATTGTATTCCTATCTAACGTTGAGTACCAACGCACCCCGCCGGCGGGATCATGAAATTAGCCTAAAAGGCCACGCCCCGCCAGCGGGATCAAAATGCATACTTTTGCATCGCAATTGAAAACTAGTAGATACATAGAAATAGAATTTGCAAGAGCACCGCCGGCAGGATCACAATATGTTGAATGGTGGCCTCTACGGAGAGACTTTGTTTTTGTATGGTGGCACTCAACGTGTTAAATTTATCCCTACTTGTTTATTATATGCCTTATTTTTTGATTGGTGCTTAATTCTGTGTTAACGGTTTCTTATTTTCTAATTATTTTCTGGTCCAAGTATTTGAATAACCCCGAATAGCCGTTTCCTTGATCTGCGGCGACCGTTTGCCCTTGTGGATAGCGATACTTTCTTTCACATCCAGCTGTCTATTGCTTCCCACACTTTCGGTTTTCGATGTCGAATTCGTGACCCTCGCTGATGATATGTACATTTTGTTGCAGCTCTTGGATTGCATCTTATATATCCCACACTTTTCGAGTTTTCTTGTTTCGTTCTTTGCGATACCAAGTTTGTTGCTTTGCAGATTTTTTTTTGCTGGTGAAGACCAATTCTGCAGTTTTGATTCTCCGTTTTAGCTTGTTGGCGATGTCGTTGTACTTTACTTTCGGTTTCTCTTTTTCTAGATTGGATTGTGGTTGTGTCAGTTTCCTTTGTTTCTTTCTGATGAGCCTGCTGATTTCCAGTTTGTAGTAATCGTTTACTTCCCCTTTACTCATTATTTACTCCTGCTCCTTCTCTTTTGCCTGGTGATCTAGTGGCAAAGTTAGCATTCTATGTGCTAGGTGGTGAAATGTTGCCATTTTGTGCTGTCTGCTGTGGTTTGATGAGTTGGGAATCGTTCTCATAGTATTCGTTAGTTTTCTGTAGATTTCTACTTTGCTGATATTTATTTATTTATTTATTTATTCAACACATTTAACAGAACATTCCAATTATAAAATGTGGGAAAAAATAGATACAGAATAGAGACTTAAAAGATAAATTAGAGCTTAATTAAATAGAACATTTTGCAAAAGTCTTTTATAAACTACGAGGCTAGAGGAAAAAGACCCAAGCTGGTGTCTATCGTGAGTCCTGGGCAAAAGGAGAAGCGGAGAGAGATAATAGACATCCGTTCTAGCAAAAGTCAATACAAAAACATCTGTTGACCGAGAGGGTCTAGTGGATTGCCGTTGTGAAGCAAGATTATCAAAGTTCACAGCCATATAATTATTATACAGCTTGTAAAGAAAGCATATATCAAGATATGTTATGCGCGATGATAAGGAAGGTATGTTGAAAAGTGAAAGGCGTTCTTTGTAGGGTGTATAAGGTATGTTAAATTTAAAAAGGAGGAGGCGGGTAAATTTACGCTGGACAGATTCAATAAGGTTAATATGAGATTCAAAATAAGGAGACCAAATTTGGGATGCGTATTCCAGTATAGAGCGAACAATACTTACAAACAAATGGACTGCCGAGTGTGGATTGGAAAAATAAGAGAATGTCTTAAGACAAACCCCGACAGTTTTGAAGATATGGAGACAATATCACGAATGTGAGCGTCAAACTTTAGTTTAGGATCGAAGATGACACCAAGGTCTTTCACTTGGTCAACCTTTTTTTAAAGGAACAGAGTCGATAACATACGCAAAGGAGATTGGAGAGGTTTTAATGGAGAAGGTCAAAGTGTGGCACTTAGGAATGTTAAGCGTGAGAGAATTAGCTTGGCACCAGAAACTCAGTGAGTTTAGATCATCTTGAAGTGCTTCAGAGTCTTCAAGATTACCAATCACTCTAAATATCTTTGGATCATCTGCATAAAGAAGGCAGGAATATTTAAATAAAAGAGGAAGATCATTTATGTAAAGACTAAAAAGAAGAGGACCCAGAATGGAACCTTGTGGTACACCCGATTGAGGATAAAAGGGATTAGAACGCGTACCTAAAACTGAAACTTGGGAAATTCTTGAAGACAAATAGGAAGACAGCCATAATAGAAGGGAATCAGAAATGCCTAAGTGCTCCAGCTTGCGACATAGAATTAGGTGATCAATAGTGTCGAAAGCCTTAGAAAAATCGGTATAAATGCTATGAACCTGTAACTGATTATCGAGCGATGAAGCAACAGCGTTAGAAAAGACGAGTAGGTTTGAAGTTGTGGAACGGTTAGGGAGGAAACCATGTTGCTCAGGAACAATAACATGCCCTAAGGCCGTATTGAGATGTATGTGAACTAAACGCTCAAGAATTTTAAGAAAGGCAGATAAGAGAGAAATAGGGCGATAGTTCGCCACGGAAGAAGGATCACCAGATTTGAGAATCGGAAGAATGTTGGCTGCCCCCCAACACTGTGGAAAAACTCCAGAGGATAAGCTCAAATTAAAGATGAAGGCGAGAGGAGTACACAGGGAAGAGGATAAGAATTTAATGAAAAAATTAGGAATGCCATCAGGACCTGGACCAACATTGGGATCCAAGGAATCAATAACAGATTTCACCAAGAGAGGGTCAATAACTATGGACGATATCACCGAGTTTTGAGAACTCATGCTGGGAAAAAAGTATGAGGGCAAGGAAGACGAAAAAGTTGATGAAAAGTATGAGGCAAAGAGGTTGTTGATGTCAACAGGAGAAGAGGCATATCTATTGTCCCAATGCATGGAACTAGGAATAGATGAAGAGGATCGAAGGGATCTGATGTACAACCAGAACGGTTTAGGATGATTGGAGAGCAATGAGCTCTCAATGGAACCGTGGTAAGAGCGAATAGCTTGCTGTATCTTTTGCTTAGCAGTAGACCGAAGCTTTCGAAATGTTGATAGCGTTTCAAGAGTATTACACACTTTCATCTGTTTACGGGCTCTATCTTTCAGCTTGATAGCATCTAGAACCGATTTGGTGAGCCAAGGAGGATCCGTTTTTTTTGGAGGGACGGTAAAATGGAGTAAAGTGAGAGATAAGATTCGACAAAATTTTATAGAAATTGGCTACAGCATCGTCACAATTGAGAGCAGAAAGAAGTTCAGTCCAGTCTAACGAGGATAACTCAAGGGACAAAGAAGCGTAGTCAGATTTATGTAAATTATAAGTAGGGGGAAAGTGAAAGGAATGAGGCCTGGAGATAGGAGGTGAAAGCACAATATTGAAGGGGGGATGATGAAGATCGATAGGAACATAAGGAAATTCATTTGCGGACAGCGTAACAAGTTGAGGAGGTAGATTAATTAAAGCAAGGTCTAATAAACCATTTATATTAAATATTGAATTGTATTGGAGTAGAGAAAAGTGGGAAAGAAATGAAGAAAAGAGAATGGAGAGTGCATTTGAGGAATTAGTATTAGAAGAAAGGCTACACGGCCACTCAACTGACGGACAGTTGAAATCACCACAGATAACAAGACTAGAAGAGTGGTTGAGGGAGCAGATGAAGGTTGAGACTTCATCAAAAAAAAATTCAAAAACAGATAAATGGGAGTTACAAGGGATGTAGACAGAGCCAACTAATATATGCGAATGCGATGAAGTTGACACCTTCACGAAGATAGTTTCAACGGGAGGGGAAGGATTAAATTGCAGGTAAGGAGAAGACTGGAGAGACTTGCTAATAGCAACTAGAACGCCACCACCATCAGATTTAGCCGAACGAGAACGGTCACGATCACGACGGTAGAAAATATGTTCAGTAGAAAGTTCAGCGTTAGCAATTGAGCTATTTAACCAAGTCTCTGTAAGGCATATGATATTGTGACCCGAGAGAAAAGCAGAAGTTTTGAAATCCTCAAGCTTGGATCTTAGCCCACGAACATTTTGATAGTAAATATTAAGACTAGGAAAAGATCTAACGTTGGTTATAGTTGCCGGAGAGTTCATAGAGTTTGTCACTGTTCCATGCCGTATGATCCTTAGGCTACTACAGAAGCAACGACTCGCAACCCAGGACAGGCAGATGTAGCAGGAACAGCGTGAATGCTCAGCATCTCCGGTAAGTTGAGAGTAGGAGGAGTTGTTGTGTCACTATCTGCACCATGGGTTTCAGCTGGAGCAGACTGCTGTATTACAGGCACTGATAGAGTTGGTGGTGGAATTATTGTTGCTGATGACATCCCGGAAATAACATCGAGTCGCTGGTTTAAAGTTACTAGAGATGTAGAATGCTGGTTCAATATGCGCATAACATCGCATAGCGACGTGTTTTTACAGGTATCGCAACGATACATAATGTTTTTAGGGTGCTTTGCCTGAATTTCAATAAAAATTGACATGATATTGATGCATTTAGCATGAAATGAGTTCCCACAGTACCCATCACAGTATATGAACTTAGAGCGAGTTGTTTCGGGAAGTTTGCATACGAAGCACGTAGGACCATATGGAGGCGAGTCGAGGGCCATGATTCAAAGGTTTAAAAATATGATAATATTAACACCATGAAGAACAAAATTGCCTACTTATCGGTTAAAAAAAACACAAGAGTATTTCTATTCGTGGTTCAAACCGAAATTTCCATAATAAAGTTTAAAAGTAGAGATGAGCTTCAAGAGCCGTTATCCTTTGTAAAAATCTGATAGATCGATCAAAGGGCGCTTTTCACTGTCACTAAGGTGAGAAGATGAGCTTCAAGAGCAATTATCCTTTGTAAAAGTCTGATAGTTCGAACAAAAGGCGCTCTAATGATTATAAAAGACTTAAATCCACTGACACTAAGGTGAGAAGGGATGAGCCGACCGCGAAAAATCACACACGATAGCCAGCGAGAACACAGGAAGCAGTTGGATTAGCGATGTTCGGAATAAACACACGTTAATTTCAGAAATAGCAAAGTAGCGAAACAAGAACACGTCGAGTTCTGAATGCGAGATATACAGGTGATGATGGGCAAAGGCAATAAACCAGGGTGACGCCCATTGTATCGAGTCATAAATGTTATGGTGGTCAATTATTCAACACCATAGCATTCATGGCCACGTTGGGCGCCACCCTGGTTTATTGCTTTTTGCCGACTTGGCTTTGAGACATGAAGAGAAAGCAATGTTGATTCGAAGAACAAAGGATGGTCCTACCATTAGCTATAATTTTGCTTCGATTACTACAGTTTTTAAGACTATCCGTTCAACAATGAGTTTCTTGTATAATTTGCATATATAAATGATCGAACAATTTGCTGATTTCTCAAAATAAATGTTTTTGCAGTTGAACATTGCTGATTTACCTTTAAATAATTACACCCACGAATATTGAAAAGAACAGTACCCACCGGTGATCGAACACACGACGACGACAATTATTCAAAAAGAAAAACAATACCCAGACGGGAATCGAACACACGACCCCATGATCGCTAGCTAGTAGTTCTGCTACCTACCCTGCACCGCTTCTGCCAGATGTAAAAACTTAATAATGCATTAGCGACGCTAAAAACTTTAAGGACGTTTTTCTCAAAAACGGAGGAGTGTTGCGCTCTAATATTTTAAGGATCGAATATCCTTGACGTCTTCTACTTATGTGCTAAATTTCGTTCAAATCTGAGATTCCATAACCTGAGCCTCTCCTAGTTAGTAGCAATATTTACGTCTTCAATCTTTCGCATTTTAATGCGAAATGAAATTGATAATAATAAGTGCGTGAGCCGAAAGAAAAATTAAAGGATTTGTATTATAAACGAATTCTATTCGTATTTCAAACGAAAAAAAGAAACACTCGAAATTGGTGGCCAAAAATTTCATTAAATTTTAATTTAGAGCTTCCTGCTTCAAAATTTTAAGCGCAATTGAACCAGGATTGTGTTCACATGAATATATCGGCATCTATCATTCCGTAAGTAATTGCTTTGAGAAAAACTAGTTAAAATATTTACAAGCACGGTCTTGACCATAATAAAGCAAAGCAAAGGATTTGGCTTATCGTAAATTTAAGTTTTTTTTTTCAACCCTTAAATATAGGTAATTTGCTTATTTTTAGATAGTCTGCAAATTCTCCGTTTCTGGTCGGCGCATTTATTAATTTAGTGTGTCCGCAATGTATTCTTTTATTAATTTCATTTCATCATCAGAGATTCCATCAGGCCCTGGCGCTGTGTGGGTTTTTAACGAATCAATTACTTCGATAACTTATTTCCGATTGGCCAGTCCAAATAAAAAGAAACTTATAGATATTTTGTTCGGAAGCCTCTAAATCAGGCAATTCTGATATAATTCTGTGTCCAATAGTCGAGAAAAGGTTGTTCAACACGTCAGCAATTTCAACCGGATCTGTGAAATCGCCGCCCAAATGGTATCTCATCTGCAGTATTTATATTATTGTTGTTTTCTTATTTTATCAGAACATTACCTACAATATTCCAGAGTTTATGTTAATTATTGGAGCCTTACTCGAATATTTTTGCATAATAATTATGCTTAGCGCTTTTAATTCTATTGCAATCATTTTTGATGTCTTGGTAGTTCAGTAGTTTCAGCTTATTCATGGGATCCTTCAATAAAAAATTTTTTAAAAAAATTTTGTAGAAGAATAAGCGGGCTTCAGACAATGTTGTTTTAAAAAATGTATTCTAAAATTCGGGAAAAAGCAGCTTCCCGCAAGGAAACCCCTTGACATCCACTCTAAACCCAACCGAAAACAATGTTTAAATATTGAATTTTTCATAGAATTTGCTTTAATTTATAAGTGTTTACATATTTGATCAGATAGGTAATTTTCTTAACTTTATATTATTTGAGGTGAATTAATCCCACTCAATATATAATGGAAATGTTTTCAAAATTAATGACACTTAAAGCATTTGTGTGTTTTATACGATTAGTATAAGCTACATTTTCTTTTATTGTATACGGTTTTAAAAAAATGGACCTCATTTTAAAAAGTGTTAGCGCAATTATCATGAATATATGTATTTTCGAAAAGACAGGAAAGATGTCAGATGAAGCCTTTAAATCAGCGAGTTCTATCTATGAATTTAACGTCAAGGATAATTCTGGAAATGATGTAAAACTAGACAAATACAAAGGGCATCCAGTTCTGATAGTAAATATTGCGTCACGGTGTGGTTTAACTAAATCAAATTATCAAAAGCTCACTGAGTTGAATCAAAAATATCACAATAAAGGATTAAGGATACTGTCTTTCCCATGTAATCAATTCGGGGGACAAATGCCACAGTCAAACGGAGAAGAAATGTTGTGTCACCTTAGGGAAGCAAACGCAGATGTTGGAGATATTTTCCAAAAAGTTAAAACAAAATTCTGAGTGAAGATTCTTTTTATTTATATTTCTTTCATCAGGTGAACGTCAATGGAAATAATGCCGAACCATTATATAAATATTTAAAACACAAGCAAGGTGGTACGTTAGGAGATGCAATCAAATGGAACTTCACCAAGTTTCTAGTCGATAAGCTCGGGCAACCTGTGAAGCGCTACGCACCTACTGTTGATCCTATGGATATCGGGAAAGATATTGAGCAATATTTGTAAATCAATTGAATTTGATTATGTGTGCAAATACGTGTAATCATATTTAGATGGTATTTTCGGATTACAAAAAACGACAAATCGATGCGGTAATCAAACAGAACCTAAATGAAAACTTCAGGCTCAAATTATGGGCGTCATAAAATATCATATTTATCGCAAAGAAAACTTATTTTCAATTAATTTCATCATTGTTTAAAATTGTACAAATTTCGTCCACTAGTCAACAGCTGATTGTAAAACTGAAATATTGCTGCACACAAAACGCTATTTCATACGCCAGATTTCGAAAACTGCATACAGCCTGTCCACATGAAGGATCTCTGCTAGATAGTTTGGGATTGGAATTTCCTTCAGTTTCGGCTCATTGGGATGCCTGTCGTACGATATCACAGAATTTCACACATGTTTTGATTTGCGTGGTCATATGAGGGAGTAAAATGCATCCAGCATTTGGTCCCGATTCTAGTGGTTTCGGTTAGTTTTTTCAATCATTTTATTACCTTTCCTGGACTTGCGATAAATCTGCTGAAACGATCTTTATTATTCTAGCAGTTTCAGGCCATGCAATATGCTTAGTTTTTCTTTAAGGTACTTGTCAGTTTTTCCTTTGCTATAAATTGCAGCCTTATATAATGTTAGTGCTCTCCTAGATGTCGGTTCATAAGGGTTCCTTTCCATCGGAAATGATAATTTAATTTTAAAAAGTGATTAATCTGTGTTATCCTGATAGTCACTGTCACTGTGATGTAAGTATATTTGCGTCCACCTTTAGTCTCGATGAAGCATTAGCGACCTGATTGAAATATATTCCATGCGATCCATTTGTTCAATTTGTTGCTAGTGTTTTTATTACTTTTGCTGAATGTAAAAGGTTGATTGACCGTAGAGATAGTTTCTTCAATTCTTCTGAACTATCGCTAACATTTCTTTTTTATTTGTAGCGTAGTCCTTCTCGTTTTAACTGGGAAAACTTCGTCTGAACGTTATGTGCCTGTCTGCCAGTTTCTCCTTGAAAAAGTACCGTGTGCATTGCACAATCTGAAGCATTAATAATGAGGATGAATGGTTTCAGTTATTATTTTTGTCTTGGGTATTTCTTTCTTTATCTTAAATTGATAAAATTCCGACGTGAGGTCAATTATTGTGAAAACTTCGAGTTTCCCAAACTAGCCACTATACTGCATATATCTGTTGAAGTTGGAAACTGCTGTAGCGTTTAATCTCTTCAATTAAAATACCGGTACTTCAGATTTAAGATGGTATACATATTCTGTCATTCAGAAGCTGGGTTTTTTCCTCTGCTCTTATGTTAGCTAAGATTTCATTAAAATTGGCCCATTAGAGTTAATCATTCCACAGGTGTTTACTGGTTCAAACAGTTTATTGTGACTCTGGATACTATTTTTTAAAATTTCCTCGGGCTTTTGGATTAAGATGGTGTCTCTTATTAAATGTTATTGACTTAGACTTTCACTTTCAAGGGAGGTTCTTGTTCTGTCTATTACCGCTTCAAGTGATTACAGAGTGTCATCCTTAATTATTTCGTCTTTGGGCGAAGATGTTTGCCAATTTTGCTTTTGAAAAAAAAAATCCTGAAATTTTATTTCTATACTTCCTGCTGCCGGTTGTATTGTAAATTTTTCACTTCTTGGTTTGGCGTTTCTCGAAAGTTTCGGTTTCCCGAAGTCTTTTTGAGTGCCTGCATCTATTTAAATTTTTAGAATATTTCTATCCTTGGGAGTGTACTCTAGGTATAAAACGCTAGGGGAGCTTCTGTCGTAAAATTAACGGCTTATTTGAATGAATTGAAAACTTTAGATCTGCTGTCGTAGTTCCTGCTGAATTTATCTTTTGCTTGATTTATCGCTAATTTTAAATAAACTTTCAGCCATGAAAATGAGCCACGATTGCCTTACAAGTTTCACCCAAGGCACTGGATACCTTTGTCAGAGAACACAGATACGACTTACCCCGTGGGCATAAAAGAACCTGTGGATTTCCCACAAGCTTTATCATTGTGTCTAAAACTAGAAAATTTGAATTACAGGACTCGGCATGCGAAAAACAGCAAGCAAGCTGGACTGGTTCCTCCTTCGCCACCAAATAAAGGACTGACCCATCGTCAGTACGAAAAGCGTCATCAGCACGAAACTGCAAATGACGGGGTGACACACATGTTTTCGTCATTGGTGCTGCCATTATCATTCGGTCGTTGGTGTCGTTTTGATGGCAAACCATAGAAGAAAGAGTAGAGGAAGCGAAGTATCCGTGTACGTGAATATATGTGAGTGAGGCAAGTTTCGTTTTTGTCTTTTTGTGGCACTCTTGTTCTTTTTGTCGTGCAGTTGCAACTTGGACTGTCAATTGAACGCGGGAAAAAGTGAAATTGCTTATTTGTGCGGTAAAATAAGTATTTGATCACTAAAAAACAATTTAGATTTGTTTGCAAACTATTGTTCAGTGACTGTGAGTGGAAAAGTGTGGAAAAACTAGTGCAATATACAAGGTGCATCTAATTTTGATAAGTGTTCAGTGATTAGTTGCAGCAATGATACCCGGCGCCGGCGAATAGGATTGTCATTTCATCGGTAAGTGTTGAAGGAGTAAACAAAACGCTAAATATGTGACTTTTCCATTCAAAATTGGAATTTTCTCCAATGAAAAATATTTTGTTTACACCAATTTGTCCGCCATGTTTCAGTTGCATCTTCGTTCCAAGGGCGGAGTGTAATGAAAGGGGCACATGTTTTCTTCTACAAATTGTTTGATAAAATGAACTGTTTATTAATGTGCGAAAATTTTCAGGTTTCCAAAAAATGAAATGGCTAAGACGCTGTGGATGTGTGCTATCGGACGAGAAGACATGGCAGTTAACTCGAACACAGTTGTTTGTTCTGACCACTTTCGTAGCAAGGATCTGATTGCCCAAGGTCAGAGAGCATTGCTGTTTGATGGAGCCGTACCAGCAATAAAGCTTCAGACGGTAAGTATCATAAATTGAACATTTGAACATGTTTCATTTTTTCGTTTTATAGATTTCTTCGGCTTCTTAGAAAAATTATAATTTTTCACTAAAAATAACTTTTACAGAAGCACATGAAATTTCTTACAGATTCATTCTATGAGGATATATGTAATAAATTCAATGAGGAAAGTTGGATTCTTAGGTCTTGTTACTGATCTTCGTAATATTGATATTTTGTACGAAAGATTCATAAAAACAAATTTGTTAAGGTTCATCCCCATGTACAAATTAAATCAAGACCATATTGAGCTATTTTTTTCCTCAATTCGGGCAGGGCTTGGCTATAATAATCCAACAGTGCGCCAATTCACAGCCCGTTATAAAAGGCTTCTGTTTCGTTGTGAGTTACGGGATGGAGGAATAGGAAATTGCCTTCCGCTGGAACAAATAGCTATCCTGAATGCAGACAGGTGTAACCATTTGGATGAAATAAATCATACTATTGCGAAAACCCACCTAATTGAGCAATCAAAGATCCCAGATATTTCTAATCTTGACAGTGAGTTTTTAAGGGATCATGACTATGTTGCGAATCCGTCACGACTGTCTCAATATGCTGATTATGTTATAGAGTACATTTCTGGATTTGTCGTTTTTAAACTGTGCAAAGTTTTACAATGCGATGAATGTATTTCAGCATTACAAGAAGACATTTCTCATCGGTCTCTTATCAATTATAAAAGTAGAGGATTACTTAAAGTACCATCAAGCAGCAGTGTTCTAATTTGCCGGCAAACAGAAAAAGAACTTCGCACAACAGTGCATTTTTCAAGGAACGTTTTAGGAAAAAAACGATTTGATCAGATATCACTAGCCGTGCAAACTTATTGTATTGGAAAAGATCTGTTCGATGATCATTCGGCACATATGGTTAACACTCTCCACTATAGGTCGCTTATTAAGCTAATAACAGAAAAATATCTTCAAACAAGATTTTTCTACATTGCCAAAAAAGAGTCTGAGGCAATGTCTGTACGCCAGCAACTAACAAAATATATTCATTTTAATGGAATGTGAGCCCTTATAATAATTATAATTGAACCACCTTTGAACTTTCATTTAAAAACAATATACCTGATTTAAGTCAGCTAAACCGTAACTCCGCCGAAGCCGGTCCCAAGCCCGTGAACTTCAGTCTTGAGTTCAGTGTATGCAATGTGATTTTGATAAATTCGAAAATTCAAATAAATTACCAGATTTTACTTAGGTTTTCCGGATAGTTTGAAAATACGCCTGGAAAATAAAAAAATAACAGCAACGAGAAATATATCATGGCATAACAAAATATAACTTTTTAAATTTTTCATGAGCATAGATGCATCAAACTTGATGATGAATAATCAAGAAAATCGCATTGCGTTACACAACTATAGACATAAAGAAAGGAGGAGGGGGTTCAATAGTATTTTTATTTACTTTTTACTTCTCTTTGATGATTTTCGGTATTATTTTACACATCATTCACAATATCAGAATTGCGAACCCAATGTCCTTTCTTTTATTTTTGTAAACCCACTCGTAGCTATCAATGGCACCATAGAAACAAATATCGTAAAACATTCACTGCAAAATTCAGCTTGGACATAAAGTTATTAAGTATGCAAAAATTAGTATCAAATTAAAAATATTTTTAACCTCTCAAACATTGGGTAAAGTACCTCATCCCAGTATCAAGGTTTAATGAAATATTATACATATGTTTCAACGAAGGTAAACAGCACATAAAATATATCTCTGCTAAATGATTCAAAAGAATATTCAAATCTCCCTCCACCCGAAAAAAACTCGTTCTACGCATTTGACTGTTCCAGCTGGGTCGGTGAGTACAACTACACTTAAGTATTTTGCCTCAATAATTTTGTTGAACACCGCTTCCTCTAGTCTTTCTTCATTGTGGCAAACGTCAACTGTCCGCGATGGCACGTCAGATCTGGTTCGAAGCTGATATAAATAATGTCAAATTCTATTCACGGCAGATGGTTTCTCATTATTCTACCCAAACATAGATGGCAGTTTTTCGTACTTATCGAGATAAGTACGGTCTTTTTTCGTGCTTATCTCACTGTTATTATAGCGTTGACACACTGACTCATCATCAGTACGAAAAGCGTCATCAGCACGAAACTGCAAATGACGGGGTGACACACATGTTTTCGTCATTGGTGCTGTCATTATCATTCGGTCGTTGGTGTCGTTTTGATGACAAACGTCAACTGTCCGCGATGGCACGTCAGATTTGGTTCGAAGCTGATATAAATAATGTCAAATTCTATTCACGGCAGATGGTTTCTCATTATTCTACCCAAACATAGATGGCAGTTTTTCGTACTTATCGAGATAAGTACGGTCTTTTTTCGTGCTTATCTCACTGTCATTATAGCGTTGACACACTGATTCATCATCAGTACGAAAAGTGTCATCAGCACGAACCTGCAAATGACGGGGTGACACACATGTTTTCGTCATTGGTGCTGCCATTATCATTCGGTCGTTGGTGTCGTTTTGATGACAAACGTCAACTGTCCGCGATGGCACGTCAGATTTGGTTCGAAGCTGATATAAATAATGTCAAATTCTATTCACGGCAGATGGTTTCTCATTCTACCCAAACATAGATGGCAGCTTTTCGTACTTATCGAGATAAGTATGGTCTTTTTTCGTGCTTATCTCACTGTCATTATGATGGGGTTTTTTGTGCTGATGATGGTTTTCGTACTGATGATGGGTCAGTGTGTCAACGCTATTATGATGGGGTTTTTCGTGCTGATGATGCTTTTCGTCCTGATAATGGGTCAATGTGTCAACGCTATAAAGATGTGAAATCATTCTCCATCTTTTCATAATCCTAGAGTTCCACAGAGGCCACAATTTCATAAGCACGTAAAATATCCAATGCTGTACTGTACTCTACTTAAGCGCTAAATTATCAAAATATACCAAAAATAGGAAGGCTAATTTTTCCCACCCAAAGATTACAGGAACACAATCGAGCTACAGGAAATGTACCCAACAAATAACAATCATTACTTTACAGCCACAAACTGAAGATACTTGGGGTTTTCCTTGAACAATATATTGACTCTGAACTTAAATGGCACTGAACAGGCGGAGCATGGTGATGATTTTCAGATCTATGAGCTTTTCGCTCCCGTATTTTGGATTTACAGCGAAACTCCTAATCAATATCGAATCCAATAAAAACTATATACAATCACAATTTATTGTAATCGCCTCAAAAATCGAAATTTTCAACATAACTTTACGTTTTGAGGTCTTTAGAGTATATTTTAAGTGTTTTTAGAAAGAAGTATGTATGTGTGCGCGTGTGTTCGCAGACAGTTTTTCTACGAGCATAACTCACGTAAACAAAGTCGTATTCGTTAAGGTGTCAGTCGAAGCGCCATTGCAATGTTAAGAGCTGATTAGCTTTTGGGAAACTTCGGTCGGCGGGTTTGTTGTTTTGCCCCTTTGAAGGTCATTTCTGTCATGCGCTATATCTCGCGAACCAAACATACGATTTGCATCATTAAGGTGTCAATCGACGTGTATTAACATTTGTGTGAATCTATCAGATTTTGAACAAAAAATCGTTTGAGCCTTTTTTTAATTTAGGAAAACAAGTGCAAAAAATTAAGGTTTTTTTCATAAACAATAAATTTATAGTCTGATTTGCAAAACGCAGTGATCAATGTTTCCAAAATTATATACTCCAAACAGTTTAAAAAATACCAGAAAAATTTTTTCTATATGGAAACATCAAATAAAATTAGAAAAAAATGGTCTTTTAATTCAAAATTAGTACTTTGTTAGGTAGCCCTTTGATTTCAGAACACTTAAGTCTCTGCGGCATCGAATGTACCAACTTAACTGCTAAGTCCTTGATTACTTTATCCCATTTCTCTTGCAAATGCTTTTTCAGCATTTCTTTATTTCAAATGTTGCATTTTGACAATGAACGTTTCAACTCCCCCATAAATGTTCCATGCGGTTCAAGTCGGGAGACTGGGGAGGTATCTCAAGTCTTGCAGGCACATTATAAAGGATCCATTCCTTTACAATCATGGTACAATGCTTTGGATCGTTGTCTTGTTGGAAGATGTAGCTATTCAACAAACTCAATTTTTCTGCACTGACTAAGATTATTTTTTAGAATGTTCAAATAAACAAATTAATCCATAGTGCCTTCTATAAAATGAAGCTTGCCCACCCCAGCTGCCGCCGTACACCCCCACACCATTACCAAACCTCCGCCGAATTTAACTGTAGGGTGCAAGTTTTCTTTTTTGTAGTCTTGTCCTAGTTTTCTCCACACACGCTTTCTTTGAGATGAATTAAATATTTCAAACTTGTACTCATCACTAAACAAAACGTTTTCCCTAAAGGCTTCCGGCTCATTCACATGCTTTCTCGCGAATTTAACTCTTTTGTGCTTATTTATCTTGCTTATCCACGGCTTTTTTCGAGCAATTCGACCATGAAAACCATATTGTCTTATTGTTCGTCGAACAATTTCAACACAAAAACTTTTTTGTATTGTGTCCTGAATGTCTGCACATATCTCTCTCGCACTAATTTCTTAATATTCCCGTTCATTTTTCTCGGATAAAATTTTTGGTCTGCCTGTGCGTGGCTTATTTATCAAAGTTTCTTCGGTTTTGTACTTTTTTATAATACTTTTTACTGTACTTCGAGGTATGTTCAACTCACTTCCAATTTTCCTCTAAAACCCCTTTTTAAAGAAGGAAATAATTAAATTTCTTTCGGTTGAATTTCTTTCACGCACTTTTGAAACTCGAATTAAAGATTCGCGCCGGTTGCTTCGCAAATAACTTGCTTCGCTACAAGTTTTAGACAAATACATAAGTGTGCAAGAAAATATTCCTTGAGTTACCCTATTTTCTATGAAAAGTTAGTATATGGGTCAGTACTTTTGTGCGTTTCATTCTATACATTGCACGGAAATATTTTTTTTCTCGTTTATGAAAATAATACTTCGTGTTTGAATGTACTACGTTTCAAAGTATTAGAATTTATCGCATCTCTTGGTAGTTTTTTTTATTTCCTACATTACTATTAAATGAACAAAACTGATCGAGTTTCTTTGGTGTTATATGTGGGCTAATACTTTTGTGATCATCTGTATTTTCTTCCTATCCCGCGCCCTAAACAAAATTGAAGACAGGTATGCTTTCAGTGAAAAAAATCTGACGGTTCAAAAAAAGTAAAAATATATACGGATCACCAGCCAAATAACACGATGGAAAGTAGTCCCAGAAGAATACAACCTTGAATGAAAGTACAAGTTGGGAAGGTCAATGTCGTCGCCGATTCACTCTTAAGATAAGGTGACCAGATTTTTAGATGGGCCAAGCGGGACAACTCTGAAGGAGGCGGGGGGAGGTATCAACAAAAGTTTTCATAAAGAATAAAAACAATATCGTTATATTTTTTTATTTTTAACATAAGTACAATTTATAAATGTAAAAAAATATATAATATTTTATTCCTTGACATATTTTTAATTTGACTGAATTTGTTTCGGCAGATTGTTGTCATTTTTTAAAATATTGTAAAAATCTTCAAATTATATTTGACACATAAAATGGCTTTCAAAGTTTCAACACTTAATTATGATTTTTCTGATGTCCACACTTAATTTACTGTAGACAAAACGCGTTCAGTCGCAGCGTTAGTTCCAAGTTAAGATAGTGCATATTCTACAATTTTCAATACATTATTGTATGGAACATAGTTTGTTTCCAAATGATGAAATATTTCTAACCATTTGTTTTCTACTGTGATTTTTCTGATGCCCAATATTTAAGCTTTTCTTTATCAATATTTTTTTTTACTAATGACGCTTCATTAAAAAGATCATTTTCGGAAATATTACTATTTGGGAATTTTTGAGAAATATAATCAAATGATTTTGGCACATCGTTCCAATTAAGTTCTGGTTTTAATGTAACCCAACGAAAATGATCAATATCATTATATTGTACCGTCCAGTGTTCCAAATAATCTTTGCAGTTACTATAAAACTTTTTGACATGGCTCCTGGTACCTTGACGATTTATTGCACCTTGCTCTTCAAGCTATACTATTGCGGATAGTTAACGGTAGAAAATTATTTTCTAACCTCTCTTGACATTGACATTTTAAATTGTTAACTTCATTTGCTACTTCGGTTGCCAATATTTTGTCACCTTCAATAAGTTTTATAATGTTTTGAAAAAGAGCAGCTTGATTTTGTAGAAACTAGTTAAATTTTTGAAGGTTCTCTTTCAAACAACTTTTCTAAAATTCTAGGACATTTGTCCTTTGATAAAAAGTAGGATTTTAAAGGATCATACATTTTCAAAATTCTTTCGATAGCTGGCAGAAGAGCTAACCAACGCGTTATACTGTATCCTAGTATTTTCTGATGTTCAACTCCCGCAGTTTCACAAAATTCTTTGAGCATTTCAACGCGTACAGTGTACATATAAAAAATAAGAATATATTTTAACAACAATATTTTTCACATCTACGGGTAACAAGTCAGCAGCTGTTTGAATAGCGTTATGTATTATATGCGCTGCACACCCAACACGAATAATATTTTGATTCAGATCTTTCTTTAATTTATAAAAAATATTATTTGTACCTCTCCTCGCTTCTCCTCCGAAATTTGTATTCCAGTTGTCTGCACAATATTGAATAATTTTTCGTTTTAAATAATTTTTTTCCAAAATATCAATAATGGAACTCAAAGTTATTTCAGAAGTTTCACCGGACAAAGAAATAAAATCTAAAATTCTAATTTTTATTCCATTTTATGAATCAATATATCTTATAATGGTTGGAAATAATTTCATTTTTTTTATGATGCATCAGAATATATGGATACAAAATTATTTTTTTGTAAATTTTTGTTTAGGTCTGAAAATGCATATGGGGAAAGCACATGATATACAATTGCCTCGGCCTTTGTTCTAGCACAGGTAAATTTTTTATTAAATAGCTTTCTGACAACTTGTGATGTACAATCCATAGATCTCAAGGAATGATTGCGATTAACAGCATTAAAAGACATAAGTCCTTCTGCTAATGCGAAATTCTTTTCTTCATCTTCTTAAGTTAAGAAAAAAAATCCAGCATTTTGGAAGATGATGCAGCAGTGTTTAAACATCTTTTATGTTTCTGTGTCTCCAAATGCTTTGAAATATGATTCTTCCCGCCGTGCAAAATATTAAATTCACCATTACATGTCTCACATTTTACTATATAATCGTTTTTAGATTTTTTAATAAAATGAAATTCACTTCTTAAATCATCGTTGAATTTACATTCTCTTTTCTTACTCATTTTGTTAAAAATTTAAAAATTTAAATCAAATTATAAATTATTATATACACAAAAACACGCAAGTAACAATTCGATTTTTTAAATCGTCAAGCGTATAATTGTATGCTTTGATTCTTAAAGATAAACTCAAATTTTAAATTAATTTGTGATTATCTAACTGTTCTTTAGTAAACTACAATATTATAAGTCTATGAAAATTAAAAAAATACTAAAATGTTATAAACACATAAAGTAAAAATATTCGTTTCACATCGGCAAAATTTGCCAATTTAATTTGCACTAAACATAATTTACATGAACATATTTTATTGTTGTTTATAACGAAATTAGTTTGATTGACTTAAAATATTTGCAAAATTTTATTCGTATGTTTCTTTCTAAAATTTCTTTTAAGGTTAAGGTCGGTGATATACTTTTTGTCATCAATATAAATATGAAGACTACGAGTATTTTAACGTAAGTTTAAGAAAATTTATGTATTTATGAAATATATAAACTAACAACTTACCTTAATTTTCTATGGTAAGTAGCAGATTTGTAATATTTATTTGTTTAATTAGCTTGCTAGCACGCAGTACCAATACGAAGTATATCATCTGAGAGACAATTACAATGTAACTGGGTAGCAAAAGCAATATGTTAGTCGTCGTAGCCCGTAGGATTCTTAGAACGCAAAACAAATTGAAGGTTTCTTAGAACGCAAAACAAATATTTTCATAAAAGTCGGGACTTTTGAAAAACGTCGCGGGACAAATTATGAAAACTCGGGACTGTCCCGCCAGAAGCGGGACGTCTGGTCACCTTATCTCAAGACCACCTGAATCTCAAATCAATTCAATGACTCCACCACAGTATACAAGTTAATAAATTTTAAACGCAGCAAGTCTTTAAAAAACATATTTAGGGGTGAGCCCGTTATTTGTTTTTCAAAGTACTGCTAAAAACTAACTTAGACTCATGGTACAATTAACTCTACAACTACGGAAAAATCGATGTGCCAGCAAAGATCGTGGAGTTGCATCGATCCACTTATGAAAACAATGCAATCGTTGCGTAAGCATTATTTGGTGGCTCGTACAGCCACTTAGGGAAACAACGCAATCATAGCGTCAGCATAAATTTGTGGCGCATTTTGTTTAGGTGTTAACTCGCTCACTTTTAAGTTCGATGGTCCTTCATTTGTCAAAAGAACTGAATGTCGTTGAATCTTAACTTCGTAGTTCTTGGCCGTAGATCTGATATCGGAGATGAGGATAGTGTTGGAACAGGTGGTGGTAGTTTCGGAACTTGCTGCACCTTTAGTACTGATGGTAGACCTGGTGCGATCTCTTCGACTGTTGAAATGTGCGCGTTACTGGTTCTGCTGCAGATGGCTATAAGGCTTCTCATTAAATTCGGTATGCAAGAGGTGTTGTTGATATCCGTAATTTCGTACAGTTTATAAATACTTAAATTTTTTACAATTTCCAATTACGCCAAATATTTGTTCATTGCTTTTCAAAATTTCACTAAATTGGATGTTATTGATAATATGATTCTTTTTTACTGGTTTAATGAATAGTAATTGAAACTAGTTGTTAATGGAATATAAATGACATACAATAAGAATGACATGTTTGTATTGTTTTTATTTTAGCAAAATCTAAAGCCTCTTCTATTGTGGAGTATGGTAGTAGTTCTCCGTCTAAAATATCCGTAGCTAATTTTATTTCTGTTTTGGATAATATTATTGAGTTTATTATTCCTAATTTTGCCCAATGGATGGCGAGGTTTATATTTTTTAATCCTTCTATTAATGATAATTTAAATTGAATATCCAGTATCATCTCGTAATTTGTTTGAATATTTGCTTTAAACAATTTTTGAATTTGGTTTGCTATTTTCGTAGTATTATTTATTCTTTCATTATAAATTCTGTTTATTACAACTTGTCGATTATTGCCATCTAACATATTATTGATTTTGGCTTTAATAGTAAAAAAATATTCGTGGTCTGGATTACCTGCAATCCATTTCCATGTGGTACCGATAAAATCAAGTGACCTTTTAATTTTTCGCGGTTTTAGATTACGAATAAGATTTTCGATTTGCTGAAGCTCGTAGGATAGGTGCGATGAAAAGGAATAGTGTCTAACTTCCGAGAGATCACGAACAGGTTCGATTTTGACGTTGACTATGTTTGCCAGAGTTCTGAAAGAAAAACATCAATTGCGTATGTGACTTTTATGTATAATCCTTCCGGATTCAGTTAAAACTGTCGAATTATTATTTTCTTTAATTATCTATTGCTTGTATCTTGATGTCAATTTAGACCCTACTCTTTTATTTTGCTTTACGAAGATTGTTTCACCAATTTCATATTGTTTGGTGGGTTGTCGCGTTTTATTATGACTTCTCATGTATGCTTGTTGTTTCTGTTTAAGCCTTTCGACGTTTGATAAACAGATTTTTTCTAATTCTTCTGGATCTATATTTGGAGTTCGACCAAAATGTAGTTCGATTGGTTTTTTCGTTGTGGTTGAGTGAATTGTACAGTTATACTCGTGGACGGCACGTTGGAGGAGATTTACGACGGATCTTGGTGGTCCATCTTTCTTCAAGCATCTCATTATTTCAGTGAGAGTGCTGTGCCAACGTTCGACCTGTCCATTGACTTCACCCTTATATGGAGGAGTTTTATAAAGTTTGATTTTAAGGTCATCTTCCATTAGAGATGTTATGGAAACTGATCTTAATGAGCTTTCGTTGTCGATGACGACAATTTCCGGGACACAGAAATAGAAGAGTAAGTCTGTAAGTGGTTGCTTAATGTCTTCGATAGACTTAGAGGCTATTATTTTGGCTTGAGCAAATTTGGAAAACTTGTCCACAGCGGTCACAACTCTGTGCTTCTCAGTACTAAAGAGGTCGATATGAATTGTATGACCAGGATAACTTGGAATTGGTGTAGCATTTAACACGGGTTTATTAGGGTGTCGATCATACTTATTTTCTTTGCAAGTGAAACATCTTTTAACTACGTTTTTAATTTTGCCGACATTTTCGGGAAATAAAAATGTTCAAGGAGCTGTAGGCGGTTTTCCTCGGCATTGCGATGCGCTCTTTTATGTGTTTGTAGGATTTTTTCTTCCTGCTCCGCTTCACTGGAGATGTCTTCTACAAATTTTTGGGTGTATCTTATTCGATAGTTACTGAAATGCTCGGGATAAATTTCTTGAATGCGACCCATAGTTTCTTCGCATGTTAGAAGTCCGTTTAAGGTATTGGGATTTAGATAGCGCTTGAAAATACTTATGATATCACTGTTGTTATATTGAGGTTTAATGAATGTGTGTCTTGAATAATTTGGAAAAGGGTTTTGCAGCTGATAACTATCTTCATCACCAATTTTCAGGATAATTTGATTCCGAAATGCATTGATATGTGATTCTACTGTGGGAATGAGATTATGTGATGAGCTGTCATCGCTGTGTTCTGTGGGGGTTAATGAATTTATGAGTGTTGCTTTTGGAGGTCGTGAAAGAGAATCTGTTTCAAAGTTTTCAGAACTTTGTTGAGATTTTTGAAGTGTTCTGCTTCGTCTTTTCCGAAGATAATGATGTCATCCATGTATACATAACAGTATTCTCCTATGTGCTCTCGCAGTATATCATCGAGAGTCCTCTGGAAAATTGAGGGGGCGTTTTTCAACCCAAATGGAAGACGGGTAAATTCAAATTTTCCATTGTTAATGGAAAACGCAGTTTTGGGGATGTCGCGCTCTTTAAGTGGAATTTGGTGGAACCCGCTTTTGAGATCAACTATGGAGAAATATTTGTTCCTCCCCAAGTTGGCCAGAATCTCACCTATTTCTGGTATCGGATATTTGTCCGCAATTGTAACCGCATTCAGTTTACTTTTTCTTGCCGGGTGCGTCCTGTTTCTTAGGAACTATCCAGACTGGGGAGTTGTAGGGAGATTTAGATGGTCTTATAATTCCATCTTCGAGAAGTCTGTTTACTTCCTTCTCGACTTCTCCTTTCAAAGCCATTGGGTAAGGATACGACCTAGAATAAACTGGGTCACCAGTTTTAGTTCGTATCTCTCCTTTAACGGTGCTGATGTAGGTTAGTCGTTCATCTGGTTCCGCAAGTAACCTGGAACAATTTTTAAGAATTGTTTTAAGTTTGGTTGCTTGCTCCCGATTCGGATGTGCTGTCCTGATATTTATATTATTAACATTTTCTGAAAAATGTTGCTTTAAAGGAATGCATAAATTCGGGTGGAGCGTCATGTAATTATAATTTGTATGGATGACGGCTTTAAGCTCTTTGAGGGTATCGTTACCGATGATATCGTCAAACGAAATTAACCTTGGAAGTATGAAAAATTTGATTTTTCCTGTTTGAGGACCGAACAGATTTACGAGCGCATGGTGTGTAATTTTGATACTGCCTCCCACTGAATTGGCGTAAAAGGCTTTGTCAATAATCAAAGGATTTCGGATATGTCTTGGTTGTACATAATTTTTGTTGGACCTAGTGTCCACTAAAAATCGTAATAGCTCTCCACTTCTCGCGACGTGCACGAAATAAGGAAGCGAAGAGTGCCTTAAGCTAAAAAATAAATATCTTGAAGTTGCTCGTTAGTGGCTCGTCCCTCGTGCTGTTCTAGTTGTGGTGGGAAGGAAACAGTTTCATTTTGCGCCAAGTAATCGATCAGGTCCTGTCGATCTGATTCGCATTGCGATTGGCTCATTACGTTATTGATCACTTCTGGCTGTATGTTATAGTTGCTAGTGTGATATACCCTTTGCAGCTTGGGTGGTTGGTGATGCCTTTGAGAGGGTTGTTGAAAACGTTTCTGAAGGAAACGTTGATTTTGAGGCCTATTGGAATAGTTAACGGCATGGGTCTTGTGGATTGGTCGACATTCATGGGCATTGGTCCTCGTGGTGGACGCGGGGGCGGCTTATTAAAGCTGTTTTCACGTTGGGGCTGTTGAAAATTCGTGGTATAAAATCGTGGTTTTTGTGAGACCTGTGGTTTATAGAATATCTCCGGATGATATTCGCGTCTAGGAGCTGGAATATGCGCGGGCCTGGAAAGATTTGGTACCATTTTTCGTGAAGGAACTGGTGGTAGATTACCGTGGTACGTTTTTCGCGAATTGAAGGTTGAGCTGTTCGCGTATTAGGCTCGATAGTCTATGTTCAGTAGTTTAAAGCAAAGATGTAAGGCTTGAGGTAAGTCCACTGGTTCTCTAACGCTGAGCAATCTCGGTAGATCACCTCTTAGTCCCCTAACAAACGTGTCAAGGGCCTTATCGCGGTATGCTTGAGTCATGATATTCATCGCGTCTTGACTCATTTCGATGGATCCTAATTTGTAGAGAATCAATGATAGATGATTATAGACCTCTTGGTAGAATTGCGAAACCGTATAAGCTCCCTGCACCAAAGTGGTCATTTTATATTCTAAAGTACCTAGGTCTCTCTTATCTGCATAATGGAGAGTTAGGCACTTAGATATTTTTGTTCAATTTAATGGAGTATTATAGGACTCTAACGCTATGTCAGCGTGTCCTATGATTTTGTTTCTAATAACTGATAGAATCCCATAATACTTCGGCGTACCTTTAAGGTGATCATAAATTTGAAGAATTCTGTCGACGCTTTTGCGCCAAGAGTTAAATTCACCTGGTTCCCCAGAGAATGTTCTCAGGCTCTTTACAACGTCGGGTATTTTGTCTATTTCTGACAATTGGCTATTAGTACCGACGTTGATTGGTACATCAACATCATTATTGATGTCTGAAGCTGAGTTCATTAGTGAACAAAAAATTTGTCTCCCCTGAGTTTGGAGAGTTTCAGTGACTACTCGTGAAATGGTTTCCAATAGTTCATTATTCGGCACATTATTCGACGGGTTATTGGTGACATTACTGGTGCCAGGAAGATCGATGCTAGACAGGGCATCAGCAAGAGAATCAAGGTTTAATCGCGTCGGGTGAATTAAATTGTTGGGGTTTGCCATATTGCACTATTTAATTAAAAGATCACTTTAAATATTCGACACTAATTTACACACACACGATTGCAGGCACTCCCGTCCCAATAAATGTGAGAATGAATGATTAAAATATAAGACAAATTTATAATAATGAATGATAAAAAGGTAAATTTATTATAAAATAACAATATGAATTAAAGTATTAAATAGAATCTCGATGTGGAAGAAATTATTGAACAATTAAAAATTTTCCTTTTTACAAATTAATCTTTCTAGATTTTTTTAGTTTGGCGTAATTTTACAATATGTAAATTCTTGCTAACTTACAGTAACATAAATTTGCTGCTACTCATTTTTGTTCGAATCGTTGCTCCTGCGTTCAATTTCTTCGAAAGATTCTCCAATCTTGATTCCTGGATTCGGTTGATTCTGTGACCGCTTTTGCGCTGTTCGGCTGTTGATTCCCACGACGTCTGTTTTGCCTCTTTTGATTAATTCAAGGCTACTCGGGGGCAAATCAGCATTACACGCGTACTTTGGAATATGATTAATTCCGGTTACTATTGCTTTATAGTCGCGTTTACGTGGAGCGTACGTTTGATTATCGCGATACACTCTCTACTTGCGTAAACTTTGCGAATCGGCAAAACGAGATCAATGTAGGACCATCGGCCAGTCTCAGCGCGATGTTAAGACCTTTTTTTGGCTTGATAATTTATTAAATTATCTGGTCTATCCTTTTGATCTTTTACGCGTATGAGAAGCGGTCCCTGCTCGGGCGCCAGTTAATAAATTTTAAACGCAGCAAGTCTTTTTAAAAAACATATTAAGGGCTGAGCCCGTTGTTTGTTTTTCAAAGTATTGCTAAAAACTAACTTAGACTAATGGTACAATTAACTCCACAACTACGGAAAAATAGATGTGCCAGCAAAGATCGTGGAGTTGCATCGATCCACTTATGAAAACAATGCAATCGTTGCATCAGCATTATTTGGTGGCTCGTACAGCCACTTAGGGAAACAACGCAATCATAGCGTCAGCATAAGTTTGTGGTCCGTTTTTTTTTGGTGTTAGCTTACAGAATAGGCAGTACGCAAACAAGACTTTCGGGGACAAATTTTACCCGAAGCATCTATCAAATACTCCCGAAAATTGACGTAACTTAGGCACTGCACAGAGGAAAAAGCATTTTGTCGGAATTTTTGAAAATTGTTAATCCTGAACCTTATTAGAGGAAGGCAGTGCTATGCGTGTTCAACTATGCAATTTTCCATTCGAGAGAAATTTTCAGAGAAAAACACACAAAACATAACTAACAAAGCACGGACACTCTGAGCTGTCAAAGTAGACTTGAGACAAAACATACAAAAATTAGCCCTCCATCAGAGAGAGCGCTCTGGCTTTCGTTTCCAAGCTCGCGCAAGTAACATATGATAATGCTCCCAACAAAGCTGAATCTCATTCAGTTAATAGCGCCCTAAATAAAGTTCATTTAAAGTCAATGAATGGCAAACTAAATAAAGTTCAATCAAACTCAGCTGTTGGTGCAATATCATGTGTTGCAAAATCTACGGGTGAAAGCTAAAAGATGCAATTCATGGCGTTGCAATATCGCCAAGCAAAATTACTAATTTAGCAACAATATCCGAACCGATGTTAAACCTGGTAGAATATAAGAAATCAGTTGCTAGTCTGCATTAAGTGATACAATACTCAATAAAGTCAATTGAAATAAATTTGAGTTGTTTTTTAAACTCATTTATTAACAAAATACTTGCTGCATACCTCAAAAACATTTTGTTAGAGGAACGTGATCGAATCGAGTTGTAAAAGTGTTCGAATCTGTTAGTTTGTTAGAACGGGAAACGAAGTATAGTGAAGCAAAATTTAACATTATACGAAGAAACGACGTACAGCAGCAGTGACGAACAATAACGACGACTTTATTGAGCAATATCACGAATGTCTAATCAACCACAAATAGAACAATGCATAGCGGTCTCAACGGAGCTTCTATTGAGACAGAATCAGCCAATGAACATTACAGTGGAAAAACGAATCAAGCATATTCAGTGTTTCAAAGGGGAACCGGGGACAGTATCATCGTTTACACAAACAATCGACCGTATCTTGTCGGAACTTGGCGAGCATGTAAATGAGGCGTTTGAAGTCATCTACCATGGGAAGATAATCGGGGATGCCAAAAATTATCTTTCAACAGAAGTACCTCAATCATGGGAGCAGTGTAAACAAAGATTACGAGTCCACTATATACCAGCAAAGGATTAAATAACTATAGCTAAGGAAATCAACTATCTGAAGGTATTTATCATTCATGAGTTATTAAATAGAATTCAGCAAATTGTGAATAATATTACAGAATGTGCTAGTTTTAGAGATAATAGCAAAGAAATTGTAACATGTTTAAGTAGTGCATTAATTCTGGGCAGGCTTATTAGCGGCGAAAATTCGCAATCAGTTTTCACTTTCAAGAATTAGAGCAATTTTACACGGATACATTGGGCAGGATAGATATAATCTAAACATTGATAAAAAATTTGGTCAGAAAAATTTCAGTTTTAGTATTTCAAAACAGTAAAGTAAAACCGAATTAAGTGGTTATGTGAGAAATTTTGGAAATAAATCAGAAATGATTAAACCAGGTAAATCAAACCGATTTAGAAAAAGTGAATCAAATCAAGTTAGACGAAATGAGGGTAATCACGGCAGAATTTTTTTCAAATCAATCGTCTTAAGTAAAGCAGCATGTAAGGGATAATATAAATTCAGGACAGATTAGAATAGATCAAAATTGGGTATAATCAATGGATGTAGATAATATCAACAATTAGGTTCCGAGGAGTTTTTTATAAGCTAGGCTCGGATAATAAAAAAATTTCATCAGAATTTCATTCGATAATGACGACTTCATAGCAACGATAGAAACGGGGTCCACGACCAGTTTCTGATATTTTAATAGAGTCCCATGCTACTTATATCAAAAAATTTAGTCGGAGCCCAAACAAATTAATACTATTAAAGGTGTTGTGGAAATTTTACAGATCAAGTTAAAACAAGGTGTCCATATCAATTTAAACAGTCAGTTAATGCTCGAATGAGATGGGTCAAAACTGCAATTGATAAGGAATATGATTTTCCCATTGGTATGGATTTGGTTGAAAGGAATGTTCAATCAATAGATTTAGGTAATCAGGAAATTATTCTAATAAATGGTGAGAAAATTCCTTTCATTTCAAAATTAACAGTGGAAGTAAATGTTCTAGAAGCAACGGATATTAAGCATATTAATTTAGAACATTAAGTAAATATACAAAATCGTAATTCATGTATGTGAATTTTTTTTTAAAAAAACATAATTTCGGAGGAAATAAATATAAATCCATATTCGTAATGTTGATATATTTACTCAAATAGAGTTATTTATTATTTATTAATATTTGGTGTGTCCTCCTTTCTTTTGGAGGACCTCTATTAATCTATTTAGCATTGATGAAATTAGTATTTTTAATATATTTTCTTTAATTGCATTCCATTCTGTTTTAATTGCTGTCTTCAGCTCCTGGACAGTATTGTATTGCTTGCCATCCCTATAAATTCGACGAGCCAGAATGCCCCATAGATTCACTATGGGGTTTAGACCAGGGCTGCAAGCAGGCCAATCAAGTACAGGTATATCCTTTTCTCTGAACCAACGTTTGGTATATTTCGAAACGTGGATAACAGCGTTGTCCTGTTGGAAGATAAAATCCGGCCCTATAATTTCTTCAGCGTTTTCGATTAACATATATTCTAATAACTCTGTATACATTTCCGATACGAATTCATACGAGTGGGAACCCATGCCAATGAAAGCTTACCATGATGGGAAAACGCTTCTCATACCATAACAGAGCCACCTCCAAAATTTCAACTCATTCTTATTTCCGGAGCTTTTCGTAAATCATGCCAATGAAATTGGCAACCATTTGGACCATCCATATTAAATTTCTTCTCGTCGCTAAACAAAATTTTCTTCCACTTTTCGTCATGTTTTATAAATTTTTGGCAGAACCCGTTCTGGCCGTTTTGTGTCCTTCATTCAGCCTTGGGTTTTTAACACGTTTTGTCCAGATCGCATTTTTATTTTTATGCAGGATTTGCCTAATGCGTCTGATGGTCACTGGCAACTTCAATTCAGCCTTAATCTGACTAGCTGCAAGGTGTAGCTGCATTGCATTTGTCCCTTTCAGATAAAGTTGGTTTACGTTCATATCGAGGTTTTGTGTGATATTTCTCCTTTAAATTTATAAAATTATTCACGACGCAGTGAGATCTGCCAAATTTTTTTTTAGCTATTTCCCTGTTAGAGCCGCTACAGTCCTTTAATGCTTTTATTTTTACCTTCTCTTCCTCAGTTAAACTGTAACCACGCGGCATTTCTTCTGGAGTAAAGAAAATGAGCTATAATAAAATGAAATTATTTAAAACCCTCTCTTCATAGATATTATATGCAGATATTACCGATTTATTAAATAAACTTCGTTATAAAATACAAAAACTTAACGTGGATTTATATTTATTTCCGACCGTCCTACACACAATATCAGCTTTTGTGGAACTGTCACTGAAAGCAACGAAGAAAATCGCGAAAAATTGCATTGAACATGAACATGATCAGACACGCATACTCTGTATCTACTTTTAAGAACACATCAATTGCTATCTTACGAAATTTGTTATTTTTCATGGACGGCTTTATAATTATTTCCTTCACTGTAGTAGTAGATTATCGAAAGCTGAATGAAGTAACGGTGAATGATCAACATCCATTACCAAATATCGAATGTATATGGGATAAGCTGGTTAAAGCACAGTATTTCAGTATGTTGGGTTTGGCTAAAGGATATCATCAAATCCTTATTGCTGAGGAAGACATTGAAAAGACAACGTTTGTAACAACAATGGGTCTTTTTGAATTTGTAAGGATGCCATTTGGTTTAGAAAATGCTCCTCAGACGTTTCAAATGATGATGTTCGAAGTTTTTCGACAATAGATAAATGTAATTTGTATCGCTTATCTTGACGATATTTTAATCTTTTCTATAAGCTTACATTAACATTTCACATCTTTAGAGATCATTTTTAAAATTTTAAAACAGCACAATTTAAAAATTCAAGGAGATAAATGTAGTTTCATGAAGCGAAACACAGAGTTTTTGGGACACGTTTTGAGCAAAGAGGGAATAAGTCCAAATCCTAATAAGATAAAAAAAATTGAAGAACTATGTTTGCCTAGAACGGAGCGATAATTAAGAGGATTTTTGGGAATGACGGAGTTCTATAGGAAATTTATCAGAGATTATGCCAAGGTGGCCTACCCAATGATAAAGTATCTAAAAAAAGTCGAAAAAGTTAATGCTCGGGACCCACAATATACAGTGTAAACTCTATATAACGACACTCTTTATAATGAAAAACTCTCTACAACGTAAACAATGCTTGACCTTGGTTGGTTTCCCTTTTAACCCTCATACTGATTCACTCTTTGTAACGAAGCCGACATTCTCTATTACGAAGATATTTGCGTCGTTAGAAGCGTGTTCCCATGGTGAAGAACGATCATTATGCATGTCGATAATTCCAAGAATGAATAGGCACAGCTTTATTGCTTTTATTATGCATTGTTGTCTTCGTTAGGCACGTGTTCACTGGTAAAGTTAAAATTCTAAGCAATGAATAATATTACCGCTACGTTAGCTGGTTAGAATCATTCGTAAGTTGAATTTGAAAAAGAAACTATGGCTGCAAAAAGAAAAAGTTTGTGTGTAGATGAGAAAGTTGCTGTAATACGTGCGATAGAGCAAGGAGAGATGAAAAGTAATATTGGGAGACGTTTTGGACTTAGTGCCTCAACAGTGTCTACTATTTGGAAGAGCAAGGTGAAGATATTGAAAGCTGAAATGAAAGGAATTTCCTGCAAGAAGCTAAGGCAGCCAAAATTTAGCAACATAGATCAGGCTATGCTCGCTTGGTTTCATAAAAAGCGCTGTAACAACGTATCAATAACTGGACCCATTATGAAAGCTAAGGCGGGACAGTTCGCTCAACAAATGGATATCGCTGATTTCAAAGCTTCGGAAGGATGGCTTGGAAAATTTAAACACCGTCACGGCATAAATTACGGCCACATTAGTGGAGAAGCGCGAGATGTTGACACGAACGTCACAAATCGTTGGATAGAACAAGTGTGGCCAAAGTTTATGGAAAAATACTCTCCGAATGACATTTTTAACGCTGATGAAACCGGGATTTTCTACAAGATGACGCCGGACAAAACGCTGAAATTCAAAGGAGAAAAATGTGTCGGAGGTAAACTCTCTAAGGAACGCATCACGGTGTTTATAGCCGCCAATATGAGAGGAGCAGAAAAAAGGAAGCTAATGGTGATTGGGAAATCAAAAAACCCAAGGTGTTTTAAGAACATGAAACGGTTACCGGTAACGTATAAAGCGAACAAGTCGGCTTGGATGACATCACAACTTTTTGAAGAGGAAGTACGAAGATGGGATGCAGAGTTAAAAGGACGAAAAATCTTACTCCTCGTCGACAACTGTCCTGCCCACCCTATGATACCTTATTTTCGGAATTTAGAGCTTGCATTTTTTCCAGCTAACACGACTAGTGTCTTGCAACCCATGGATCAGAGCGTAATAAAAAGCTTGAAAGGCCATTACAGAAGGAAACTTTTGATGAGCATAATCGAATCTGATGGCACAGTTTGTATTAATATGCTGGACGCCGTGACCTTTCTGAGTAAGGCCTGGGAAGAAGTAACCTCAGCAACAATAAAACATTCTTTTCGTCATGCAGGACTATGTAGTAATTCTGCCTGCACCGAAGTAGAACCAGGATTAGGAAGTGAAGATGACCAGCCGCTAAGTGAATAGATCAAGCAGTTTAATAGCCCACAAAATTTCAATCCTGAGAACCTAAACAACTACGTGGAGGTAGACGAAGACCTGGCCACAAATATTTCGCTTACGGACGAAGAAATTATTAATTCTGCGAAAAAATGTCATGAAGAGCAAAATGAGGTTGAAGAGGAGGATAAGACTGAGGATCCCGCACCACCAACTATACAAGAAGCACTTGACGCAATTAAAATAATAGAAAAATTCGTATTGTTTCACGACGATGATTCAAACTTATCCCAAGATAATATATAAGAAAATACAAAATAGGTATTGGAATAGTAAACAAATTCAATCAAAATTACCAGATTATTTCAAATAATTTCAATATGTATTTAATTATTGAAACCTGTTAGGATAAGGCTATATATCTTTTTAAATAAAACTGAAGAAACGCTTTGACGTCTTCTAAAATTATGTATTTTATTTCCACACTCCATAAAACGAAAACTCCATATAACGAAAGGAATTGCTTGGTCCCTTGAGTTTCGTTTTATAGAGTTTACACTGTATATCGGCGTTCAAAACTCTTAAACATTCGATTATGGAACTTAAAGTACCCAGAGCTTGAGAAACAATTTGTTTTAACCACAGATGCGAGTAATTACGCAATTGGGGCTGTTTTATCGCAAGATGGTCATCCGGTGTTTTTTTTCTCTCGAACCCTCAATAAACATGAAAAAAATTACAGTGTCACTGATAAAGAATTCTTAGCGATTGTTCATTCTGTATCATATTTTCGTCCATATTTATATGGAAACAAATTTAAAATTGTGACTGATCATTTGTTCCGTAAACATTTGAATAATAAATACAAAGGCAAAGAATGTTCTCAGCGGAATCAGAGATGGATTTTAAAACTTCAAGAATATAACTTTGAAATCGAGTATCTAAAAGGTAAAGAGAATGTTGTCGCAGATTTCCTTAGTAGGTTAGAAAACACGCCAAAAATCTAAGATGATAACGATGATTCTAATTTAGCTTTAACTGCTACTGTTCATTCTACAGACGAACAACAATTGGATCATATATGTATTAGGGAAGAAATTGCTTATAAATATCGGACACAACTTAAATTAACATATAGTATTCGAAAAAAAAACAGAAATTTTATATGGAAGAAGAATAATTTACTTAAATCCACTCGAAGGAATCGATAAAACTAAAGATGTATTAATTAGATTTATTAAAAAGGGTAAAACGGGAATATGTTCAGAAGTTGAGGATCATGATTATAACTGGGTTCAACAAGTTATAATAGAATTGCTTTCGCATGATAGAGGAGTGAATTTTATAAGATGTTCAAATAGAGCTAATGAGATAGAAACTGAGGAAGAAGTCCATAGAAAGATTTCACTTTATCATACTCAGGAATCTATGCACAGTGGCATTAATGAATTTTATTTACACTTGAACCCGAAATATACTATCTAAAGCTTCAAGAACACATCCAATTAGTGATTAACAATTGTAGTAAGTGTAAGGAGATAACATACGATAGAAATCCCACCAAACCAAAATTTCATATCACAGAAACATCTACCGAAAAAATGAGATAATCCATCCATCAGCTGAAAAAGTTTGCAGTAGCTTACGCTATCAATGACAGGAACTGGTTAGCTAAAAAACAATTTTAGTAAATCATTTCTTTAAGTTTTGAAAACCTAAAAGAATTATAATGTACAATGAATTTAAATCAAAGCAAATTAAGGAGTTTCTTAGTAAAATTGATATTGAGATAGATTGAACCAAACCCAATAACCATACAGGTAATGCAGTTTGAGAGGCTGCATTACACAATTTTCGAAAAAATTACAGGTATAGATGGTAAAAGTTTACCGGTTGAGGCGAAAATTAAGTTGGTTCTAGGTAATTATAATGACAGGTATCATTCAACTATTCGAACATCGCCTAAAAAAGCAAAAGAAGAAATAGAGGAAAGGAAACTAAGTAAGTTAGTTGAGCAGGCAAAAAAAAAATTACCAAACCTAATGAGAAACGAGAAAATTATGTAGAACGAAGACAGTAAGGCCCTATAAAAAATTACAAGGATGCTAGGAACAAAGAATAAACTAGGTGTAAGATTAAAAAATTGAATAATGTTCGCCCAAGCAATGTAAAAAGACGGTATAAATTTGCAGACAATAATTATCATAATGTTGATGATGACACGAACTGCGCTAGGAGTCCTACAGACGACGCCAATTAGGGTACAGAATGGGTATGTGAAAATTAAAATAAGAGAAGTGCAGATAATCAATCAAACCTATACAATTTTACATATAATTAATCCGGAAAGTATTTTAGAAACCATTCTTAACATAAAGGTGAATTTAAAACATTTGGATATAAATAACCTAGATATGGTTTTACAGTAAATAAAAACAAGAGAGGTAAAGGTAAATTCCATTACCAAAAGTACCAGGCGAGAGCGGGGATTGTTAAATATTGTTGGTACTACACAGAAATGGCTTTTTGGTACTATGGATAATACTGATAGAGAAGAAATCTTGGAATATTTGCAGGTTATAAAAGAAAAAAGACGAAACTCAATTCAGGCAATAAATCAGCAGATAAGAATCAATGAGCATTTTAATGAATCAATAGGATTCTTCAAGTGAGTTATAAGTAATGATAGAAGAAAAATCAGGAAATCAAGGAAATCAATGAACCAAAGTGCACAAAAATATTTCGTATGTAATAAATTTAAGTCTTGCCACAATAATATCACTAGCAATAGCCTTGTTAACCATTATTATGAAGATAAAGTTTTACACTGTACACTGTATCTATCACTCTAAAATTCTTGGAATTCTTTGCATTGTATTGTACTTATCACGCTAAGATATAAATAAAATTCATTATATTAAATTCTCGTCCTCTGTTTTACTGCCTGAACCTCCGAAAGAAAAGCAACACAATATTAATCTGTTACATAATTGGCGCCCAGGATCGAGGCCAGTAAAACAAGATAAATAGAGAAAGAACATTCTTATGCCCCCGCCAAAACGGCATACCACCACAATGAATTTCTCAGCAGACCAATTTCAAGCATTATTAGATGCTATTCGAATTTCCCCTCGTGAGGAGAGGAAAAGGAACTTTACCAGCTGCACTGCAAGATACAGTGGCGTACGTAATAAGCCAATAGTAGAAGATTTCATTACGAAAATTAACACATTCAAGACCTGCGAGAACATGTCCAATGAAATCGCTTTAGAAGGTCTTCCTCTTCTGTTAGAAGGAAGAGCAGCACAATGGTGGGCAGGGAAAAAAGACGACATAACAACATGGTCCGACGCAATATCAAATATGCGGAAAACATTTGCTTCCACCACACCATACTACCAGATATACGGTCAAATTTTCTCCACTAAACAAGACGATCACACCAAAACAGGCGATTTCATCTGCGAAAAACGCAGTCTACTAGCGCAACTTCCCAAGGGAAGGCATAACGAAGAAGAGCAAATAGACTTAGTTTTCGGGCTCATTAATCTTCAAATCCGCGAACAACTCCAACGTGATCAAGTGAAGACTTTCGAAGAATTGTTAATTCAATCGCGAGAAATCGAGAATAAACTAAAGGAACACAGCGAAATGGGCAGAAACCGAAAAAAAACACTGACGGTAATAGCGCCAAGGACCACGAAAAAGTGAATCGTTGCACTTTCTGTCGTTCATACGGCCACCTGATGAACGACTGTCGAAAAAAAAGAAAACCGACGAAAAGACCAAGGAAAACTTCAAACCAGAGGCACAACAGCTTAAGTGCTACGGCTGTGGTAAGCCAGGAGTGATTCGATCAAAGTGCCCGAAGTGTAATCAATACGCAACAGCACCGGCACCTGCAGTAAATTTCTGCTGCACGAATGTTCAACCACCAAAAATTACACTACGAAGCCGTCCAGCCATCAACGTGAAAATCGAAGGCGAAGAAGGATGTGTATTCCTAGATACGGGCGCAAGAGCCAGCATCGCCAGCAGCGACCTCCACAAGCTACTAGTAAGCAAGGGGATAACGTTCATCAACGACGAGGTCAACATATCGTTTGCAGATGGCATCGAAAGGCAGCAAATGGTAAAACATACTACAGTGGACATCCACTTGAAAAACAAAATCATTCCCACACAACTATTGGTGCTGCCAGAGGCTGAAAAAAACCGTACACTACTCGGATGTGATTTCATTTAGGACGCCAGCATAGAGATAAGTGTCCCGCAGCGTTATTGGTGCTTTACCGAAAATCCAAAGGCCAAATACGACTTCACGTATAACGAAGGGAACACTCATATATCGCAGCAGATTCCTCCATTCTATGGTTTTTCGGAAATCAACATACAAACTCCGGAACATAAAACCGACTACGTCAACGAAGACGTCGAGATGAAGACACCACCGCAGATAAGAAAATACATCACACTTATGGAATGTCTAGAGCCGATATCTCCAATCAAAGGTACACCGAAACGATTGAATCACGAGTCAGTCGTGACAGTGGGACGAAATACATTAAATTTTGGTGTAAATAAAGAAAATAAAAATATTGAAAACTATACAGAAAACTTTCATTCACAAAATATCGAAATTGGTAGTCTAGAGGCCATTCCACTTAGAAGTGATGAAGGAGTATCACTTTCAATGACAGAAAGAGACCATCTGAACCAACTTCTGGTAGAATATGCCGATCTCTTTCGTTCTAATGGCCCAGCAACGAAATACACTGTACACAAAATTGATACGTGAGATAACGACCCCATAGCCACACCTCCCTATCGAATGTCTAGTAAACAAAAAGAAACCTTACGAGAGGAAATAAGACAAATGTTGGAAAATGATATAATCGAACCTTGTGAATCTCCCTGGGCATCACCAGTAGTATTGGTACCCAAAAGGGATGGTGGGATGAGGTTATGCGTAGATTACCGTCAAATTAACGCCATAACTAAACCCGATCGGTATCCATTACCAAGGATGGACGATTTATTGCATGAAACCGCTAAATTCAAGTACATGGTGACACTGGACCTCCATTCTGGATATTGGCAAATTCCTATGCATCCGCAAGACATAGATAAAACGGCTATGTGCACCCCGTTTGGAACATATCGCTTTAAAAGGATGCCATTCGGATTAAGAAATGCGGCAGCTACATTCCAAAGATTAATTGACAAATTAAAAATGAAGTGTCCAAACATCAAAATTCTTGCATACCTAGATGATATTCTCATTCTATGTGAAACATTTGACTTAATGTACAGCTCATTAGTCACAGTATTCAACGCATTAAAAGAATTTAGCCTACGTGTCAATAGAAAGAAATGTAGAATCAGCTGCGATGAGATTAAGTTCTTAGGGCACATTATAAATCAGGAAGGAATAAATGTCAACCCCAATAAAGTTATGGCCATAGCTAACTTGCCAGATCCGAAAAACTTGAAACATCTCATTTCTTTTCTACAAATGTGTTCGTGGTACTGTCGGTTCGTTCCATCATTTGCATCAGTAGCTCGTCCATTATCAGACTTGACCAAAAAGAATGTTAAATGGGTTTGGACATCAAGCCAACAGGACGCTTTCAATGAACTGAAACGTTTACTAACAAGCGCCCCCATATTACAACAAGCAGATGAAAATAAAAGATTCATCTTACGAACAGATGCCAGTGGCTATGCAGTAGGTGCAGCCTTATTGCAAGGGGAGGGACCAGATGAACGTCCCATAGAGTACGCAAGCAGACTGCTCACTCCAGCTGAACGTAATTATAGTACGACGGAACGAGAAGCCTTGGCAGTCATTTGGGCAGTATCCAAGTTCCGCGGTTACATAGAAGGTCAGGATGTAATAGTAACGTCAGACCATCAGCCACTGAAATGGCTTATGTCACTCAAATCACCAACAGGTAGATTGGCCAGATGGTCTCTTCAGCTTCAGCCATATAATCTAAAAATCGACTACATCCCGGGAGAAGCAAATATTGTTGCAGACGTTCTCTCAAGACCATTCTGTACTGAAGCTAACACAATAACCTGCGAAGTTGGCGTAACAATGATAGACATCCCTAGGAAGGACAAGAAAGAAGTTCGGGAAGAACAGTTAAAAGACCCCGAGATAAGTAAAATTATTGAATCGTTTGAAACAGACGCAACCAAAGAAGATTTCTCCAGATGGACGGCACGCGGTTATCTACTCAACGATGGTGTTTTGTATCGATATAACCCCGATTCCGAATCTGAAGAACCACAACTGGTAGTCACTAGCCAAGACCTCACTATGATTATTTCACATTACCATGATGAACCAACGGCTGGACATTATGGAACCGAAAGAACTTTACAGAAAATAATATATCGATACTTTTGGCCTGGAATGCGCCATGATATCGATAAATACGTAAAAAAATGTATTCAGTGCCAAAGATATAAGGCTACTAATATGAAACCAGCCGGATTACTCCAAACCCCGGTCATGAACCAACGTTTTGAAGTAATGTCTGTCGACCTATTCGGACCGCTTCCCGAAACAGAAAACAAGTTGAAGTGGATACTAATCATCGAAGATGTCGTTTCCAGATGGGTAGAACTTTTCGCACTACCTAATGCCACAGCTAAACAGTGTGCTACGACATTATTAAATGAAGTGTTTCTACGTTATGGGTTACCACGTAGAATAATCAGCGATAATGTTACACAATTCATTAGTGGAATTATGCAACAGCTCACTTTTTGCCTAGGAATCAAGCAAAACTTCACGCCAGTATATCACCCACAAGCAAACCCTGTGGAAAGACGCAACCGAGATCTTAAGACACAGTTGTCCATATTAGTTGGCAAGAATCACACCCAATGGAGTGAGCAACTACCATTCATAAGATTTGCTATGAATAGCACTAAATGTTCGTATACTGGATTCACCCCAGCCTACATGACGTTCGGTAGAGAATTACGGACACCTGATGAAGCTCATCAAGACTTACGACAAATCATTCAGTCTGAAAATTTCATACCTGAGATCACGCCTCTTCTACAAAAACTCGTCGAAACAATAAAACACGCGAGAGAAACATTCGAGAAACAACAAGATCGTCAGAAGACATATCATGACAAAAAACGAAGATCCGTACCCGCATATCAACCTGGAGATAGAGTATGGATCACCACACATACACGTAGTCAGAAAGCTCGGGAAATTACTTCGAAATTTACACCCAAGAGGGATGGTCCTTACATTATACTTTCCCAAAAAAGTCCTACTACCTACGACGTATCCTCTCCAGATAATCCTAGCGCATATCTTGCGACTTATCACACTTCCGCCCTAACAAAAGTCGTTTCAGATGAGGCAGATCGCATACAACCTACACCAGTCGCCCCGATTTGCAAGAGAGGGAGACCAAGAAAGCAGTAAAACTAGCCACGTAACCCTGTCATCCTCGTCGAGACGCCTTCGAAGACAGAAGGGGAGTACTGTAACATCTAAATTAAGAATCACCATACGAGCCGACATGCAAACCGAACGTCACCCACCACAACGTCGCAGGATGGCAATATTCAATAGCGCAACGTTGCAGCATAGTAACACACTACGGCGGGCACCCCCACTACAACACAGTCTAGCAGCATCGCACATCAGCAGCTATAAAAGCAGCGGTCTCGCACCGGAGGAATCATTCGACTCTATTACGCCTCTGCATCCTCATCGGGTCTAAGGCTTTTAGTTAGAATCTCTCCGTTGACGCCTCTGCACCCCTATCGGGTCTAAGGCTCGTGGAACTCCTTGTATTCCCACACTACTGTGTTTATCACAATCCTTCCCTTGACGCCTCTGAACCCCTATCGGGTCTAAGGCTCGTGGAACTCCTAGCATTCATATATATTATACTGTGTTCATCACCTTCCTTCCTTTGACGCCTCTGCACCCCTATCGGGTCTAAGGCTCGTGGAACTCCTTACTTCCGCACACATTACACTGTATCTATCACTCTAAGATTCCTGGAATTCTTTGCATTGTATTGTATTTATCACGCTAAGATATAAATAAAATTCATTATATTAAATTCTCGTCCTCTGTTTTACTGCCTGAACCTCCGAAAGAAAAGCAACAGAATATTAATCTGCTACAAAATGAAGTTACTTGATGGTCAATCCAGTTCATTGAAAAGTGTAATCGATACATGCAGAGTTTTTGAAGCGGCGAGCGCCAACAAAATTTTATTGGACAACAAACAATCCATTGCGAGTATCGAAACGTCATCTGAACAGGTTGTTCATGCTGTTAATCGTTATTGCTTCAATTGTGGCGACAATAATTGGACACCAAAACATGCTGAAAGAAGCCGTGCGGTGCAACCCATGAGGTCCACACGGTCAACTTCCCAGTAATATCTACATAGATATTAAAAATATTAAACACAATAATAGTTATGGAAATAATACTACTTCAAATAATAAAAATGTACCTCTCATAAAAGTTATTGGAATGACTTAATATTAATCGTAACATCTACGCGAGCGTCAATTGATTACGTAAGGATTTTGGTGCGTTGGTTTGATTGATTATTCACGCGGATCAATCGGAGGGGGGGGGGGCAGGTTTCAAAGCAGTTTTTTCATTAAAGTTAAAACATGGTGCTGTGAAGACTATGGAAAATCTACTCAAATTTTGCATATATTATAAACTTTGATTGACTATACAACAATGTCTTTAGAATAAGAGATTTAAGGTATAATGATTCGAATGAACCGTTTTTACATTGAATGAGTTTTTATTTTTAATTTAATTTGTTTTTTAATCATGAGAAAAGTTTTTGCTGGTTTCTCTACAAAAATTGATAAGAGTTTATAAATTCTATGAACATTTATTATTACGATGTGCAAATCAAGTTAAAAATGTATTTTTTTATGAAAAAAACACATCTTTTCCAATTTTTTTAAGAAATTGGAAAAACCGCTTTAACGATTTTTTTAAAATATAAAAACATCATTAAAATGTTAATACGCGTCGATTGACACCTTAATGATCGAAAGATTATATTTGGTTCTCGAGATATAATAAATGACGTAAATGACCTTGAACGTTAAATGATTTTTTATTTTTTATTTAATTTTTTTTGTAATAAAAATTTTATTTATTTTTTCACAAGAACTATTTGGAGTATATAAATCATATAAACATTGATCACTTAGATTTGAAAATCAGGTTAAAAATTTTGTGTTTTTGAAAAAAAACCTAATTTTTTGCACTTTTTTTTTTTAAAATTAAAAAACGGCTGCAACGATTTTTTTTAAAATTTGGCAGATTCATAAAATTGTTAATACGCGTCGATTGACACCTTAACAATGAAAATCGCATGTTTGGTTCATGAGCTATAACGCATAACATGGTTGACCTTCAAGGGGTGAAATCAGCAAACCCCCCAGACCGAAGTTGTCCAAAAACTAATCAGCTCTTAAAATTGCAAAGACGCTTCGATTGACACCTCAACAAAGCCAATAAGACTTTGTTTACGTGAGTTATGCTCGTAGAAAAACTGCTCGCGAACGCACATACGTACGTACGTACGTACATACACACACACACACATATACATAATTTCAATTTCGATTTTCGAGGCGATTACAAGAACTTCCTATATACTGGGAAGTTAATATGCAAAGCAAAGGGTCAAACGTGCCGGGACTGCTTCAAAAAGGGTCATTTTTCCAAGATGTGCCACCAAAGCCGAAAATATAACAACAACAACAACAAAAATGTTTCAACACATTGGGCCGATCAAAAAGGTTTGTTGTCAAGTAAAAGTCAGAATCATAATTCGGAACGCAGTTTTAGTTCATGTAATCTTATCTGTAGAATAAACTCAGATCGTAAAGAAAAATGGACCAAAGAAGATCAAATAGAAAATCAAAAAGTTACGTTCAAAATCGACACGGGGTCCGACGTAAATTGTATACCCATTAATATAGCTAAGAAATTAAACAAGCAAATATCAAATCAACAAAAATTTAACGTATTTGATTATAGTAACAATAAAATTAAACTCTTTGGTACCGTAAAATTGAACTGTTTGGAATTAAATACAAATGCTTCTAAATTGGCTGAGTTTATTGTAGTTAGCAATGATTTTGAACCGATACTTGGATTAGAAACTAGCATTTTATTTGAATTAATTAAACGGGTGGATGTCAATTATATTGCTTGCTTACCAGATAAAAAAGAAAAATTAATCGAACAAAATTGGGATCTGTTTCACGGGATAGGTAAATTTCCGGGAAAATTTACAATAAATTTACAAGAAAATTCAAAACCAATTCTTCATTATAAAAAACGTATTCCGTCAGCATTGGTTGACAAACTTCGAATGGAACTTGATCAAATGACACGGGATGAAATCATTTCACCTGTTGAATATCCGACGGATTGGGTAAATAATTTACAAATTGTTAAAAAGACTGGGGGTAAATTACGCATATGCCTTGATCCGAAGCCACTTAATGCATGTATTAAGCGTGAACATTTTCTCATTGCAACTGTGGAAAATTTAACGTCAAAATTGGCAAATAAAAAAGTATTTTCGGTTTTTGATCTCAGCAGTGCATTTTGTCATATGGAGCTAGATGAAAAAAGTTCAAACCTTACAACGTTCATGACTCCTTTTGGACGATACAAATTTCGTCGTGTGCCATATGGACTAAGTTGTGCGCCTGAAATATTTCAACGGAAAATGATACAGATATTTGGGGATTTGGAAGGGGTAATGGTTTATTTTGATGACATGTCTGTATTCGCAGATAATCACACTGAACACGATAAAATCATGATGAAAATAATTGATCGGGCAAGAAAAAATAATGTCAAATTTAATCCGGATAAAGTACAATACAATCAAAACGAAATAAAATTCATGGGAAATATAATTTCATCGGGCAAAATTAAACCACTTAATAAATATTTAGATGCAATTCTGGCCATTAAGAAACCAACTGACAAAAGTGCAGTGATACGATTTTTGGGATTTTTTGAAATACATTGCACGTTTTATTCCAAATCTATCAAAAGCAACAGCAAATTCACGTGATTGCACGCGAAATGATGTTCAATTCGAGTGGACTGATAAACATGATAGTGAATTCGAACAATTGCTTAAAGGGATATCTTCTAGTCCGGTGTTGTCGATTTATGATCCGTCAACACCAACACTAATTCAAACTGATGCATCAAAAGATGGGTTGGGATGTGTATTAATACAGGATGGACATCCAATAGCATTCGCATCAAGAACACTGTCAAAAAGTGAACAAAAATGGGCTCAAATAGAAAAAGAACTTTTAGCAATTGTGTCCGCATGTCAAAAATTTCATTTTTTTCTTTATGGCCGTGAATTTACTGTCGAAAGTGACCACAAACCACTTGAAACATTAATAAAGCGTGACATTGATGACGTGACTATGCGATTACAGCGAATGTTTATGTTTTTGCTCAAATATCCGGGCATAAATGTGACATACAAACCGGGTAAAGATATGCTAATTGCTGATTGTTTGTCGCGAGCTCAACGTGAACAGCAAGAAGAAATTGTGGAATTAACGGGTGTGATTCATTCAGTCATAAAATCTGACTGTATTTCAAAAGAAAATCACAAGTTTTATCGGGATATAATTCAAACGGACGAACAATATAAAAAAATTTGCAACTTTGTCACAAATGGTTGGCCGGGATATCATCATCTTGATGAATCCAGTCAGCATTTTCACAAAATTAAATCGGAATTACATGTAGAATACGAACTTTTGTTCTACAACCAAAGATTGGTAATACCAACGAAATTACAAAATAAAATCGCGAAATGGCTGCATGAATCGCATCTCGGAATTGAAAAGACTCTTGCAAGAGCTCGAATGTTGTATTAGTGTCCTGGAATGAATTCACAAATACGTACATTGGTGGAAACATGTTCAGTGTGTGAAAAATTTAAACGTAATAATCAAAGGGAACCATTTACTCAAGAAGAAGCACCAAAATATCCATATGAAATCGTGGCAATGGATTTATTTGAATATGCGGGACATGATTTTATTGCAATTTTCGATTTTTATCCGAATTTTTTGTCTTCATTTCGACTGATCAACAAAACATCACGACATATAATAATGGGTTCAAAAGATCTATTCAATCATATCGGATATCCAACAATAATAAAGATTGACAACGTTCCGTTTAACTCAGCTGAATTAGATCGATTTGCGTCACAATTTACCATACTATTTCAATATTCAAGTCCACGCTATCCGCAAAGTAACGGGTTAGCTAAAAAGGGTGTAGCAATATCAAAAAATATCTTAAAAAGATGTTACGAAACAAACGAAGTCGATCAATTTCAATACAAAATTCTTGAAAACAATACAACGCCAATTGCAAGCTTAGGATTGACTCCATCCGAACTATTTTTTGGTAGATTAATAAAAACAATGCTACCAGTATCGAGCTCATTGCTAGCTAGAAAAAACTTACCCGAAAATGAAATTCAACAAAAAATCAAAAATAAAAAATAAAAGCAAAAATATTATTATGATCGAAACGCAAGATCATTAGCGTTACTGACTGAGAATGACACGGTGATCTTTAAAAAAGATTCAAACAATTGGCATTATGGTACAATTGTAGGTGATGTAAATGGAAAATCATATATTATTAAAGATAACTTCAATAATCATTTCAGACGCAATCGGCGATTTATAGCCAAATCAAAAAACAATGGATTTAATACCAGTGAATTATTATTTGAAGAAAATATTGTTAATGGTAGACATTCAGTTCAAAATAATCTTGAGGAAACTGCAATATTACCACCTACAGATCAAAGCATAAACGATACTCAAGGTGATTGTGAAGTGAATGAAACAGATCTTTCAGCAGCTAATAATAATGAATCATTGCTTTCATCCGATGCAAATGATACTGCTGAAAGTGATGTTTCAGGATCTGATATTGAGGTCGATAACATTGTACCACCAGCTCTCCCAGCTGCGATACAACCACAAACTACCACACGAAGTGGTCGTGAAAGTTGCCTACCCCCAAAAGATACGGAGGGGATTAAGAATAGTAATTAAGATGGTCCATAGAATTAATTAAATAATATCTGATAAAAAAAGCGTGTAATATGTGTGAACATTCCATAACTTGACATTGAACGTTTCATAACTTAACATTTGACAACAACCTATATGTATTGGTATTGGTGAATCAGCGAGGATGTATAACCTCAATTATTCGTTAGCCGCCAGACAATAAAAGGACACAAAACCTTAAACTAAATAGTTTCATTTAATAAGAAGTTGTAGTCTTTTTACAAATCCTAGTAGAAAATAAGAAGTCAGTTTTAAGTCTGCATTAAGTATTCGTTAGCCGCCAGACAATAAAAGGACACAAAACCTTAAACTAAATAGTTTCATTTAATAAGAAGTTGTAGTCTTTTTACAAAACCTAGTAGAAAATAAGAAGTCAGTTTTAAGTCTGCATTAAGTGATACAATACTAAATAAAGTCAATTGAAATTACCGCGAGGTGTTTTTTTAAACTCGTTTATTAACAAAATACTTAAGTCGCGCGAAAGAGTAGGTTGAAATTCGTATTCAAATTTCTCCATGCCAGGTTGTGCGTATGTAGAGAGACGAGCCGGCCATTTTGTAAAAGTTAACTATGTGCGTGTACATGCCAGAATCAGCTGACTTAGCACCATTGTGCGTAAAATCAACGAATGTTGTGAGGACCCGATGAGAACACGGAACCGCAGCGGAATTAAGTTAAGAAAAATTATTTAGTTAGTATTGTAGTCAGTCGAGAGCTAGGACATACGAAATAAAGACTAAAAATATGAATTATTCAAATGAGAAGTGTGGTTTTGGGGTGACGGACGGCATCCTCTTTAGGTGCTGTCATGCGGTCCGTCACCCCGAAACCACACTTCCCATCTAATAATTAATTGAGCTTAATCCATCAATAAACCTAACCGTGGTCGTGCTGTCTGGTGGCGGATGGTAAATGACAGCACCTGAAGAGGATGCCGTCCGTCACCTCGAAACCACACTTCCCATTAAATAATGTACCGGCCAGAAGCCTGGAAACAAGAAACTCCATTAATGTGCAATAATAGTGTTAGCAGAGTTCCGAACCAAAAAAAGCATACTAGTGGGCAGGAGTTTGTCGACTAGACACGGAGGTCCGAAAACCCAAATATGTATGAATTATTTGTTATTTTTGGCATCCGTCGCTAAGTAAAACTTAACTGGTGCCCAAGCAGGGACCGTTCGCAACGTTTGTAAAACGGGATTGTTAATGGTCTTGAGTTTCGTGACTAACCAAAACGTGTCGTCGCGATTTGCACAAGTGATTAAGGGGGGAAGTACCTTCAGAGGCTGAAAAAAGGTCTTTTTTTGCAACTGATTTGTGGGGAAATGAAGACAATTCTTATTAAATCAGTATAATATTTATTTTAGGCGATGTTTGAGATTGAAACGACAGGCGCGTGTAGTCTTTTCGACGTCTGCGCCGGGACTAAAACAATGGCGATCTGTGGATGTGGGGGAGCGCCCCGAGCAACGGTTCATTCTCTATTTTACTCACAATATATATAAATAAATGTGATGGGTAATAATAATATATATAAATAAATGTGATGGGTAATAATAATAATATGAACGAAAATGTACTAAGCGCGGTCGATTCGACTACGCGCGCCCGCCTGAAGGCCAATTCACCACCCCGACAATGGAAGAAGTGGCCCGCAAGTAGTTCAGAAGTAACAAAAAGGAAACCAAGGAACAATCAACTTCTAGCCGCTCCTTCGATACAAATGGTCCTGAACCCGAACATACTAGTGACGCCATACATTTTACCCTAATGTAAGTAAGCCATTTCTTCATAAATAAAGAAAGACGTAGAAATGCGATTTTTTTTGGTTCTCGTCGCTAACTAAAACTTAACTTACGTAAACACTGCAATAAAATGAGACCATTTTCTTATAGATTTTTGAGCATAGCATAAAGAATATATAGCACTGACACTCTGAGCTGTCAAAACAGACTTGCGACAAAACATGCCTAAATTATCTCTCCTATCAGAAAGAGCGCTATGGCTTTCGTTTCCAAATTCGGGCGCGAAAGAGTATGTTGAAATTCGTCTTCAAATTTCTCCAGGCCAGGATGTGCATATGTAGAGAGACGAGCTCCCCATTTTATAAAAATTAACCATGTACGTGTGCACGGCAAAATCAGCTAACTTAATGCTAATGGTGAACCATTACAACTATTTTTCCAACGTTTCATCATTGAATTCAGAGACCATTGTAATGTATTTTCCAACATGATAAACGAAAATAATATCCATAAACTATGGCAGCACCGTAGCGCGTAAACTGACTCATCATATGACGAATGACAGAAATCATACGGAAAACCATGTGCGTTTCGTACGTGGTACCACGAATTGTATGCAACGCTTGTCCATAGTAAGCTTTCATATGAAAGTTTATTTACTTGGGTTCCATACACTGTGACCCTTACCGAGCATATCGCTGAACGTTTAGCCTTCGGCTTTCCAATTGTGAAACACCTATGAACGCCCCTCGAAATAAATCTGCAAATAAGTAATGAAGACTGTTATCAAATTCAAAATCCATTTGATAATTACACTCGACACTCAATTTTAAAGAAAAAATTCACAGCACAGGATGTTGTACAAAATTTCAGAGATCATATGATCTCTGGAAATAGGCAAAATAACCGTTTTTTGAGTGGAGGAGCCCCATAACTTATGAGTCCGTGACCGCCGCGAATGCCATAGTAGTAGGGGAAACCCCTCTTTCGTTTCCCCCTATTTCCACCCCCTTCGGGATTTGGGGCCGTAATCTTAACCTTTACCAAAAACTCCAACAAGTAAGTCATAAAAGATCAATCGTACAATCAAAGGACAAAAAATGTAACGGAAATATATAAGATAATCGGATTAATAATGAAATTGCCTTTAAGATACAAATTCATGTAAACCTTATAAAAGAAAAATGAAGTAACCTTAATTTTGCAATACACAGGGACAAAGTAAACAAAAAATTAACATCAACAACACTAACAAGATATCACTTTTCGAAATCGAACAAAACCAACACGAGTACAATTTTTATTGTTGTTTAATATTTTGTGGAAAAGAAATGGAAATTAAAAACTGTACTCGCAGCCAACCACACAGTTTCCACAAATGACTGAATCAGTTAGAGGAAAAAGTACGATATCCTCAACATTTTCGTCCCGAAATTTAATAACATACCTTACTTTCAATCAGCCTCCGACGATCGCGCCTAAAAGTGGAGGAGCTAACGACAGATATAACAAGCAACTGCATCCTGAATTTCCACAAGTATAGAAATTCCCACGTGAACAACGCTAACAGACCAAACAGCTTCAGTCTATGAAAGTTCTAAATCCTATGTCGTTTTTTTGAGTTGAAAGTTAACTTGAAGATAATAAAGACACAAGACACCATCTTGCTATTTCCTCGTTTGTTTTTTACTAATACGTACAAATCTTTCAATTACTCGCTAGTTTAGTTGGTTTTTTTAACACTTAAAGAACGTTGGAAATATTATGATTATATTTTAAAGTAGGAAAGGATGCAAACAGAATAGTTCGTTGCCTGGATATTGCTTTCGATTGTATATTTGTCGCTTCACCGATGCAATGACGTGAAATATGAATGGAAAATGATAGTGATTGGGATGCTTAATTTTTTTGCTGGGTACAATATCCATCCGGGTACGAAATCATCATTTAAAATGATAGCCAAAAATTATATCGTTCTCCATTCGATTATAATCTAAGAGAATGCATATATTCGCATGTCTGGCTCAGGGCAGCTCCATCAAAGTTTTCAACAATATCGCTTATGTTATGAACAAATCTGTTCTTAACCAGGCAGTTCATTAGATTACAAGTATTTTTCGTAATATTTGAGCATTAGTAAAACAAATAGTTTGCAGATGTATTATTGTTTTATTTTTATCCCTCATGAATATTAATTTCAAGGGATCGGACTGTAATATGTAAATAGCTTTATGTTGAACTCATGTGTTTTCGTGATCAATCGATTTCAGTAATTTATGGCGATTTTTCGTCCCAACCTCTATTCTTCCCCTTATTTGACTTGAGGCGTTACAGCACAGTAAAAAATTCAAAAAATCGATTTAATTTTTTTAGCTTAAAAAATCTTTTGAACCCTCTAGAATAAGAGACAAATAGTTTTTTGTCTGTCAGGAATCGTTTTAATTGAAATTTCGAGCTTTTTTTGGATTTTCCCGGCTGCTCCGAAACGACTACCTATGGTAAATACAGCATTATGTTTTACCATTTGATACACTAAAAGATGTTGTTAGAAACATTTTCAAGAATGTTGAACAAAAAGTACGTTAGTACAGCGTCCTGTGATGTTGAGAGAAGAAGTAAAGTGAAATAAAGTTTAAACTTTAAACGCGTTTTTCTCGAAACATGTTTTTCCAAATCGGCGCGCAGCATAACTCAAACAATTTTCTATTTAGAACTCTAAATTAATATCACATCTTTAAAACACCATTCCGCATAGAAATGCGTAGTTGATTTTCGAAAAGCTAATATTTCGATTTTAGGGTACAAATAAGTGCCCGTTTTTTCGTAGTAAAATGAATTTTTTTTAAAACACTCGCCAATTTTAAAAAAATGAATATTTTCAAAATCGCAAATATCCTCTATAGCTACACTAACGTAGTTTAAGATTTTTTTGTTTTGTTCCAGATTAATTTTTGGTTTACTTCTACGGCGTGCCGTGGATCCCCTCTAAAAAACCGTTCCGCTGGAACCACTGTTAGGCAACCATTTTGTAATATTTTTTAATAAACAATTTTTTTAAAAAAAAACTTCAAAACATTGTTAACCCATTGCTTTCCACCATCATATTTTTAGGACACTATCTTTGACCTACATTTCACAAGTCACTAAAATTTTTCAATTGCTCCCATGCATTGATGTACTCTTTTCTAATAAAATTTTTTTTGGATGCGAAAAGATTATACGTTAATTTAATACATTGATCAATTTTGGTTGCTTCAAGAAGAATATTATTTATTATTTTGTATTCCATTCAATGAAAAGAAATTCTTGCTTTGAAGTGCATAAAACAAATCTTAGACCTTTACTAAATACATAATAAATAAAAATAAATACAAAATATATTTTGTAACCAAACCAAACTTAGCTGTACTATAAATATGACACTGGGACACATCTAAACTATTTGACGCCAAAACATGTTTAGCCCTGTGCACGATCAGATTCAAACATTCAATTGTTAGTTTGTTTATTGCGAGTCTGAAGTTTACATTTGTCGATGAGATTGCGTTGATCAGTGTATATCAGTTAACAGACGATCCGTTAAAATTTGCACAAAGTGGAAGGTTGCATAAATTCCATTTCTAGGGAAAGACATCTGAGCACCAATTTCCGTTCTCATGGTTGCGGGCAGATTATTTGAAACCATGCAGACTAAGCATATTTTCTAGCAATAAGCAAATGTGTAATTTTAAGTAGTCTTAGAACTTAAGTTCAGTGTGTGACGATCTTCTGATCAATAAAGAACTGGACTCAGCCCTTAAAATATATATTTTTTAATAAAAACTTAATTGTAAATTAACTGGCGTCCGAGCAGGGACACGCGTCCGGAAAACACTTTTTTGTCGTTAACTGACGAGTAGTACGCGAATAGGATATTAAACACATATCCAGCCTGGATTCGACAACCACGCGATCGCATTGCACGCACTAATTCCACTCCCGCGTTAACCAAACGGTTGAAAGTGTTTTCAGGAGGGGAACGAGTTGAAGAGGCTGGCAACTGATCCCAAAAATAGAAAATTAAAGAAACACAGTCGACAACCAAGCGACACACAGCGAGCCTACCAAAGGCCCCATCGCAGATTTTTGGAGACGAAGTCGACGCAAAAACCAAGCGCCGAGGGACAACATTAAGTGAAACTGAGGAAATATTGCTGATCTTCAAATTTTGATGCCAAGCGAAGCCCGATGTCCACAACAGCCTCCACGTTTGCAACAACGTCACTATTTATATGTATGTAAGAAATTTGATTTTTTTAGATTTTAAATCAAATCAGTGAAAAATCGTGAAATCAATGCGGGCGAAAAATTGTGAAGTAAGGTCGAAATTGTGAAAATTGATACATATAACTATTGGTTCGAAATACTGAATCTAATTATTATTACTAATTACAATATATTTGCGATCAATGCGATTGATCTAATGTGAACAAGAAGGAAAACTTAAAATTCAGAAGAACTCGAAATACTTGCGAAAAATTTACAAAATTAAATATAATTTCTATTGTTTGTCCGGAATACCTAATACAATTATTTACTGCAATATATTTGAAATCTTAACCTTATTTTTTTTACTTATTTGATATTTGTAATCTTTTGTGGCTATTTATGATCTGGTGTATTTTTGTTTTCTTCCGTTTCCCTGAAATATTGACTGCTGATTCGTTAGATGAAAATTTGTTGCCTGTTCTTTTTGCCTATTGATTCTGATTCTGCTACCTTATCGTCTGTACTCCAACCTCAAAAATGTCGAATCCTCAAAATTTAATTCATCCGGCACGGATAAATTTAAATGATCTTATTGAAGCTCTCCCTGATCCAGACTATCGCCCCAATAATACTTCTGACGGTGACTTAGACAACATCCCTGCCATTGACATAATACGGAACGTTACAAAAGTCGTAGCACAAACTCTACAAACTCAAGGAAGACCACTCTTTAGCTTCCTTATGAACCCAGCCGCTGACATCAACAATAACGTTGATATTCCGATAAATATTGGAGATACCGGCAATCTGTCTGATATGGACAAAAGATCGAATGTGGTCAAAAGCCTGCGACAATTTTTTGGCGAACCAGGCGACTTTAGGTCCTGGCGCAAGAGTGTCGACAGGATTCGGAAAATTTATGACCACTTGAAAGGAACACCGAAGTATTATGGAATACTTTCGGTCATTTGTAATAAAATTGTAGGTCACGCAGTCATTGCGTTAGAATCCTGCAATATCCCTTTAAACTGGTCAAAAATATTCAAATGCTTAACCCTGCAGTATTCAGATATAGGGGATTTGATAACGTTAGAATATCAGATGATAACACTAGTACAAGGTGGAAGTACGGTTGGTGAATTTTAACAAGGCGTATATAACCATCTTTCACTCACATTGAACAAACTATCTTCGATTAACATGAGCCAGGAATCCATGAACATCATGATTCAGTGCCATATCGTGTCAAGACCCTTGATACTTTAATGAGGGGATTAAGAGAAGATTTACCTAGGCTCTTAAGCATTCGCGATCCTTCAGATTTGCCTCAAGCACTTCACCTGTGCCTGAAACTGCAAAACATGGATTATCGCCCGCAAAATGCAAACACTTCTCATTCTATGTTGCGGAGGGTGCATCATAGTTCTCCACCCCCTGTTTCACCGCGCAGAAGTGTTCCAAGCTTCTCAAACCCAGTGCCGATTCCGGCTCCTAGACGAGAATTTTATCCGAATTTACTTCACAACCCGCAAATCGCGCAACAACCAAGATTTACTGGGCAGCGACCACCATTTCAACCTCATCAACCCCGAAATTTCAATAACTTCCCACCTCCGCGGCCACCACGGGGTCCAGAACCTATGGATGTTGATAAATCCTTAAGAACAAACGTTGTCAATTACGCTCACAGGCCGCAAAACCGACCATGGCCTGCAAAACGAACTCATCAATATTCGCAAAGATTTCATGCACACCCAAAACAACAGCGAGTGCATCATACACAAGCAGAAATGAATAACGACAATACAGAGTAACAATATGAAGATGAAATGGCTAATGAAGACGAGAATTATGACCAAACTCTCGAGGAATACATTAACACGTACGATAAGTCAAATTTGGAGGAAAGTGAACAACTAGAGGAGATCTATTATTTCGACTAAGGCACTTTTCGCTTCCCTATTTTGAACATTTTGCAAGAAGTGGAGAGGTTATGAAATTTTTAATTGATACTGGGTCAAATAAAAGTTACATCCAACCGAGACATATTAGAAACCCATTCTTGAATAATAAAAATCTCTACGCCCACTCAGTTGGCGGTAGCATAGAAATTACAAACCATGCATTTGTGCTACTATTTGGACCAAATACCGATAAAATTCAGTTTTTCATTCTGGCAAGCCTGATATCATTCGACGATATCATAGGAAACAACACCCTCAAGTCATTTAAACTCGTCATTCATACGGACGAAAGCTTTATGACGCTCTGTCCCAATTTACACATTTCTCTGAAACAGTACGTTTCAGAGACTATAAACAGCGTTGATATAAGAACATCGCACCTCAACCAAAGTCAATCTGCTAAGCTAAGCCGCATTATTCGAGATTGCTCAAAATTACTATCAAAACCCGACGAGAAACTGACCTACACCAGAAATATGAACACAGACAAACGAACCTGTCTATTCCAGAGCCTATTCCTATCCAATGGTTCTGAAGGGGAAAGTTGACAAACAGATCAAGAGACTGCTTGAAGATGGAATAATAACACCTTCCAAATCACCTTATAACTCTCCTATCTGGATTGTCCTTAAGAAGTCAGACGCATTCGGGGTGAAGAATTATCGGATATTAATTGATTATCGAGTTTACTCGTCTCCCATTCGGTCTGAAAACCGCGCTGTCTATTTTTCAGAGAACCCTCGACGATATGCTCCGATAGCACAAAGAAGTGCGCTGGCATGTGTATATTGATGATATCATCATTTTCGGGAAAAATGAGGCCGAGCATTTTCATAACCTTGAAAAGATCCTCAAAACTCTTGAAGCTTCCAACATGAAGATCGAGTTGGACAAATGTGAATTTCTCCAAAGAGAAATCGAGTTTTTAGGTTATGTGCTTAGTCACGAAGGTATAAAGACCAACCCCAAAAGGTTGAAGCGATTATCATTCTCCCATTGCCTATGACTCTCAAAGACCTCCGATCATTTTTAGGAATGTCGGGCTATTACATGCGCTTCATACAAGATTACGCCAAAATCGCGAAGCACTTGACATCCCTCTTAAAAGGGGAGGTTGGTCGAGTGTCCAAACATTTATCAAAAAACACGCTCATTAAGATAAATCCCAAAACCATTGACGCTATTAATAAACTCAAAAATTGACAATTCTCAAACACTGATATCATAGACATATTCAAACGATACCTCAATCCGAATACCATAAATGGTCTCCTGACAGATGAGGAAACTATGGCAACGTTTCAGGAAATCTGTCCTGACAATTTTAGTAGCTACCAAATTCGTTTTACTCAAACTATTGTTAAAGATGTTTCCAACGAAGTGGGACAAGAAGAAAGGATCCTGCAAATTCATCGTAGAGCACACCGAAATGCTGAAGAAAATCGGTTGCAGCTACTGAAAAACTTCTATTTTCCAAAAATGTCGGCTAAGATAAAAGCCATAGTAAAAAGGTGTACCATATGCATGGAAAACAAATATGATGGACATCATAATAAGCCTTGTTTAAACCTACTCCTATCCCTTCCTACCCCGGTCATACTGTACACAGAAGGATAGCGTATCCTAACGGCAGTTGATAAATTTAGTAAGTTTTCCCTAGCGAAACCAATCGCTTCGAAATCAATCGAAGATATAAGACAGCCCCTATTAGATATTCTTTTTTATTTCTGTGTCCCCGAGAATGTGGTCATGGACAATGAGAGCTCACCAAGATCGGCCTCAGTAACATCCTTGCTAGAAGACGAACTGCACATAAGAGTCTATAAAACTTCTCCTTACAAGAGTGAGGTGGATGGGCAGGTTGAGCGCTGGCACTCCACCCTCGCTGAGATCATGAGATGCTAAAAGTGAGCTTGCTGTCAAGGAATACAACTTCTCAATTCATTCTACGACAGTCAAAAAACCAATCGAACTGTTATTCGGCAGAGTCCCTATTATCGACCCCGAAAATTTCGAAAACGTGAGACTCTCTAACATCGAAAAAATGAAAAGAAAACAACAGACGGACTTGAGAAACCTCAATAAGAAAAGACAGGTTGCAAAAAACTACAACGAAGGGGATATAATCTATGTCATAATTAATAAAAGACATGGATCAAAACTAACCCCCCGATACAAGAAAGAGGTTGTAAGAGAAAACCTAAATTCCACCGTACTAGCCCAATCCGCAAAGTTGTACATAAAAGTAATATTAAAAATTAATTATTTCCTCTAGATCGTTATTGATAGATTATATTCAGATAGAACAAATAATATAACTGAAGTTAGCCACGAAATAAAACGACTGTTTAGAGAAGAAAATAACACAAATTTGATTGAAATTGTGAATATACAATTCAAGTTCAATTCAATAAAGGAAGAACTTAAAAATATTGAGCACATCACACATTGGGCGAGATTGGGTATTGTTAATTCATTAATTTTGTCCAGAAAAGAAATTAAAATAGCCACAAAAAGTTCTAGACAGAGAATTCCTTCCATATTCAACTACTGACTTACCTTTGCTGAAGTCAAAATTATAACGAATAAATTTTTATACCTTTATGTTATCAATATTACAATCACTACAAATCAAATAAACGAGACTTTGCAACTATTAAAAAACAAGATTTAATAAGTGAAATTCCCTTCAATAGTGTTTTAAAAAATGACGAAAAAATATACGAAATAAAAGAAAAATGTAAAACCACAAACTCGCTATCTATTTGTAAACAAATGAATTTAGTAGATATAAGTTATACAAAATGTATCCCAAATCTACTCAAAAGTCTGCATGCAACTTGTAATCAAATAAACAATCAGGACATACCCTCAGTCAAGGAAATTTCAGATGGAATCTTACTACTTAATCAATTTTCTGGCAACCTAATTTCAGAAAACGTTACTCATAGCCTAAACGGCACCTTTTTAGTAAAATTCGAGAATTTTTATTTTTAGAGAAATCTCTGCAATTCAAGTGCTTCCCCCATACTATAACTGCTCACAAACGAAAGCAAATTTCACGAAAAACTCTCACTAGACATGATGAAGGAGCTTTACATTTAACATAAAAAAAATAAACTTTTACAGTCCGACCCAAATATTCATAGACTGACTACCTACAGCGCCTTATTACCACAATCGCAGTATCCACTCCTCGTGGAGAAGAATCGGTAACAATTGCTCCCATAACTGCATCATCATGTTCTAGTCAAGAGGAATCGGAGCCAATCACTCCTACAGGCACAGCATCCTGTGCCTATAAAAAACAACCATGCCAGGTAAAGTTCCACAACCTGCCATATTTTTAGCGATTGGGACAATTGCGCTTATCGGGGGAAGAGTTAACTGAGGATCCGTTAAAATCTGCACAAAGTGCAAGGTTGCATAAATTCCATTTCTAGGGAAAGACATCTGAGCACCAATTTCCGTTCTTATGGTTGCGAGCAGATTATTTGAAACCATGCAGACTAAGCATTTTTTCTAGCAATAAGCAAATGTGTAATTTTAAGTAGTCTTAGAACTTAAGTTCAGTTTGCAACGATCTTCCGATCAATAAAAAACTGGGCTCAGCGCTTAAAATATAAATTTTTGAATAAAAACTTTATTGTAAATAAACTTATCTTCTCTCGTGATACGTTTGCGATTTATGTTTCATAATATAAAAAAATAGTGCATCGTAATATTGACAAAGAACAAATCTTCTGTGTCTGTTGTACACCAAATATTAAATCATAAAAATATAGCTATTGTTGTTTGATAGATGTATATTGATATTTTTTTAGTGTTTATCGACTATGGATCTAGTTTGAAAAAAATTACAAAAAGGCTTGAACGTTGTCTGAAATTGCAGAGTATCTTCAACATGTCGAAGATTCTAGTGATAAATATATAAATGATGTCGACGTTGCTGTATTGTCTCCAGACCATAGCATAAAAATACATAGCACGGACAGTCCAGCTAATTTGCCACATATTTGTTATACAACCAAATTGGCCAGGTTGTGCCTAAGTATAGGTAAATGCATATTCGTGTATCCTAGCATGAGGAACAGAGTAAGAAAATTGCATGTGAAAGGTTCTTGCACGAAAGACAGATATGCGCATAGAAGCCAGTTTCGTTAATTCGTTAAGTCACGAACTGACAGCAAGAAATGTCATTGTGTATTTGACAATTCGCGAGTGGAATATCGCGTGTAATAAGATTTTTTCAAAGAAAGTCGAAACGAATAATAGTGACAAGTGCGTGAGAATCACACGTTCGTTATATGTGATCATCGGTGCTCCACTGAGGAACGTGTAATTATCGGAAAAGTGTTTTATAGCCGTAACTTCGAACAGTGCGAAAAAAATGTCTGATGCTTTACAGAAAGGAAAAATAGTTCCTTCTTCGGTGTTCTATTTATTGAGGAATATAGAGCAACGAAGAAGGGATTGAATTTTTTGGATCTGCAGCATTGAATCAATGAAAACTCCTTGCTAGTGAACGTGTCCAGGTAGCAATAGCCGAATGAACGGTAACGTTAGGTTTGTCTGGTTTTTGCGTTTGTTTTCTGCTTATCAGCTCTTAGTAATGGACAAAGTGCGCCGGAATTCCAAAATTTGCAATTCAGTGAGTGTTATCGTAGAAGGGAAATGAATTTCCTTCTTTAGTGTTCGGCTTGTCAATGAATGTCGGACAACAAAGAAAGTAGTACATTTACCGTAAAGATCACCTTCTGCTCCTTTCAGACACCTTTGTGACTCATGTCGGGCGCAGTCGATTCAGCAGAAGCAGGAAGAACTACTTGGCAAAACGCCGCATTTATTCATGCAACGATACATGCTTTGATAAAGATCATGACTTAAGTATGTTTAAAATTTTATGTCTATCAATTTCCCAATTTTTTTTGGAAAATGGAAGTAAGGTACCGGTAATAAACATCGCAAAAGTATCCACGTCAGAATGTATTCGCCGCTCAGTGGACCTGCGCGTATCTCACCTTGTTTACTTAACGTACAGCACCGCCACGTGAAGGTGAAACAAGGAGATTAAGGACAAGAGGTGTGATCGCCACATTATTCTCCTTTTGGTGCCGTCTCCTCTCAACCGCCTTGAGCAGAAAATGTCCGGTAAGTGTATCCATATTTCCCATGGATTTTCTCTGACAAAATATTTTTTTGCAGGAAAAATTGAAAACACGAGGTTGCGTGTTTGTTATAGTTTCCATTTGATTGCTGACGTCGTACAGTCATGCTGTGCATCCCGTTGGTAATCCTTTTATATTATTAACTCGTTGGTTACTTACATTCCGCAAAACGATTGCTTCCTTCCGAAAGCCAACGTGAACCGAATTCGAATCGTAGCTTAGTAATCTAACGTTGGAAACAGTATCGGGAGCAATCTTTCATGATAAAATGAATGCCTGATATATATACACAGTATCGGGAGGAATCTTTCATACCTGATACACACACACACACACATATATATATATATATATATATATATATATATATATATATATATATATATAGTGGCGGCTCGTCAGGGTGGGCAGGGTGGGCTGGGCCCACCTTGTAAATTCAACATGATTATTTCAATATTCTCCCTATTCTCAATTTAGAATTCTTAATCTTATCGATTACCTTCAATATCCCCATACAAATTGAAGGCCATGAAAACGAAAAATTTTCGACAAATATTACTTCTATATGTTCATATGTTTGTATGGATATTTCCAAACACAAATATGTACATATAATCCATAATGATCAAGGTGGGCCCGCCCGATCGCTAGAGTACAATGCAGACTTTTCGCCCACAGCCCAAATTCTATGCACGTAGCTCGCTACGGCTCGCGTTGGTCCAGGTCCATGGTGGGCTGCATACCCGCTGGCCCAGCTCGGGATAGCCGCGGCCAAATACATCATCCAGTATGTGAAGCTTATTTCCTGATGTGAAAATCGATTTCCACACATTTCGGTCGCTTAAGCTATGGGCTAGCCCAGCCCGGCGCGACGAACAAAGTAAAATTTGGAAATGTTATGCTCGATCCACACGCTTGCCAAACCTCCACAAGCCATCGCAAATCCAAACGTGTGAACGTGTGACGGTTGTCGGTTTGAGTTTGGAGGTTTGGAGTTTGCGGCAAACGCAAACGAACCAGATATAATATTTCCATAATTAAGGTGTCAATAGACGTGTATTAACATTTTTGTGATGTGTTTAACATTATGAAAAAATTGTTTCAGGCATTTTTTAATTTAATAAAAGAAAATGCAAAAAATTAGGATTTTTCCATCAAAAATAATTTTTTAACCTGATCTGCACAGCACAGTAATACCAGTTTATAAAATTTATACATTCTTATCAGTTTTTGTAGAGAAAACAGCAAAAAAAATCCATAATTATGAAGAAAAAAAATAAAAAACAAAAAAAAACCATTCAAAGCTACTATTTAAAGAGGGTTCATGCGAATAATATTACTCAATATCTTTTATTCTAAAAGCGTTGTTGTAAATTCAATCAATGTGTTATAATATTTCCATAATTTGAGCTGATTTTTAAAAGTTTTTACAGTATTTTAGTTTTAACAAAAAACCTGCTTAAATTTTGAAAACTAACAAAATTTCAATCAAATTTGCATTTGTGGTAATCAACGCTTTGAATAGTAAAATATTTTGTAGTCAATACTTTGCAAGATCATATGCTTTAAAAAGTTTTCATCAAATAAAAAGTTGTAGTTTTTAGCAGATTTATTCTGTAGTAATCGTAAGATTTCAATTACTTCCTTTTTACTTTTTACATGCAATTGAACCTATTTTTGACTGTATATTATATATTTTTCAAGGCCAACAGAAAATAGGAAATAATCATCAATCTCATTTACGCAAATACGTGAAAAAATAAATAAATTCAGCGATTATGCCGGAATGATGGCAAATTTGAACGCAACTATTCAAAATGGCCATCACGCGACAAAATCTCTACAGTGGGCGTAATAACAAAAACTGCTTTCATTTTTGCTAGCGCTCTTTTGTCCTTCAAGCATCGATATGAAAATGACAAATAACGTAGAAAAGGCCCCCACCGATTGATCCGCGTGAATATTCAATCAAATCAATCTACCTCCATTCACCAAAAACCTTATGTAATCAATGGACGCTCCCGTAGATGATATGATTAATATTAATTCATTACAATTACTGTTATGAGTACTATCATTATTATTATTCAAAGTAATATTAGTTTCAAAATTATTATTGTGTTTAATTTTTTTAATGTTTATGTAGATATTACTAGGAAGTTGACCGTGTGGACCTCAAGAGTCGCACCTCGCGGCTTGTTATTTATGTACGTTGTACTATTGTTTAAAAGTCAATTAGTGCATACATTATTTCCTGTAGTTGTCTTCAAATTATAACAACTCGTCAACAGTGGTAAAAAAATATTTTGAAAATATAAGTTCGTGGGCTTACTGGCAGCTATTTTCAATGGGTCTCCAAATTCCTACGAGTTTTTCTGCGAAAATTCGATTATTGTATTTTTTTTTAAATTTTCCTTTTATTACGAGTAAATTTTTCATTCAGTCAGTTTTCGAAGCAGCGAGTTTGAAGTGAAGTGAAAATGGAGCAGGGATATAGCGAAATTCAGGTAAAAGTAAAAAATAACGATGACATTGTTTGCTCGTGATCGGGAAAGTATTAGAGAATCCGTGGGATTCAAATGTATTTTGAACGATTTTACATTTACGTTTTTGTTAAGTGTATTTAATATGATTTTCGGGCAAACGGATATTGTTTTCAATGTCCTACAGTCGAAGAGCGCGGACCTTAATTATTGCAAATGTAGAATAAATACATTATTAACTACATTAAAAGAATATAGAGAGCAAGACGATTATTTTGCAGATATTTTTAAATATGCTTGTACTACTGTCGGGCAACCATCGAAGAAAAGAAAACTTGATCATGATGGTCTTTCAGAACCAGTGGCTTTTATGCCGAAATAATCGATTTAGTGATCAATCAACTAGAAGTGAGATGTTTGATTTAGATAAATAAACGTTTTTGAATTTGGTAAATCGTGATAGCTTTTTCGAATATAAAAATAAATTTCCTAATATATAGGATATTAGATAGCCTAATTTTAAATTATCCAAAAATATTTGAGGTTCGAAAGTTACATAATGAACTATCAGTATGGTATTCGGATCCCAGTATTTTAGGTGTTTCCACAAATAATGTAGAGACTTTACAATTTATTGTTAAAAATAACTTGATAAACGATGTTTCTGAAGTATACAAACTATTAAGTTTGGTTCTTTCCTTATCAGCTACTTCAGCATCAGTTGAACGCAGTTTTTCTGCACTGAAGCGAATTAAATTTTTTTCCAGAAACTCGATGAGTCAAACACGTTTAAGTGAACTAGCGACCATCGCAATAGAGAAAAATATGGTCAAAACTTTAAAAACAGATATAAAAATCAGATTCTAGGACAAGGTGATGGATCATTTTGCTAAATGGAAAGATGGACGAATCGAATTAAAATATAAATCACTTTAAACAAATAATTATTTTTGCAGTTGTCAAATTCGTTATTTTTTATTTGCTACTGAAACTGATTTCCATTTACATCAATTCCTTTGAATTCCATCCTCTTCCTGGGAAGAAAGCTTGCTGGACAGTGTACCGATTTCGAGTACTCTGACTAAGATAGAGCATAGATCCTCCAATGCTATATATATATACAGTGGCGGCTCGTGCCCATTCACTCAGGGTGGGCACGGATATATATATATATATATATATATATATATATATATATATATATATATATATATATATATATATATATATATATACCAGAGAATGAAGTTTGTAAAAGAAGAGAATTTCATGGAATTTGTGAGCGTGAAAACTGAGTAAACTGTATCCAAGATATATGTAGCTATCTCAAACGATGTATCATGGAAGTAAAATGTAGCTTATTTTCTAATTAAATACACTAATTGTTTTCCTTGGCAGGTTGAAGGTAACAGGCGGGAGGTGAAGTCACATTGCTTTCAACAATTGGCACTGCAGTTTTCTTCAATCGACTTCTACTAATGGTGAACATAATCGAATGGAAATGAACGGCACACACGCAGTGCCGCTTAGTGGACCGAGAGAGATCCTTGCTATCAAAGGTTGCATTTACCTTATGGTGGTGGAATATTGATGTATAGAATAATTTAATTCATTTTGCATGTGTGCTTGCATATGATCACTGTTAAAAGTAAGCGTATCATTTTTAAAAAATACATAGTGATAGTACAATCCGGTTATTACCGTAAACTGTATCTTTACATGTAGCCCTTTTACGGACAGCTCCAGAAACACAGGCGCCCGTTCTTTATCAAACGAGAGTTGCATACAGTGTGATATGGAAAGACATATAACCGTTGATATTTTTTATGTGAAAACCACATCTTCGTAAGGAGAAACTTAGGTGAGATATGTATTAATGTATTTATCAATTTCAGTCGTTACCGTCAACCATGTGATTCGAATGTATTTTAACCGTGTCATGACGTAGGTCATACAGTCAATATGTTGCATATCTTTCTGGGCTTTTGGCTGTTATAAGTATATGTATGCATGAGTCATGCAAAATATTCATGATATTATGACCCACTAATTTACAAGCAATATTGTAGATAATCTCTACCTGCAATGAAAATAAGCTTTCCGGGCCATTGTCAATAAAACATTTTATTGCCTGGTTTTCGCAGGCCCATTATTTCCAACACTGGCACTTTCTTCGTGTGCAAAATATGTTATCGTTGTTCTGTTACCGCTGATCATTCTTCGAAGATGCGTCTAAAAGCATCACCTTGTTTTACTCAAGATGAGAAGATACATATACCTGCGTATACTAGACATAAACCGAATATGCAAATAGATCTCTTCTATTTCCCGTGGAATAACGGATTCGTAGCAACTTGCCAGCTTCTAAGCGGATATTCTTTGGGAAATAGAAAGAAGCAAGGAGCCTATATGAATAGACACTTTATTTCGATTGGGTGCAAAGAAATACTCAACAATGATTTGGTAGAAACCAGTTCAACGGTCAAAATGCGATACAAGTTAAAACATGTCCTACTTAGTCCACACCAAGCACAACGTGGCATTTTCCCAAATTAATATTTAATTTTGGTTTATGAACATCACGTTTGCTTTGTTATCAATAATAATATGATTGTGAGTTTTTCCATAGAAACAACATATCTGCATTTAAGTCAGTATGAAGAATTCAATTTCACGCTGTAACTTATGCGCATCTATACAAGATTGCAAATAACGAATGACTTTCATATATAACTTTTTTTAGCATCATTAAAGCACATACAACCGTTTTTTATGGATTTACCTATGTTACGCAGATCTTTAAAAACAATATAGTTTTCTAAGCTATTCCAATTTTTGTATTTAAATATTACAGATTGCTTATTTTGTATTTAAATAAACGAGATGAATAGATGAGCTTAACTGCAAATTCGTGAATTATTTACAGATTCATTTCCACTTTATTAAGGGTAGATTTCAATATAATGTATTGTTATTTAAAATCACAGCTTACGCGTCCTCATCGCTTCGTAACTTGAAACAGTTTTTACTGCTATTGCAACCTTCCACTATACACTTCATTTTTATTATTTTTTTATTGTCTGTTCCGTTTGACTAGCAAATCTAGAATGAAACTAGCGAATGCCGCATAGATTTTTATGCTGATCGGGCAGCCCCAAATGCTTCGATAAACGCGTAACTCCCATCGGGTACTCGCTGAATTCGTTGATGAGTAAGAGGGTCACATGGCGTAAGTGTAACCCGGTTTATTTCGAAATGCAAAGTGATTCTAATACTGCTATAAAATGTTTGGAAAACATGATTTCGAACTTAGAAAGAAAATCTGCGTTCGAGATATTTGAAAATTTGTTTTCGGATGAAATTCTACAATATTTTATGCACGAAACAGAGGCCTTAGCTAAAAAATATAAAAATGACTTGAGCTTCAATCCAACTGTGGAGGAGTTGAAAGTTTTATAGCAATTGTGGTTTTCTCTTCGTATCAAAACTTGCCTCAAAGTAAACTTTATTGGTGTAGAGATGATGACGTACACGTTCCATTTGTTGCAAAAGTAAAGTTCAGAAACCTTTTCGATAAAATGAAATCGTATTTACATTTCAACGACAACTCGAAAATCGATAATGCCGACAAAGCTTTCAAAATTCGCCCACGTATCGATAAAGCTAGTGAATCTTTGCGAAAGGTTGGGGTTTTTGAATCCAATTTTGCTGTTGATGAAATGATCGTCAAGTATTTTGGCCACTAAGGGATCAAGCAATTTATAAAAGGCAAACCAGTTAGGTTTGGGAAGCTCAATGTAGAGTAAGTGGCTATTGTTACAAATTTTCGCTAATACAGGCAAGGACACTCAATCTTCGGATGGCGATGGCTTGGGTTCAAGAGTGGTAAAAAAGTTGCTTGAGGTATGTGTAGATCCCAGCGCACATGTGATCTACTTCGATAACTTTTTCAGTGCCTTACAATTGTTGATTGACTTGAAATATCAAGTGTTCAGAGCTACAGGCACAGTGAGAGACAACAGGACTAAGAAAAGAAATGTCCTATCATGACAAAACAAGAAATGAAGATGAGAGAGAGAAAGGTTATACTGGCCAGCGTTTTGATAAAAATAATGAAATATTATGTGTAAAATGGCATGATAACAATGTAGTATGTCTTTTAAATAATTTTGAAAGTATTGAACCATTTGTGAAAACTAATAGGGATTCTAAGACAGAATGAGCAAACAAAATAGCAAAGTGGCCGTCAATCAGCCAAGACGTATCCATACTTATAATAAAAACATGAAAGGAGTCGATAAACATGATTGGTTAATTTCAAAATATCCAATTCGTCTAAGAGGTAAGAAATGGCACTGGCCTCTAGTCAAAGAGTGCTAGATATGTCCATGGTAAACGCATGGATTATTTACAACCAGGTGAATCAAGATGAAATCAGCCTTATGCTAGATTTTAGACGAAGAATATGTTTTGCTTGGAAAAAAATCAGAAGCTTTAGCAAGCAAACTTGCTCCAGGGTCTTCTGCAGATTGTTTACAACCTGTTAGATTTGATAATTTGGGCCACTTTATGATGAAGAGAAATAAACAGAGGCGTTGCCGAGGACAAGACTGTAAAGAAACCTTTAACTTATTGTTACAAATTCGATAAAACACTTTGCAGGGAATATTTTATACCCTATTATACGAAGCAACCTAATAGAATTTATTTCGAATATGTATATAACGATATCTTTAAATAAAATTAATCTTCTTCTTAAAAAGATGTTTTTTCAATTTATTAACCTATCTTCCCAATAACATATTTATAGGACAGGCTGATTCCGTCACCAGAAACATTTTTTTGTTTTAATTTTTAACTTTCCAGTATATGGGAAGATCTTGTAATCGCCTCGAAAATCGAAATTGAAACGTTCACCATTTCTTTACGTTTTAAGATCTATATATAAAGTGTTTTAAGAAAGAGAAATGTATGTGTGTGTGTGTACGTACGTACGTGCGTTCGTGAACAGTTTTTTCTATGTGCATAACTCACGTAAACAAAGTTGTAGTGATTTTGTTGATGTGTCAATCGGAGCGTCTTTGAAATCTCAAGAGCTGATTGGTTTTTGGGACACTTTGATCGATGGGGTTTTTTGTTTTGAACCTTTGAAGCTCACTTCTGTCATACGCTATATCTCGCGAAACAAAGATAGGATTTGCATGGTTAAGGTGCCAATCAACGCGTATTAACATTTGTGTGGTTTTGACAATTTTTTTAAATAATCGTAGGAGCTTATTTTTATTTTATTGAAAAAAGTGCAAAAATTAAGTTTCGTCCATAATCAATAGATTTTTTTCTATTTTGAAAAATACAGTAATCAATATCTATAAAATGTATATACTCCAACCAGCTTTTATTAAAAAATCAGCAAAACCGTTTTGTCATGATCACGTAAAAAAATCGAATAAAAAATAAAAAAAAATCATTAATAATCATCATGATTTTCAAGGTCATTTTTATCATTCACTATGTCCCACAACCCAATTATGGTTTTTGCATCTTATAGGTGTTAATCGATGTATATTATCATGTTTTTAATGTTTTCAACTTTATAAAAAAATGTTTTTGGCCGTTCTTTTGAATTTAATGAAAGAAAATGCGAAAAATTAGGATTTTTACATGAAAAATAAATTTTTAAGCTGATTTGCACTGCTAAGTAACCAACGTTCATAGCATTTATACACTCCTATCAGTTTTTGAAAAGAAACCAGCAAAAAAAAATTCCATGATTATAAAAAAATTCAAAAATTTGTAATGAGTAAATGTGCACGAGCGAGGTCGGAACGAAATTGCAAGACAAGGAGACTCTCGTCTCGTTGGCCTCATTGGACGTTAAGTCCTGGGACGAGGCAACGAACCCGTTTGTCGTGTAGACAAATTGAGTTCGGCCTCCAGTTGGTTAACCGGCGATGGCTGCTGGCAGGCCAGCTCTGTTTGGCACGTGATGTCGTGGGTACGGTCGCCTTTACCAAGTCCCGAATATCATTTTTGAGAGATTCAGCCATCGAAATTGCCCGATTCACATTTTTCGACAAAAAAATAGTCCTAAGGACTTCAAGTAAAACAACGAAGCTTTCTGAGGCTCGACCTCCTACTTTACTTTAAGAATATTCTCGTGCGCGCATCGAAAAAAAACAATCATGAATGCAACGCCAACCCGAGGGATACATTACAATCTACGTTAACAGCGAAAGACCCGAAGAAAACTGACGGCAAGCGAGCGAAGGAGAAACCGCGCGAACAACCTAGCTCTTGGGCGGCTGAGTTGCTGCGCAAGGGAAGCAGACGTCACCGGAGGCGCGCCGGACATCGATGTTATTGTCCGGGCCCTCCCTGCCTTAGCTTAGCGCTTGCCAAGTAGGCATGTGTTGCGCGCTAAGCCTGGGTGAACCCTGTCTCCTAGAACCAGAAGGAGGGGAGAATCTTAGGGAAACTCTCGCTGAATAGGTTTATTATTGCATGTTTATTTTTCTACTTGCCTCGTTTTCAATTTATAATTACTTGTTTGGTATGGTTCAACATTCATAATCATTAGCTTATGCACACAGGTAGAGAATTAACCATTTTGTATCAATCATATCTATATAAACTAATTACTACCTGTGTTACATGTATTCAATGCAATTCGTTCGATTTTCGTGGTAGTTTGAAAAAATACCATTAAATATATGATTGTAGTTTTACAAAAAAAAATCATTTTTCTCTTTGTAATATTTTCATCCGCTACATTATTCTTTTGGATGCATTCTACTTACTTTATGTACATTATCCTTGTGGATGCATTCTACTTACTCCTTGTGTTCTGAAAACTGTTAATCTTTCATTATTGGTTCGCTTAATGCCTAGTAACTATTCTTATCAATTTTATCAAAAATATTTAATTTCACTTATGTAGTATGGAACATCTCGCAATTTAATTTTCTTGTTCACAATTTGTTGGTATCTTTGCGTGGGTTGCACTATATCTGTAAATTATAAAGGATAGGTATTTGGACTTATTTTACAATATTCATAAATTCACGTTTGACTTATTTCTTTTTTTTCTGCTCGCACTTTTCTGATTATTCTATATTTTGGTTACTGAAAAATGTTTTTTTCCTGAAATTTCTTTTGCTCTTTTGTGATTGCTCAAAAAGGTATTCACGAAGAACCCTACTCCAATATCTAAAGGAAATTTTTGTCTTTAAATGAATTTTTTTGAGAGTAAGCTATTTACACGCGGTTTTTTCTTTTGTTGTTTTATGAAATGTGGTGTGTTACTATTGCTTGAAATTTCATAGTCTAAGAAAATGCAAAAGACGATTTTCCGCGTTATTTTTGGACTCTCTGAGCAACTTTTTTCAGGAATTGAAGACTTTGATTTAATTATGATACCTTGTTGCGACCTCAGCGTATTGACACTGCGGTCACGGAAAATTTATTTGAACCTAGCCTTCCACCCCCCTGTATAGCGCAACAATGCCGGCTAAAGCTCAGCGCGTGGGTGTGGTTCTTTAGGAGGTTAGGCTAGGCCCGTGTCGATCCAAATAACATAGACAAGGGATGGGAATCAGGATTGGGTGTTGGTACTGAGCCTGAAGAAAAAAAAACTTAGCCCATAATGTGGTTAAACGGAATATATATATTTAAAGTAATTCGAATAAAGTATGACATTATAATAAACTTATAATAATACAAAAATATAATTCAAAATAATAAGAGAAAAAAAATAATGTTTTAAACAAAACTATAATGAAGATAATAATCGAAAAAAAATAATTATGATAAAAAGAAAATTATGATACACAATAATAATCAAAAAATAATAATTATGATATAAAAAAATTATGATAACGAAATAATAATCCAAAAAAATATAATTATGATAAAAAAAACTATAATAACAAAAGAAGAAGAAGAAAACGGAGGAGTGAAGTGGAGTCTACAGAAAATTTCAATTTTTCTCTAAATAACAAACGGAACTAAACTTACTCTGGCTGATGACGAGCGCTCTTCACCGCTGGTAGTTGTTCTGAAAATCAAAAAAAAATATACGGTTTCCTAACTTCACTCACTAGGCGTTCTTCTTTTCTTTTTCATACAGGTCTTACTCAGTTGTTACCAATACCTTTTAAACGCGAATAAATGTTATTCTTCCATATTCATTCAAGGTAAAAAACTCTTCCTTATAGAGAATTACACCGAACAATATGCGAAAAGCTTGCGTTATTGAATACGACTTTTTCCGTTAAAAAACTGCTCAACAATGATCTGTTGTTCTAATACCTATGGTACTATTATGGTTTGACATAAAAGAATTAACTGGATCAGATTAAGTTTTTTAATTAAAGAACCATAAATCATACCATAAATTAACAATAATTATTTGTGGCATCTTTCAGGCCAAAAATGTTCGTGTAATCGAGAACCTGTTTAATACTATAACATTTGTCAGGCACTATTTTTTTTTTGATAAATATCGTATAACAACGCATAACATTTTTTTGTCGTATTACTAATATAAATGACCTTAGAAAGATTGGCAAAATCTTATCATGTCAGAAATGTATGTTGTATTTTTCCACTGGCTTTTCGTTGTAGTAATTTCTATGCATTGCTTATCCTCTGACGACTGGAGCCTCGTTTCAAATTAATTCGATTTTAAATTACAAGAGTGATGATCACCCAGTAGTTCTGCGAACGAAACGTCAGAACATATAAGCCGGTCAAATTGAGCTTGGCGAGTATGTTTGCAGGTCACAGTTGAGCACGTGCTGTCCGCACCGATCACTAGTTCATGTATAATTTTTTCACTTTGAAGCAGTTTCGTAACACATGGCACTAAGGAACATTACAATATTTCAATTATTTTTAATCAAAATCCGTAAGATGTTTGCTATCACAAAGCACTCCTTTTTATCACCATTAATTTTTCGGGACTCTTTTGTCTTCCGTCAACTTTTTCACCGGTCGCCCGACACCAAAAAAGCAGAACTTCCCTTTGCTTCCAAAAACGCGACTTTGTTGTTTCACCTTTCACCACCAACTCTCTTATTACACGCGATCTTCCTTTTAAAAATCAAAACCCGCTTAACTTCATCTTCCTTCCAAAATCCACTCTTATTTCACGCGATCTTTCTTTTTTAAAAATTAAAACCCACCTTACTACATCTTCCTCCCAAAATCAACTCCACTTTTTTGTGAACTTTCTTTGTTCCTCAAATCCATCTCGACACCTTTCCCGTCCACCACCTACTCCCTCTCAAGTACCTCAGTTTTTCCATATTTTTGGGGCTCATTCCATATTTTTGGGGCCGGGTGCAAAGGGTCCCGCTGGCTTCCAGTTGGATGCGGATTCCAGATCTTTTCTAGTTGCTAGGTCGCATCAGCCCGCTACTTGGCATTGACCTTTCCTCCGCATTCCAACTGAAAGCTGCAGACCAAGCAAGAAAAAAAATGCAAGGAAAAAAATTATAGGCAGCTCTGGGGATCGAACCGACATCCTCATGGTTCTGAGGCATCGACGCTCCCTCAAGGCTACTGTCTAGAGATGACAAAAGGTGTGAAATTATTCAAACTAAATTTAACAAAGCATGTTGCAATTTATTCGCAACAACCTGCCAAATTGCTTATTGGATGTTTATTAGTTTCGTAACGGCGTCTCAACGCTCTCCTGTGAGGCACCACATTGATCTCTTAAAATTTTTTTCGGAAACTTTCCATCCCTTGAGAAATGCACGATTCCATAGTTCACCACGAAACAACGAGTGAGATGATTCTTTACAGGTCAACTTTACAAATCAATTTTGCAAGTGGTTGTACATAGCCCAACTGCCGCATTGCTAAGTTTTCAGGTGGTTGAATATGATCACACTTGCAATTGATTAGTGCCACACATAATTCGGCACATGCAGCGATGTTCTAATGTTTAAGTCACAAAGGTAGAAAACGTGAGACCAACCATGTGGCAACCACATTCTAGCTCAACTCTCAGTCACAACGGTTTAAAGAACCATAAAATCCGTTATAGTTTAATTTACACGCTTTAAAGTAGCTCGAAAGCCAATTGGATGGCTCAAAACACACAACATTTTTCTAAAAATTCGCACGAACCTTTTTTTCCTCAGCAACTACACGAACGGTTTGCTAAACTTTCCGAAAAGATTCTTTGTTCCAACTCGCACCTAGCCTAAATTGTTCGTCGCTACCCGGATCACGAAGACCTCCGTCCGGGTGCTCGATGTGAAACAGACTGCCGTTTTTTTATCCCGCCAGCGATCCAACTGCATTCCGATAGCGGTTCTCTCCAAAGAACCGGTCGGATAGCTGGTTTTCGAGACTGGCTTTATGTGCGGGGTTGCCGCTTCTGAGTGCGCCCAAGATTGCAAAAACGAAGCACGGTATTACAAAACAAAAAATCATTCAAAGTTACGATGTTAAAAGGCTTCATACGAATGGTATTACCTTATATTCCCCGTCAGACATGTCCGAGGAAAAATTCTATATTAGTGATACTAGACGAAAAGTGACAACAATTATCTGTTTAATTTGTGAAAACGCGTACTACGAGTCGCATTTTAGTCGATTTAAAGAAGCTAAACGGCTGATTAAAGTGCATGGAATTTGTCCAGATCATCTGGACCTCGAATTAACCTTAAAAGAAGATGAAGTAGCACTTAGCGTTCCAGTGAGAAGAATTATCGCGCAAGTAAAATCTAGTGGAAATGATCATGAAGAAATTTTAAACAGTTTGTCTTCAAATAATATTGAAAGTAATAATAACACAGTTTTGAAAAGTGAAATAGCGTTGCTTACACAATTTAATAGTGAATTGCAAGATAAAAACAAAGTTTTAAAAGAATTTTTGGAAGTGAAAACAGAAGAAATTGAACAGCTTCAGCAAAATCGTGGAAGCGGAATTATAACATATGCTCAGGCTGCTAAAGACAAACAAGGCAATATCAATCATATTCCGAATGTTGTAGTCATACCTAAAACAAATATAGACAAGTCCAAAACCAGCATTGTAGTAAAAAATAGTTTGTTAAATGGTATTATAGTTCCGATATAAAGAGTGTAGGACCAGCAGGATGGGTCTGTTAAAATTAAATGTGCGAGCAAAGATGTCGTGGTAAAATTGAATGAACAGCTTGCCGATAAGCTAGGTAGTGAGTTTATCATCAAAAAAGAAGAAGTTCGGAACCCGAGGCTAAAAATAACGGAAATAGAAAACGAAATGACCATTGACGAGCTTGAATCGGACCTAAATAAAAGAATTTTTAGTCATACTGATATGTTTTGTAATGTCGAGCATATTTACAAGAACACTCGCACAAACAAGTTTAGTGCAATCACCTCCTTACCAAAAGATGCGTACAATTTCGTCCGGACAAACAACTACAAATTTTATGTTGGACATCAATGCCTCAAATCTTTTGATGATTTGAATATCATGCTATGTTTTAAATGTGGCGAAGTAGGCCATAATGGACAGAAATGTAGGAACTTCGCGACCTATTTAAGATGTGCTGGCAGTCACCTAATTAAAGACTGTGATGGTAAATTTCATGTAAAATGTACTAATAGCTGCTTTGGCAAAGAAAAGTACAAAGATGACAGGGACGTACATCATATTGCAACCAATACAGAAAAATGTGCATACCTAAAACTCATGATTAAGAGGAAAATAAACAATACTGACTATCCAATCAAACCTCTAATTCAATTTTTTTTGGATATAATGGAAGCCTACAAGGTCAAACAAAGTTATTACAGGAAACAAATAAGCCAACTAAACTAAAAGGATCGAAAACCACTCGAGCTACATTATCAACTGGAGAAAATGAACGAACCCGACTACAGCTGCGTCATTGAAAGCGAGCTAGAAATGCATGACATGCAATAATTGAATAGTGTGGTTTGTAGTAATGACATTAATATTTTATACATAAATAAACGTGGCTTAAAAACAAATTTTAAACACCTAGAAGTGTATATTGAAATGCTCAACACTAAACCGGATATTATAGGATGTTCTGAAACTTGGTACTTAGAATATTATGAATTTTATAACATCCTGAATTATAAAATTTATTACACCCATAGTAAAATTAATAAAGCTGAAGGAGTTGTCATTCTTATTAATAACAAAATTAGGGAAAATACTACGATATAAGTAATAAACAATGTTACATTCTCGAACTCAAATTTAGCCACTAGGAATGGTAAAAATATTAGTTTAACATCATAATATAGAAGTCATGACATTGACAAGATGGATTGTGTTAACTCAGTGAACAGATTTATAAAAACCAATAAGCAATTAAAAAATCATCTTGTTATAGATGATTTTAATATTGATATAACAAGTGATGTTATTGTATCAAATACATTTTTAAACAATTTTTTGAAATTTGGGTTCTTACCGCTATTTACAGGAATTACAAGACTCAGCAATAATGATTTTTCTTTAGGTTCTTGTATTGATAACATATTTGTAAAAACTAGGGATATAAAAACAAAGGCCTTTAAACTCATGAATTGTTTTAACGATCACTACCTATTTTATGTTTCTTTATCGGTTGAAAAATTTCAAAAAAATCCAGCTGCTAACATTCCATTTTTAAATTATAAAAGATGAATCTTGAATGTAAAAAAATAGATTGGGATCTTTTTAATGATCTTAAGGATCCAGCACATGCCCTAGATCAATCAATTAAGTGCATACAAAACATAGCTTCCACATCATTGAAACATAAAAATAATAAGAAAAATATGTCAAGAAGCCCATGGATAACCAAAGGTATAATATGATCTTGTTTATTCAAAGAATACCTATATAATAAATTAAAAAACAATCGAAACGACATGATACTTGAAATACGATATAGAAGCCATGTGGAAATCTTGCATAAAGTAATTTCTCGTGCTAAATATGCGTATGAAGTAAATCTAGTCCAAAAAATCAATTCAAATAGTAAAAAGTTTTGGAGTTTCATTAAGAAAAAACTTAGTAAAAATACAATTGTAAATAACAGTATTGATTACTTAGAACAAAATGGCGAAAAAAATTCTAATGCTAATGATATAGCTAATACTTTCAATAGTTTCTTTTGCAATATTGGACCTGCACTAGCAAGTAAAATCAATAAACCGAATAATGCTCATTTTAAAGAGCCTAACTATAATAGTAGAACAATTTATTTAAAAAAAACGAATACCTTTGAAATTGAAAAAAAAATATTATCTGATATGGACAACAAAGCTGGTGGAGTAGATGGAATAAGGGTTAAAATACTTAAATTGACTGCAAGCTACATTAAAAAACCTTTAGCTAATATATTTAACTTATGTATTACTAAAGGTATCTGGCCCAAATCATTGAAAACTGCAGAAGTAATACCAATATTTAAATCAGGTAGTAAACATCTTCCTACAAATTATAGGCCAATTTATTTAATTTCAAATATTGCAAAATTATTCGAAAAAATTATACATGAAAGATTCGTAACGTTCTTTAATAGATGTAAAATCATATCATCTAGCCAATTTGGCTTTAGGAAAAGTAGAGGCACAAAAGAAGCATTAGCATTTATTTCCCAATTTATTTACAATAACCTTAACAAAAGCTTGCCAACTATTGCAACCTTCCTTGATTTAGCCAAGGCTTTTCACTCGATCTTATGCTTTGGGATGGTAGTGGTGGTATTCTGTCACCTGAGTACGCAAGAGTGATATCTTGCGGAAATGTCTTTCAGGCTAATGTTACTGCTGCCTCCGTCCCGGTAAAACACTGACAGGCCTCGCGGTACGTTCAAAATTCGTCGCCACTAGTCTGGCCGTGTAGGTTCAGTTGAGTTCAGACTCCTGATTAGTTCCTGGCCCGGCTCTGAGCACATATCCTCAAAAGCGAATGTGCCAACCCTTGCATGGTCTCCCTGCTGCGGCATAGATAACCATGGGGTCTCAGGGGAACTGCACAACAAGTAGAGATACCGGCTGCCGGGGATCTTCTAGGGATGCATGTACCAAGGCAGCTATGCCAGGGACAAGCACCTCCTCAGGTAAGCCAATTGGCAACAGCGGCAGCACCAAGGCCACGGCGAATAAGCCGGCCCGTACGGTTGTCACCCTCCAGCATCGCCTCTTCTTCAGGTGTCAAAAAGCAGCAAAAATCCTCTGTTACGGCTTACAGGGACAGAAGATCTGCCTTCAATGTCCTGAAAAGGCTGGACGATTTACCCCCTGAGGGGCTTTCCCACAAGGATAAAATCTCCCTTGAATGGGCAACAACAACAGTAGACGCTCATAAAGCCTCTCTGGCAAAGCAAGGGGTGGCTCACAAAAGATGCAGGTCTAATGAGGCAGCCGCAAATCAACCGAGTGCCCAACTGCAGGTCACCATAAGATCAAAATTAGTCGCGCCCAATTCTGTCAAGGGCAGGAGTTTTAGTGAAGTGGCTAAAGGCAGCCTGGTATGGGCTGTCTTCGACAGGAGTAGCGGCGATGGAACCATCTCACCGTCAAACTGGAAGATGGTAGAAATCGCTCTTCTTCGGGTGTACAAACCCATACTGGAGGCAAACCCAGGCCCTCCACCTAATTGCCGTGATGCTGGTTGTTACCAGGGTCACATTAAGCTGATAGCCTGCACGGATCAAGGCTCAGCGGATCTATATAAGCAGGCTATTATCAGACTGGCAGCAGTCTGGCCCGGAGCAAAGCTAGAATGTGTTTCCAGGGAAGACATCCCGAATCGGCCTCAATCCAGGGCATGGATACCGGCGGAGCCATCCACACCGGAGGAAATTGTTAAGCTTATCAAGCTCAGCATTTTCCGTTGGACGACTGAATGCTAGCCAAGGTTAGCGAGCTCAGCAATGGATAGCAAGAGGCCCTCATAATCCTTAACGAGGAGGCGTTAGCTCCATTGGAGTCGAAAGGTGGGGTTATAAGCTAAGATTTCTCGGCTATCACCCTGCGAGTATATCGCAAGGACCATACTGGGAAGGCAGTACGGGAACCAAGTAAAGAGAGTGGGAGTCAGGTAACTGTGGAAGCATGACTAGACCCGATCGTGGACCTTTCTGAGTCAGATCTTCTCCCGGATAACGGTAGAAGAACCACCTCCACTGCGGAGTTGGCTGGGGACCTCCTCAAATCCCTCGAACTGCTCGAGGAGGAGAGATGTCCTTATCTGACTCGGAGGTGGACAAAACCCTGTGTCGTGATGCTGAGGTTTCTACAGAAAAACCTCCTCCTCCTGTGAAAAATAGAAGCGACTGGCTGCAAAGTCGTAGCCTACGCCGACGATGTTGCAATAGCAATATCGGGCAAATTTGTCAACACACCATCTGAAAGACTAAACTTTGCCCTAGGTATTCTTACCAAATGGAGCAAAGATTGCGGTCTAAAGATAAATCCGCAGAAAATGGATCTTGTGCTCTTCACGAGAAAATACAAAATTCCAAGTTTTGTTCCACCTAAACTTGATGAGACAAGTCTCAATCCATCTCATCAGGTCAAATATTTAGGTCTGATTCTGGACTACAAGCTCACGTGGAAAGCGAACATAGCAGAAAGAGCACGTAAAGCGGCATGCGCAATCTACTGCTGCAAAAGAGCTATTGGAAAAAGATGGGGACTGAAACCCAAAACTGTATCATGGCTCTATACAGCGATAGTGGAACCAATCCTTCTGTATGGTGTGGTTATTTGGTGGCCAGCGATGGCAAAAACATGAAACGCGAACCTGGTTAACAGGGTCAGGAGGACTGCAGCTATTGCAATCACCGGGACTATGCGCACTACACCGACAAAGGCATTGTTTATGCTATTAAATAGGCTCCCGACGGAGCTCCTAACGAAACAGCAGGCCAAGTGCTCTGCTATTCGATTGAAAGCTCTAAATCTCTGGCGTGATGGGAATATCGGCCACTCCACCATATTACGGAGGGATGGACCAATGCCAGAGAAAGTAGACCTCACTCCTCCAATTCCTCGCTTCCACCACAGTTTCAAGTCCGTCATCCCTAGCAAAGATGACTGGATCATGGAAGGAAATAGGGTACAGGAATCGGTCGACATCTACACTGATGGATGGAAAAGTTGGCTGTGGTGTTTACTCCGAACAGCTAGGTCTGAGACTATCCTTCCGGCTAATAGATCACTGCAGTGTCTTGCAGGCAGAGGTCATCGCAATACATAAGGCAGTGGACTGGCTGAGAAATCAGAAAATTTCTATAAGAAATCTCAACATTTTCTCCGACAGTCAAGCTGCTATCCAATCGTTATCCAACGTGTATACCTCATCCAGAATTGTAATGGAATGTCGCACACTACTGAACGCGATGTCGCTTCACTGTGAAGTGATTCTTTGCTGGGTGCCGGGTCACAGTGATATACCTGGGAACTGCGAAGCTGATGTCCTAGCTAGAGCTAGCACTGAACTCCAGGATTATACACTAACATCCCAAGTCGGCCATCCGTTGGCCTTCGTCAAGCTAAGTTTTAAGCAGTACTATATAGAGGCTGCAAATAGGGCCTGGCTGCTGGAAGAAACCTGCAGGACAACCAGACAAACTTGGCACGCACTAAGCTCAAAGCGAACCAAGCAGCATTAAGTTTCATCGTATCCGTGCTGACGTGCTCATTGGCAGACACGCAGAAAGACTAGGTGCCCCTTTCCACGATTTCTGCCGCAGCTGCAGATCGAAGGAGGAGGATGAAACGATCCAATACTTTCTGTGTGAATGCCCAGCACTATCCAAGAAACGCATGCAAACTTTAAGTTCACCTTTTCTGGATAGCCTCACGGAAGTAGCCAGTTTGAATATTAGCTGCGTAGATGGCTTCATACGAGAATCGAAACGGTTCTCGTCACCCAACAGGTTCTAGTGCCGCACTTTATTGAAATGTGGTATCACAATGGGCCTATCGTGGCTTAAGTGAGCCGCCTTTTGACAAAGGGGGCTGCCACTACAATCAACCAACCAACCATGGTATAAGGGGAATAGCGTTAAGTTTAATTGAAAATTATTTTTCTAATAGAGAATAAATAGTTAAAATTGCAGGTTATAAAAGCAAGAGCCGTCTAATAAGTATTGGTGTCCCACAAGGAACGGTCCAAGGACCCTTATTATTTATTATTTATGTAAATGACCTCCTAAGTATAGTGCCAGAAAACTGTATAGTGTCATTTTCTGATGATACAGTCATTCGTAGTTCCGATAATACCTGGCGAAAAACTGAAGAAAAAAATTAACAAATATCTACATGATATTAGTACTTGGATTGTGTTAAATTATTTATCTTTCAAACGGTTTATATAGCTTTTGGTATTTATTGTAACAGCGTACCACAAAATTTTTAATGACTTTGAACTATGCATTTTTCCACAGCTTAGCCAGCTATGGAATCATAGCTTGAGGTGGTGCTTATAATTATGTACTAAGCTTATTAGAATCTTTGCAACGGAGAATACTTAAGATTATTATTAAAAATGACCAATTACACAGTTAGGCCTTTAAAAATTAAAGAATCATATGACATTGAATGTTTATTAAATCATTATACTGAATTGCAAAAAAGATATAATGACTCAAGTAGTACAACAAGGAATAAAGTACTGAACCTGCCTAAAGTATTTAAATCTGTTTATTTCAAAAATAGTGAGTGGGTAGCAACAAAACTATTTAATACCCTACCCAACGAATTGAAAATCTTGAATTTGAAAAAAGGAGTAAAAAGAAATTTGTACTTTGGTACAGAAACCGTTGAATATGTGAGAACAAGAAGTATTTTTTTGGTCAAAATTCACTTACCGATAATTATAAAAGTGAAATGGCTAATAAGGCACTGCATCCAATTTAGTTTTTAAAAATATCCAGACCTATGCACAGGTAATTTAGTTTACCTCTATAGGATGTTAGTTTTATCGATTTAATTATTGTTTAATTTGATGTAAACTTTCATGTATGTATTTATACTCTGGTTAAATCAATAAATAAATATATTTTATTCTAAAGACTTTGTTGTAAAGTCAATCCAAGTTTTATGATATTTGCATAATTTGAGCAGATTTTGAATAGTTTTCACAGTGTTTCAATTTTAATAAAAACACTGCTTAAATTTTGAAATCCAACAAAATTTCAATCAAATTTGCATTTATGGTAATCAACGCTTTAAATGGAAAAATGTTTGGTAGTCAATTTATCCCCTGAGGGGCTTTCCCACAAGAATAAAATCTCCCTTGAATGGGCAACAACAACAGTAGACGCTCATAAAGCCTCTCTGGCAAAGCAAGGGGCTGCTCACAAAAGATGCAGGTCTAATGAGGCAGCCGCAAATCAACCGAGTGCCCAACTGCAGGTCACCATAAGATCAAAATTGGTCGCGCCCAATTCTGTCAAGGGCAGGAGTTTTAGCGAAGTGGCTAAAGGCAGCCTGGTATGGGCTGTCTTCGACAGGAGTAGCGGCGATGGAACCATCTCACCGTCAAACTGGAAGATGGTAGAAATCGCTCTTCTTCGGGTGTACAAACCCATACTGGAGGCAAACCCAGGCCCTCCACCTAATTGCCGTGATGCTGGTTGTTACCAGGGTCACATTAAGCTGATAGCCTGTACGGATCAAGGCTCAGCGGATCTATATAAGCAGGCTATTATCAGACTGGCAGCAGTCTGGCCCGGAGCAAAGCTAGAATGTGTTTCCAGGGAAGACATCCCGAATCGGCCTCAATCCAGGGCATGGATACCGGCGGAGCCATCCACACCGGAGGAAATTGTTAAGCTTATCAAGCTCAGCATTTTCCGTTGGACGACTGAATGCTAGCCAAGGTTAGCGAGCTCAGCAATGGACAGCAAGAGGCCCTCATAATCCTTAACGAGGAGGCGTTAGCTCCATTGGAGTCGAAAGGCGGGGTTATAAGCTACGGTTTCTCGGCTATCACCCTGCGAGTATATCGCAAGGACCATACTGGGAAGGCAGTACGGGAACCAAGTAAAGAGAGTGGGAGTCAGGTAACTGTGGAAGCATGACTAGACCCGATCGTGGACCTTTCTGAGTCAGATCTTCTCCCCGATAACGGTAGAAGAACCACCTCCACTGCGGAGTTGGCTGGGGACCTCCTCAAATCCCTCGAACTGGTCGAGGAGGAGAGATGTCCTTATCTGACTCGGAGGTGGACAAAACCCTGTGTCGTGATGCTGAGGTTTCTACAGAAAAACCTCCTCCTCCTGTGAAAAATAGAAGCGACTGGCTGCAAAGTCGTAGCCTACGCCGACGATGTTGCAATAGCAATATCGGGCAAATTTGTCAACACACCATCTGAAAGACTAAACTTTGCCCTAGGTATTCTTACCAAATGGAGCAAAGATTGCGGTCTAAAGATAAATCCGCAGAAAATGGATCTTGTGCTCTTCACGAGAAAATACAAAATTCCAAGTTTTGTTCCACCTAAACTTGATGAGACAAGTCTCAATCCATCTCATCAGGTCATATATTTAGGTCTGATTCTGGACTACAAGCTCACGTGGAAAGCGAACATAGCAGAAAGAGCACGTAAAGCGGCATGCGCAATCTACTGCTGCAAAAGAGCTATTGGAAAAAGATGGGGACTGAAACCCAAAACTGTATCATGGCTCTATACAGCGATAGTGGAACCAATCCTTCTGTATGGTGTGGTTATTTGGTGGCCAGCGATGGCAAAAACATGAAACGCGAACCTGGTTAACAGGGTCAGGAGGACTGCAGCTATTGCAATCACCGGGACTATGCACACTACACCGACAAAGGCATTGTTTATGCTATTAAATAGGCTCCCGACGGAGCTCCTAACGAAACAGCAGGCCAAGTGCTCTGCTATTCGATTGAAAGCTCTAAATCTCTGGCGTGATGGGAATATCGGCCACTCCACCATATTACGGAGGGATGGACCAATGCCAGAGAAAGTAGACCTCACTCCTCCAATTCCCCGCTTCCACCACAGTTTCAAGTTCGTCATCCCTAGCAAAGATGACTGGATCATGGAAGGAAATAGGGTACAGGAATCGGTCGACATCTACACTGATGGATGGAAAAGTTGGCTGTGGTGTTTACTCCGAACAGCTAGGTCTGAGACTATCCTTCCGGCTAATAGATCACTGCAGTGTCTTGCAGGCAGAGGTCATCGCAATACATAAGGCAGTGGACTGGCTGAGAAATCAGAAAATTTCTATAAGAAATCTCAACATTTTCTCCGACAGTCAAGCTGCTATCCAATCGTTATCCAACGTGTATACCTCATCCAGAATTGTAATGGAATGTCGCACACTACTGAACGCGATGTCGCTTCACTGTGAAGTGATTCTTTGCTGGGTGCCGGGTCACAGTGATATACCTGGGAACTGCGAAGCTGATGTCCTAGCTAGAGCTAGCACTGAACTCCAGGATTATACACTAACATCCCAAGTCGGCCATCCGTTGGCCTCCGTCAAGCTAAGTTTCAAGCAGTACTATATAGAGGCTGCAAATAGGGCCTGGCTGCTGGAAGAAACCTGCAGGACAACCAGACAAACTTGGCACGCACTAAGCTCAAAGCGAACCAAGCAGCAATAAGTTTCATCGTATCCGTGCTGACGTGCTCATTGGCAGACACGCAGAAAGACTAGGTGCCCCTTTCCACGATTTCTGCCGCAGCTGCAGATCGAAGGAGGAGGAGGAAACGATCCAATACTTTCTGTGTGAATGCCCAGCACTATCCAAGAAACGCATGTAAACTTTAGGTTCACCTTTTCTGGATAGCCTCACGGAAGTAGCCTGTTTGAATATTAGCTGCGTAGATGGCTTCATACGAGAATCGAAACGGTTCTCGTCACCCAACAGGTTCTAGTGCCGCACTTTATTGAAATGTGGTATCACAATGGGCCTATCGTGGCTTAAGTGAGCCGCCTTTTGACAAAGGGGCTGCCACTACAATCAACCAACCAACCATGGTATAAGGGGAATAGCGTTAAGTTTAATTGAAAATTATTTTTCTAATAGAGAATAAATAGTTAAAATTGCAGGTTATAAAAGCAAGAGCCGTCTAATAAGTATTGGTGTCCCACAAGGAACGGTCCAAGGACCCTTATTATTTATTATTTATGTAAATGACCTCCTAAGTATAGTGCCAGAAAACTGTATAGTGTCATTTTCTGATGATACAGTCATTCTTAGTTCCGATAATACCTGGCGAAAAACTGAAGAAAAAAATTAACAAATATCTACATGATATTAGTACTTGGATTGTGTTAAATTATTTATCTTTCAAACGGTTTATATAGCTTTTGGTATTTATTGTAACAGCGTACCACAAAATTTTTAATGACTTTGAACTATGCATTTTTCCACAGCTTAGCCAGCTATGGAATCATAGCTTGAGGTGGTGCTTATAATTATGTACTAAGCTTATTAGAATCTTTGCAACGGAGAATACTTAAGATTATTATTAAAAATGACCAATTACACAGTTAGGCCTTTAAAAATTAAAGAATCATATGACATTGAATGTTTATTAAATCATTATACTGAATTGCAAAAAAGATATAATGACTCAAGTAGTACAACAAGGAATAAAGTACTGAACCTGCCTAAAGTATTTAAATCTGTTTATTTCAAAAATAGTGAGTGGGTAGCAACAAAACTATTTAATACCCTACCCAACGAATTGAAAATCTTGAATTTGAAAAAAGGAGTAAAAAGAAATTTGTACTTTGGTACAGAAACCGTTGAATATGTGAGAACAAGAAGTATTTTTTTGGTCAAAATTCACTTACCGATAATTATAAAAGTGAAATGGCTAATAAGGCACTGCATGCAATTTAGTTTTTAAGAATATCCAGACCTATGCACAGGTAATTTAGTTTACCTCTATAGGATGTTAGTTTGATCGATTTAATTATTGTTTAATTTGATGTAAACTTTCATGTATGTATTTATACTCTGGTTAAATAAATAAATAAATATATTTTATTCTAAAAACTTTGTTGTAAAGTCAATCCAAGTTTTATGATATTTGCATAATTTGAGCAGATTTTGAATAGTTTTCACAGTGTTTCAATTTTAATAAAAACACTGCTTAAATTTTGAAAACCAACAAAATTTCAATCAAATTTGCATTTATGGTAATCAACGCTTTAAATGGAAAAATGTTTGGTAGTCAAGACTATGCAAGATCATATGCTCTAAAAAGCTTTCGTAAAATAAAAAATTAAAGTTTAGTACATTTTTAACTTCCCAGTATATGGGAAGTTCTTGTAATCGCCCCGAAAATCGAAATTGAAATTTTCAACTTTTCTTTACGTTTTGAGGTCTATAGAGTATATCTAAAGTGTTTTTAGAAAGAAGTATGTATGTATGTGTGTGTGTGTGTGTGTGTGTAAAAAAAGTCGTATCGACTTTGTTGAGATGTCAATCGAAGCGTCTTTGCAATCTTAAGAGCTGATTAGTTTTTGGGACACTTCGGTCGGGGGGGTTTGCTGTTTTCACCCCTTGAAGGTCAACCATGTTATGCGCTATATCTCACGAGCCAAATATGCGATTTTCATCATTAAGGTGTCAATAGACGGGTATTAAGATTTTTATGAATCTATCAAATTTTTTAAAAAATCGTTGGATCCGTTTTTTAATTTTTTAAAAAAAAGTGCAAAAAATTAGGTTTTTTTCCAAAAACACAAATATTTTAACCTGATTTTCAAACCTAAGTAATCAATGTTTATATTATTTATATATTCCAAATAGTTTTTGTGAAAAAACCAGCAAAAGTTTTTTTCATGATTACTAAAAAAATAAAATAAAAAATAAAAAATCATTAAACGTTCAAGGTCATTTACGTCATTCATTATATCTCGAGAAGCAAATATAATCTTTCCATCATTAAGGTGTTAATCGACGCGTATCAACATTTTTATGATGTTTTTATATTTTAAAAAAATCGTTAAAGCGTTTTTTACGATTTATTAAATTTTTTTTAGAAAAGTAGTGTTTTTTTCATAAAAAATTCCATTTTTAACCTGATTTGCACATCGTAATAATAAATGTTTATAGCATTTATAAACTTTTATCAATTTTTGTAGAGAAACCAGCAAAAACTTTTCTCATGATTACAACCAAATTAAATTAAAAATAAAAAATCATTCAAAGTCACCATGTAAAAAGGGTTTATTCGAATCATTATACCTAAAATCTCTTATTCTAAAGACATTGTTGTATAGTCAATCAAAGTTTATTAATATTTGCAAAATTTGAGCAGATTTTCAATAGTCTTCACAGCACCATGTTTAACTTTAATGAAAAAACTACTTTGTACCCTGTCCCCACTCCGATTGATCCGCGTGAATAATCAATCAAAAAAATGCACCAAAATCCTTACGTAATCAATTGACGCTCGCGTAGATGTTACGATTAATATTAAATCATTCCAATAATTTTTATGAGGGGTACATTTTTATTATTTGAAGTAGTATTATTTCCATAACTTTTATTGTGTTTAATATTTTTAATATCTATGTAGATATTACTGGGAAGTTGACCGTGTGGACCTCATGGGTCGCACCTCACGGCTTGTTTCTTTAGTGTTCGTAAGATTTCAAATACTACCACCATCATCATGTGTAAAACATTATACATGTTACATGCAATTAAACTGATTATTGACTGCATATTCAATGTTTTTCAAGATCAACTGAAAATAAGAAATAAATATTAGTCTCATTGATGTACAATCGTAAAAAATAGAAATTCAATGATGAGTCATGGCAGTTTTGAACGAAATTATTTAAAATGGCCACCTCGCGAGAAAATCTCTTCAGTCGGCGTAATAACAAAAAATGCATTCATTTTTGCTAGCGCTCTTTTGTCCTTCAAGAATCGATATAAAAATAACAAATTACTAAAAAAGGCTTGGTAGCCTGCCCCCTCCGAATGATCCGCGTGAATATTCAATCCAACCAATCCACCCCCATCCACCAAAAGCCTTATGGGCGCTCCAGTATAAGATATTATTGATATTAACCCATTTCAATTACTGTGATGAGTACCTCTCATTATTATTATTTAAAGTAATAGTATTTGCCTAAATATTTTTGTGTTTAATATTTCTAATATTTATGTGAATATTACTGGAAAGGTGACCGTCTGGACCTCAAGGGAGGCACCTCGTGGCTTTTGTTAATGTGTAAAGATCTTATTTTAAAGATTTCAACCAAAAAATTCATTGTTTTCGATGTTTGGGAAGTAATTGGTGAAAAAAATCCTTAAAAAGAATTACCTTTCTACTTTTCCGTCCACTTGAAAAACATCACAAAAAAGTTAAATTTTCGATTTCGACTGTGGTGTAACCCCTTAACCTTCTTCAAACTGATTACATTTCTTTCTATGGGTGTACTCTGGCGTTACATTTTGAAATTTATAATAGTTGAAAGTTAAAAGCATGATAAAATATTTATCGATCATAAGATACCACGCGATGTGTTACCTAAGTGCCAGGTATGTTGTTCGGTATTTCCTTCTTGTACACGGTGTATGACAGCATCAGTTTTAGACTTAAAAGCAGGCAGAATGACAGAGACAGAATTTTCTTTGGACTCAAGTTACCCAGTAAGATCATCCACAACGGGACCGCGCTGGAATGCTCCGAATAAAAGCCCGTTAGCATTTTAAAGGCTGAATGAATGAAAAGTACTAGTAAGTATCGGGCAAGTATGCCATTTGTTCGCTCAATCGCTCTTTTTGCCTGAGATGATGTTACGTGCAATATTAGTCCCAGCCAATTTCGGCCACGGTTCGGGAAAACCCAAACCGAAACCGCGTCTTGATCCATGCCGACCCAAAATCTTCTGTCACTGAAACATAAGGAACATCCGAACAATAGCATTAAAATTCCCCCCGTGCAAATAACACAAGTCATTTAGAGAATAAGAAGAAATAATTTTATAATAACTATCAATTTGATCAATTAAAAAATCCAATGATGCCCCAATTGTCTCTACGTTACCCCTAGTTTCTACTTACAAATCCTATTCCTTTTAAGTCTTAAACTCTCCTCACTGAGCACCTTTCCGACACAAAATTCAACACCAACAGAAATTTCAGTCTCCCAGTCCTGCTGGTAAATGTAGGCGTAAGACGAGAACGCGTCTATTAGAGTCCCAAGCCGTTAACTTCTCACACTCCCGCAGTTCCGACCATTACACCGTGTAGCATACGTACCTGTAATTTTAAACTGTCGCATATTCATAAACGAATTACACATAACGTAGATAATAGCATCACAACCAAATTCTCAAAGCCACTATCCTAATAATACAATGTTGCATTTGATTGCATTTTGGTTCCAAGAATTTATTTAAAACTTGGTATCACATCCGCAACACATTCCCATTTCTTTATTTTGCACACTCAGCGCATCCAACCATGGGAATAAACTGATAAGAGATGGATCGCTGCGGTGATCCAAACGTATAAATATTGGACTAAGATAAACTAAGCAGTTCAGTTGTTGAGCTGCTAAGATATTTTTCACAAGCCAACACAAGTTGCGTGAATTAATAAAAAAAGTATAGAAAATAAAATTTATAAATTTTTTTTTGTCTATCTATCTATCTAAATTTCGCGCAACGGAATTGAAAATATTTTTTTTTCATTTCGTGGAAAATGAAATATAACTGGCACAGTCGATGTCTTAAAGAAGGAGGAAATCCTCTTTTTGATAGAAAAACTAAAAATTCGCGGTTTCGCTAAACACTCTGTGTAAGGAACAGCAAACCCAATCACGGCGAATACATGAAATTAGAGAAACGCGAATAATACGCTCAAACGATCGGGCACCTATAACAAAATGGGTCATCTAATAAAAAACCAAGTGAAGTGGAAATTCACAAGGTCAACTAATACGAACAGGAGGTTGTGCGTCAAACCTGAGTCGACCTTCAAAACCTTTTCCTGAGGCTGGGGTGAGGGACCTATTCAATCATATAAAATTGTGTGAAACCTGTTGAATCCCGAAAGAAACCAGGACCTCACAAACAAGCAATGGCAGAATTAAACATACCCACACCAATTCCATTGGAGTTAGGTTCGAAGAACTTTTGAAATAAGTAAGACGACTACCAATTTACACTGACAACAACGAGGAGTATGCACTAGCGGCATGGATAGACGAAGCAACTACCATCCTCAATCTAACGCAACCAGCTGACCGTTAAACATACGTTTTCCGCCTTTTGTTCCACAAATTGCAAGGTCCAGCAAGAAACACCATCCAGAAAATTCCGGATCCTAATTGGCAGAGCATCAAGGCAGTTCTACCATCAACATACGGAATCAACCAAACGTACAACAATATTGTTAATCATATTCATGGAGAAAGTGTTAGTAATAGGAATATTGATAACATCTCCACAAACTCAATAATCTTTTGAATAAGTTAAACACATAATATCTGCAAGATACGCAGAGAGAATTTCACAATGAATTCAATCCTGTCCGAAACGAAAGTTTAGAATTGAATAAATTCAAATCCATTTTAACCGGATATAAAACATTCCTGCTAGAAACAAGAAATTGTAATACTGACACCGACATTCAACCTAGAAAAAATTAACAATAATACTAACAACTTCAACCATAACAATAAATTTAATCCACGTTACACACGATATAATAACCAGAATCAACAACAGTGACCATTTAACAACTACCAAAATAACTACCAATATAGAAATAATAACCAAAACAATAATAGATTTAATTTTAACAATCAAAATAGGAGGTATCAACCACAAAGTAATCGTACAGTTAACCGTCCAGAGCAAATATAAGTAAACAATTCCAATATTTACCACCAAAGTAATCAACATCGCCAAGGTCCCGAAGCAATGGATACAAATTTTTCCATGCTTGCCTCGGAAACCCTTTACCTCTAGTTAACTTAACAATTTAAAACGAAAAAAAGTTAGTTTTAATAGAACAGGTGCATTAACGTACAGTATAGACCAAAATAGCTTCCCTAAACTTGACAGAGTTAGATTAAACAAGCCGTGAGGTGCGACCCATGAGGTCCACACGGTCAACTTCCCAGTAATATCTACATAGATATTAAAAATATTAAACACAATAAAAGTTATGGAAATAATACTACTTCAAATAATAAAAATGTACCCCTCATAAAAATTATTGGAATGATTTAATATTAATCGTAACATCTACGCGAGCGTCAATTGATTACGTAAGGATTTTGGTGCATTTTTTTGATTGATTATTCACGCGGATCAATCGGAGTGGGGACAGGTTACAAAGTAGTTTTTTCATTAAAGTTTAACATGGTGCTGTGAAGACTATTGAAAATCTGCTCAAATTTTGCAAATATTAATAAACTTTGATTGACTATACAACAATGTCTTTAGAATAAGAGATTTTAGGTATAATGATTCGAATAAACCCTTTTTACATGGTGACTTTGAATGATTTTTTATTTTTAATTTAATTTGGTTGTAATCATGAGAAAAGTTTTTGCTGGTTTCTCTACAAAAATTGATAAAAGTTTATAAATGCTATAAACATTTATTATTACGATGTGCAAATCAGGTTAAAAATGGAATTTTTTATGAAAAAAACACTACTTTTCTAAAAAAAATTTAATAAATCGTAAAAAACGCTTTAACGATTTTTTTAAAATATAAAAACATCATAAAAATGTTGATACGCGTCGATTGACACCTTAATGATGGAAAGATTATATTTGGTTCTCGAGATATAATGAATGACGTAAATGACCTTGAACGTTTAATGATTTTTTTTTATTTTTTTTTTTTAGTAATCATGAAAAAAACTTTTGCTGGTTTTTTCACAAAAACTATTTGGAGTATATAAATAATATAAACATTGATTACTTAGGTTTGAAAATCAGGTTAAAATATTTGTGTTTTTGGAAAAAAACCTAATTTTTTGCACTTTTTTTTAAAAAATTAAAAAACGGATCCAACGATTTTTTTAAAAATTTGATAGATTCATAAAAATCTTAATACCCGTCTATTGACACCTTAATGATGAAAATCGCATATTTGGTTCGTGAGATATAGCGCATAACATGGTTGACCTTCAAGGGGTGAAAACAGCAAACCCCCCCGACCGAAGTGTCCCAAAAACTAATCAGCTCTTAAGATTGCAAAGACGCTTCGATTGACATCTCAACAAAGTCGATACGACTTTTTTTACGTGAGTTTTGCTCGTAGAAAAACTGCCTGCGAACGCACGTACGTACGTACGTACGTACGTACATACGTACATACACACACACACACACATACATACTTCTTTCTAAAAACACTTAGATATACTCTATAGACCTCAAAACGTAAAGAAAAGTTGAAAATTTCAATTTCGATTTTCGAGGCGATTACAAGAACTTCCCATATACTGGGAAGTTAATAACCCCGTCCCAATTAACGGCCAAGGTGGAACTTTCTTTGTTACAAGCAAACCCAAAACCCAAATGCCTAATGAGTTTGGACTCCCAAATTCACACAAAATTATTTGGAATCTAATGGTCTTATCTCAAAAACAACTCCAAGCAATTATTGGACAAAACATATTATACCCATTAAATACAAAGTTAAATAAAGGAGAAGGTAATATGAAAATAATAATAAAATAATTAACTACAACTACGCAGCTACAAAGGAAATCAATTTTAAAAATAAATTAGTGAATCACGAGCAAGCACTCTCAAAACTATATGAAAATTTTAATAATGAAAAGAGCAGAGCCCTAGGAAAACTCTTTATCGAATATGACATATTTTACAAAGAAGGAACTAACCTAACATGTATGTACAAGTCGAACGAAACATCAAATCCTCACTAACTCAAGTAGACCATTATACTCAAAAATTTATCGATTCGCTCAAATGCACAAACGAGAAGTAGAAGTTCAAATTCAAGACATGCTAGAAAAAAAAATAATAAGACATTCTACGTTCCTATACAATGCCCCCAATAGGGTTGTTCGAAAGAAAGTGGACAACTCAGGCAAAACTTAATGGAGAGTCGTGATCGATTATCGTAAACTAAATAAGGAAACGACAGAAGATAAATATCCTATCTATCTTTGATAAATTAGTTAAAGCCCACTACTTTACGACGTTTGACCTGGCGAAAGGATTTCGAAATCGACGAACACGACCAACACAAAACAGCTTTCTCTACACCACAAGAACACTACAAGTTCAATCGTATGCCCTTCGGTTTGAAAAATGCTTCAGCTACTTTCCAGAAAATGATGGACGAGGTTCTCCGAAAACACATCAATAAAATTACTGTCGTTTATCTCGACGATATCCTAATATTTGCAACCTTATTACAAGAAATGCTTGTCAACACAACAAAAATCTTTCAAGCTTTACACAAATATAAACTGAAAGTGCAAATTGATAAATGTAAATTCTTCACCAAAATACGTATTATTTAGAAAAATTATAATCTATGGAGGGCATAAAAACCAAACCCAAACAAAATTGAAGTTATAAAAAATCTTAAAGTTCCCGACACTACGAAGAAAATCAAATCAGTTTTAGGAATTACAGGTTATAACCGTATATTTATCATTAGCTACGAAAAAATTGTGTCACTTCTAACTGACGCATTAAAGAAGAACAACAAAATAAAAACGGAAGAACCAAAGTATGTATCTGCGTTTGTAAAACTAAAACAACTCATCGCAAATTACCCTATATTGGTTAGTTGGTTGTAGTGGCAGCCCCTTTTTATCCAAAGGTGCTCACTTAGGCCACGAGAGGCCCATTGTGATACCACAGAATATAAGGGTGGCACTAGAACCTGCAGGATGACGACAACCATCCAGATTCTCGAATAAAGCCGGCTATGCAGCCAATGTCCAAATCAGCTACTTCCGTGAGGTTGTCTAGGAAGGGCGTGCCCAAGGTTTGCATGCGCTTCTTCGACAGCGCCGGACATTCGCACAGTGTTTATTAGTTTCTTTCTCTTCCTCTGATCTGCAACCTCGGCAGAAATCATTGAAAAGGACACCCAATCTTTCTGCGTGTCTGCCGTTCAGAGAGTGTCCTGTCAGTACGGAAACGACGGAACTCAGGGTTTCGCGGCTTATATTGAGAAGCCGCTTGGTGAGTTTAGATCACAGTGCGTGCCAAGTTTGCCTGGTTGTGCTACAGCTTTCTTCGAGCAGCCACGCCCTATTCGCAGCCTCCACGTAGTGCTGCCTAAATCCTAGCTTTATGGAAGCTAATGGTTGGCCGACTTTGGGGATAAGTGTATATTCCAGGTATATCACTATGCCCGGTACCCAGCAAAGAATCACTTCACAGTGAAGCGACATCACGTTCAGTTGTGAGCGGCATTCCATAGCAATTTTAGATGAAGTATGCACGCTGGATAATGATTGGATAGCAGCTTGACTGTCAGAAAATATGTTTAAATTTCTTATGGAAATTTTCTGACTTCTCAGCCATGTCGACCGATTCCTGTATCCCATCTCTTTCTGTGGTCCAGTCCTCCCTACTTGGGATAACTACCTCAATTCATGGTGAAAACAGAGAATTGGAGAAGCAAGGTCCACTTTCCCTGACGTTGGCCCATCTCTCCGTAGTATTGTGGAGTGGCCAAAGTTCTCCTCACGCCAGAGTCGCAGGGCTTTTAATCGAACAGCAGTGCACTTGGCCTGCTGTCTCGTAAGTAGCTCTGTCGGAAGCCAGTTTAATGGCATGAATAATGCCTTTGTCGGAGTAGTCCGTAGAGCCCCGGTGATTGCAATAGCCGCACTCCTTCTGACCTTGTTTAGCAGGTTTACGTTTGTTGCTTTCGCTATAGCAGGCCACCAAATAACTGCGCCATACAGAAGGATTGGTTCCAATATCGCCGTATAGAGCCATGATACAATTTTGGGGTTTAATCCCCACCTTTTCACAATAGCTCGTTTGCAGCAGTAGATGGCGCATGCAGCTTTGCGTGCTCTTTCTGCTGTGTTCGCTTTCCATGCGAGTTTAGAGTCCAGAGTTAGACCTACATATTTGACCTGATGAGATGGGTTGAGACTTATCTCATCAAGTTTAGGTGGGACAAATCCTGGAGTTTTGTATCTTCTTGTGAAAAGAATAAATTCCGTCTTTTGCGGATTAATCTTTAGACCACACTTTTTGCCTCATTTGGTAAGAATACCAAGGGCAAAGCTTAGTCTTTCCGGGGTGGGTGTTAACGAATTTGCCCGATATTTCTATTGCAACATCGTCGGCATCCACCACTAGGTTCCATAGAAGGGGTGATAGCACCCCACCTTGTGGTGTGCCTTTGCAAACCCTCCTTCGTAAGGTACTGCTACCTAGTGTTGATGTTCCTGCTGCTAAGCAGTTGACCGATGAACCCTATCAGGTTGTCATCGCCATTGCTTTCCCCGAGTGCTTTGCCAATAGCCTTACATCTGATACTGTTGAAAGCCCCTTCGATCTTCATAAAAACTGATTGCGTGTATTCTTTGACGCTTAGCGATTTTTCGATGTAGCTGGTGAGCGAGTGAAGAGCTGTTTCAACCGATCTCCCTTTTGTGTATGCGTGCTGCGCATTAGAGAGTGATTTCAGAATAGCTCTCAGATGGATCTCTATCAGTTGCTCCAGAGTTTTTAGCAGAAAAGAGGTGAGACTGTTAGGTCTGTAATCCTTAGGTGAGGAGTGGGATGTTTTACCCGCTTTAGGTATGCAAACTATTTTTGCTTCTCTCCACTGCTGTGGAATGTAAGCCATCCGGGATACCTCCCGCAGTGGCTTCCCTTGTGATCCTCTGCAGGCTAGTTGCAGATGGCAGAACTTCATGCGCCATAAAGCAGGAGACAGCCCAAAGGGAATTGGACTGCCTTTCCACTGCTATGGCAACGGTGTCCTGGTCACTGAAACAATACAATACAAGGTTAAAAACTTCAAGCCTTCCTTTACAATTATGCAAGCTCTCGGTTTAGCTGCTGTATTGAAGAATACTGTGCTGTACCCCTTCACGTTGAGCTCGCGAACCCGGTTTCCTACAACCCAAGGTTCCTGGGTCAGTATTAACTCCTATCCTTTTTGGGCCAGGTGGAGGAGCAGTGCGGCGGATGCCGCCTTAGAGTGATGGAGGTTAATCTGTAGAAACCTCAGCATCGTGACACAATGTTTTATCCGCCTCCTCGTCTGATAAGGACATCTCCTCTTCGACCAGGTCGAGGGATCTGAGAAGGTCCCCAGCCAACTCCGCAGTGGAGGTAGTACTTCCTCCGTCATCTGAGAGAAGATCTGCCTCAGACAGGTCCACGGTCGGGTCTACTGATGCTTCCACAGTTACCTCACTCCCACTCTCTTTACTTGGTTTCCGTACTGCCTTCCCAGTATGGTCCTTGCGATATACTCGCAGGGTGATAGCCGAAAAGCCGTAGCTTATCAACCCGCTCTTCAACTCCAATGGAGCAAGTGGTTCCTCGTTGACGATTATAAGGGCCTCTCGCTGTCCATTGCTAGGCTCGCTTACCTTAGCTACCTTCCAGTTTTCCACCGGGAAGTCAGCATTGCTGAGTTTGATTAGCTCAACGATTTTCCCCTGTACCGAGGCCGATTTGGGGTGTCGTCCATGGAGACAGCATCCAGCTTTGCTCCAGGCCAGACTTCTCCCAATCTGTCAATAGCCTGCTTGTACAGATCCGCTGAGCGTTGATCCGTGCAGGCTATCAGCTTTACATGACCCTGGTACCAGCCAGCGTCACGACAACTTAGTGCAGGGCCAGAATGTACCTTGAGTATGGGTTTGTACACCAGAAGAAGTGCGATTTCCACCATCTTCTAATTTGACGGTGAGATTGTACCATCGCTGCTACCTCTGTCGATGACAGCCCATACCAGGCTTTCCTTGGCAGTTTCACTGCACCTCCTGCCCTTAACAGGATTGGGTGTGACCAATCTTGGTCTTTAATTAACCGGCAGTTGCACGCTTGGCTGACTTGGGGCAGACTGATTAGATCTGCATCTTTTATGATTTGCCACTTTCTTTGGAATACAAGCTTTGTAAGCCTCTATTGTGGTGGTGGCCCATTCCAGAGAGATTTTATACTTCTGGGAAAGACAATCCGGAGGTGAATCTTTCAGCTTTTTCAGGACTTTGAAGGCAGACCTTCTGTCCCTGTAAGCCGCGACTGAGAGGTTTTGCTGCTTCTTAACACCTAAAATGGAAGCGGTGTTGGAGGGTGCTCCGGCAACCGTGTGGGCCGGCTTGTTCTCCGTTACTTTAGTGTTGCCACTAGCGCCAATAGGCTCAACTGAGGGGATACTTGCCCCTGGCATAGCTGCCTAGGTACATGCACCCCTCGAAGAAGTGGGGGTTAGGCTGTTTACTGTGCGATTGGACATGAAGGTCTTCTTCTCACCAGAAGGACGCGTCACCTTCTTCCACTTCCCTTCCGGGCAAAGTGGAACATCTTTTTTGTCTGTATTAGAGTTCATTGCAATTGGGTCCCCCCTCGCGGCCACTATCTCCACTCGTTGTGCAGTTCCCCTGAGACCCCATGGTTATCTATGCCGCAGCAGGGAGGCCATGCAAGGATTGGCACATTCGCTTATGAGGATATGTGCTCAGAGCCGGGCCAGGAACTAATCAGGAGTCTGAACTCAACTGAACCTGCACGGCCAGACTAGTGGCGACGAATTATGAACGTACCGCGAGGCCTGCCAGGGTTTTACCGGGACGGAGGCAGCAGTGGCATTAGCCTGAAAGCCATTTCCGCAAGATATCACTCTTGCGTACTCAGGTGAATAAAATACCACAGCTACCAGCCCAAAGAATCAAAATTGATCGTTAAGACGAGAGTGTTGTCCAGAAAACATTCAAAGTCGTGCCATCGTAGATCATTTAGCGTTATTCAGGATGCACCACGAGGAGTCAATCTACCCTACATTCCAATTACCCTATATTACACTCTCCTGATTTTAAACAAAAATTCATATGAACAATAGACACAGCAGAAAAAGCAATAGGCACCGTTTTTTGCAACAACAACACCCAATATTGTTTGCAAGCAGAACATTAAACGAACACGAAAGAAACTATTCGACGATAGAAAAAGAACTATTAGCTATCGTGTGGGCAACTCAATATTTTAGACCCTATCTTTTTGGCTCAAAATTCGATATAAGAACAGATCACAGACCCCTCGTCTGGCTCAATAATCTAAAAGAACACAACAGCAAGCTACAGAGATCGAAAATCAAACTGAACGAATATAGCTTTGATATTGAATTTGTAAAGGGTAAAGATAATAAAGTTGCTGATCTTCTCAGCTGAATAAACGTAGATCAGCAAGAAATAAATAAATCCATTGAAAGAGATGAGTTCAATGAAAACCTAAGTGACGAGGTAACAATTCATTCAGGAGATGAAGATCAACATGACCCATTACTGATGGAATTGCCAAGATCTACAATCGCAAATTCTAATAGTAGAAAGAAAACGGAAAGAAATTAAAATAATAAACAAGGAACGCAAAATATATATAGATAAGAAAGATATCAATTACGAACATATAGTGAAGGACATATTAAGACGTTACATAACCAACAAAGCTAAAATTGGAATTTATTGTGAACTGAGCGATATCGGGTGGAATAAAATCCAACTTGTAATCGTAAGTCTATACTCCAAGAACTAAAACATAAAATTCATAAAATGTACAAACCATGCGTACGATCTGCCAGATGAAAATCAATGCTTCGAAAAATTACATTCATGAGAACAGTAATCACCGAGGTATTTTGGAAAATTACGAAGAAGTAAAAAAACGTGTACTACTTCCAAGACATAAGAAACATGATTACAAGGTACATCAATAATTGCGATATTTGCAATCTCGCCAAATATGACAGAAAACCCGTAAAACTAGAATTTCTAATATCAGAAACACCTAATAATATCAATGAATTAGTCCATATAGACATATTCATGATAGGAAAAAACAGTTCATCACAGCCATATACACACTTTCAAAACATTTGTATGCAAAAGAAATCATGGACAAAAACGCGTTAACTTTCATCAAACTGCTTACAGAATATAATGCAATCATGGGAAAAGCAAAAAAGATTGTAACAGATAACGAGTTCAATATGGTAAATATGAGAGAATACTTAAGAAAGGAGAAAATTGAGATACATTTTTCTTCATCGAAATCTTATACAGGAAACGCTGACATGAATCGTTGTCACAGTACCCTCCTAGAACAAATAAGAATCCTTACACTCACCGAACCAGAACTTAACATCGAAGAAAAAGCCCTTAAAACAACCGAGTTCTACAATAATACAATACACACAAGCATAGAAAGTAAACCGCTGGAAGGGCAACAAGGAAACAAAAGCAAATATAAAATTCATAAACTATTTAAGGCAACGAAAATAAAATAAATCGAATACCATAATAAAAACCGTGACAAACTTGAAGAAATTCCAAACAATGAAGTAATCATAAACATCTACGTCAACGAAAGACAAAAAGAACAACCTAAATATCGAAAGGAACAAATAACGAGAAATATTCATAACGATATAATATTAATAAGAAATAATAAAACTAGAAACAAAATACACCCAGTTAGAATAAAGAGAACAAAGAAATATACTACAAAAACAAAAAAAAGTGAAAATCCAACTATAACAGAATCAGACGAATCTTTCATCAAAAGCATTTCACAAGAAGGATCTCGAAATGAAGTGATCATATCAAAATACGGCATAAAGATAAGTAGAGAAGATATCAAAACTATTGAACCAAGCGAATGGTTAAACGATCAAATTATAAATTTTTATATGAATCTAATCAGAGAACGTAATGATCAAAATCAAACTAGACACCTTTTTCGTAATATAACTCTTACAATAAGGATACGGAACAGTTAGTCGATGGATTCGTATAGTAAACATATTTTCGTACGAAATCTTGCTAATCCCAGTACATATGAACGAAGCACGTTGGTGCATAGCAACCGTAAACTTTAGAAAAAAAGCATAAACTATTACCAGTCATTGGGAAAACTGAACACAAACCTCTTAGACAAACAAGAAGAATACTTGGAAAAAGACTCAATAACAAAACAAAGGCATGACGTCAATATAGGGACATTTACTAAAACCAACATGGAAAACATCACAAAACAAACCAACTCATATGATTGTGGCGTATTTAGTTGTGTAATAGCCGAATATGTTTCAAGAAACCATCCATTAGACTTCTCGCAAAGAGACATGCCTTATTTCCAACAAAAAATGATTCTCGAAATTGCCAAAGGAAAACTGATTACTTAAAAAGAAAAATTATACATAAATATATATTCCTATGTCTAACCCGCTATCTAACCTGAAATTCATTTTAAATTTCAGACCCTTCGTCAACAAACCAAGAAAACTCTGAACCTAAAATGCCTAATAATGTTCATAATTCTCCTAACTCTACCAACAAGGCAGGCGGAAATAACAATTAAGAAAACACATAACGAAACAGGAATCATCTTATATAAGAAGGACCCTGAAAGACTAATCCGAGACTTCCGAAGAATCTATCATAGAATAAATCTGAAACAATATGAGAAAGCCTTGGATGACATCACCAAAGAAATCGAACCGGATACATACACCTCAGAAGCTATAAAAACAATAAAAGGAGAACTAAAACTATTACATTTCGATAAAGTAAAATGAATATGAGAAGAAAAAAGAGGATAACAAATTTTAACACGAAAAAGATGCTTTAACATGGGCTTGAATGGACTAATAGATGGGCAAACAAATCAATAAGTAGACCACGAATAGGACTAGTCAACCCTATAGGTAATATGTATAAATGGCTATTTGGACTCATGAATAGTGAAGATTACGAGGAAACTATGAAACACCTAAAAGTAATTGACACTAACAACCACGCTTTGATAGAAGTCATAAATAAACAAATACAAATTAATAACGCCTTCCAAGATAATCTCGGTAAAATAATTATCAATATAAATCAACTTCATAAAATGTATAACCAGCTTGCCACTGATTTAAATAATACTACAAGCCAAATAAACAAAATACTAACTATCATTCACCTAAACCATAATCTCGATCTTTTAAAAGACGAATTAGAAAAAAATAATTGATAACGTAAACTCCGCGAAAACAGGTATTATGACCAGATCTATTCTTACATATGATGAAATCGATTCCCAGAACCTATCCATTGACGAACTCAAAGAAATAACAATAATTGTGTTACTTAAAGATGAAACAATAACCTTTGTCATTTGTCCTAACCGCGCACTTATTTTCATATTATGTTAAACAAATACCCAAGAGAAATTCAGAAACATTAAATATAGATATCAAGGACACAGTTTTATATAATGGTAAATATTATTAAATACAAAAGAGAACTTAACTGTTAAACAATAAACTATCTTGTCCTAATATAAATTGTATAATTAAAATAAGTAACAGAACTAACATAGAAGAAATAGAAAAAGGCTTATTATAAGCAATAAATATAGACAATAAAATAAATCAAAATTGCGCTGAAAAACATTCAAATTTAAAGGCATATACATTATAAGACTCAGCAATTGTAAAGTTGAAATTAATAGAAGAGTATTCACAATGTCAGTGAAGGAACTCCAACAAATTCTTACACTAGAACCAGTAAAGACATTGTCAGAATATAGGCGAAGAGTAAATATTGAATATTTACAACAAGAAAATGTTAAAAATTGGAAAAAAATTCCAGAAATTAAATACACAAATAGACGAAACACTGTAGCCACTGGATCTATATTTACATTTATCGTTATATCAACGTTAATATTCATATTATATACCGACTGTAAAAATCATCGAACATTCAAAATTAGCATCGGAAATAATAAAAGTAACGACATTGAATTACCCCCTATAAAAACTTTGATAGATAGATAGATAGATAGATAAAAAGTTTATTATTGTCGAGATACAATTTTGTAGTATTACAGAGACTTATGCTAGAGATTCAGACTATGGTGCCGCCTTTACATCTATAGTTCCTTACAATTAGACTTGTAGATGAGTTTTGCTTAAGATTAATATCAAGTTTACTAGGAAAAACGTATAAAAAACCTGGCTTGCGAATACTTACACCTAAGAAACTAGCCTAATATAGAACTAACTTAAGAATAGGCTTAAACATCTAGATATTTACTTAATGTAGCGATGACCTAGAAGGCAGTATCAGAGGATTATCAATCGTTGCAGTTGTTTTAAGGAATGCATTATGCCGCTTCGTGACGAGATCTTTTATCGTCGGGACTTGAGCCAGTTGATGCAGCCGTATGGTCGAGAAGTACCAGGGTTTGTCTAGGATGATCTTTAGGCATTTGTTTTGGAGAACTTGAAGCTTACCTTTGTGGTGATTTGCACATTGTCCCCAAACGGGTGCTGCATATGAAATTATTGGCTGAAATGCAACTTTGTAAATAAGCAGCTTATTATGCAGGGAAAGCTTTGATTTTCTGTTAATGAGGGGATACAGGAGTTTTATGGCCATTTGAATTTTGGTACAAACTGTTTCTACGTGATTTTTGAATGTGATAGACTTATCCAGAATCATTCCTAGATACTTAACAGTTTCGCTCCAGGGAATGGCCTTCCCAACGAAGTTAACGCATCGCGTTGGAAGATTTGAGGGACTTCATTTCCGGGTGAAGTAAATAGATGCAGTTTTCGCGGGATTTACTTTTATTTTCCAACGAAAATAAAACTGGTACAGCAAATCTAGTTCACTTTCCAAGGACTGAATTATTGAGTCAGGATCACTTGCTTTGGAGAAAATGCACACGTTGTCTGCAAAGATTGCAAGGTCACACCTGGAGTTCGAGGGGATATCGGCAGTGTAAATATTGAACAGAGCTGGACTCAGGCTTGCTCCCTGGGGTACTCCTGCTGGGACGCGCCGAGAATTTGAGTGGGTTTTATTAATTTTCACAGCAAATGATCGCTCCGATAAAAAGGATTGTATAAGCTTTACCAAGTAAACTGGGAATGCAAATTGTGTAAGTTTGAACACCAGCCCGTCATGCCAAACAGAGTCGAAGGCTTTTTCAACATCGAGGGTGACCATGCCTACGGACTTTTCTCATTAAATGCATTGGTAATGCAATGGGCTACCCGGTTCAGTTGATGGATAGTAGAGTGGCCCTGTCGAAAACCGAATTGTTCGTTTGGGATCATCCTCTTTTCAGCGATGATTGATTCGATTCTAGCAAGAATTATTTTTTCGAAGACTTTGCTGAGCGCAGGAAGCAAGCTTATGGGACGAAAATTGCTGGGAGATCTAGAGTCTTTTCCAGGCTTGAGTATTGGGATGACGGTCGCTTTTTTCCAGATTGCTGGAAAATACCCCAACTTGAAGCAGGAGTTAAATATGAAGGTGATTAGAACAATTGGCTTATTGGAGAGGTTTTTCAGAAGTATGTTTGGAATTCGGTCTGCTCCTGGAGATTTACGGTTTTTAAACCGCTTAATAAATTTAAAGACTTCCTTGGGTTTGCAGAAACAATTGGTAGGCACATCGAACCAAGAGGGGAGTGACCTAATTGAGCTATCGACGATATCTTCAGTTGTCTTACTGCTCATGTCTTGGGTAAGCGTATGCGAACTTTGAAAGACGTCAGCTAAAAGCTCGGCTTTTTCAAGATCGGAGTGGGCTAAGGTACCATCGTTCTTAATGAGGTGGGAAAAGTAAGGAGTGTGTCTTCGTTTGAGGGTTTTTTGAAGCTTCCACATGGAGGATGAACCTCGGTCGAAACTTGCTAGCAAGGAGTTCCATGTCTGATTTCTGATGGCCGTAATTCTAAGGCTGATCATCTTGACAAGCAGGTTAACTTGTAGTTTGAGACGATGGTCTCTGGTACGTTGCCACTGTCGTCGCAGGATATTCTTTTTTTGAATGAATGTCATTGTCTCTATATCTATTACTGGTGCTTGTACAAATTGCGCTTTTATTTTCTTGGGAGTCCATAGCTCGATTGCGTGCCATAGATCATCGTTTAGCTGGCAAATCATTTCGTCTATTTGTGAAACGTTGATGACAGATCTCAAGTCAAGCTTGCTAAGAGAGATGTTTTCATTTAGTGTTTTACGAAACATTCGCCAGTTGGTTTCTCTGAAACAGAAGGACTCCGTGTTTTGATTTGGGGACAAGGGAATATTGTTAATTTGACTAAAAACCGGTAAATGAGGAGATGATAGAGCCTACAATACTGTAGGTTTCGACACGTCAACCTCATTGTCAGTAATTAATAAGTCTAGGGTGGAACTCCTGCCGTTGGGTGAGTAGAAGGTTGGCTTGTCAGGTGCCAGGACATTTAGTTGCCTTTGGGAGGCCATGTCAAGTAGAATTCTTGCAGTTTTGTTTGCTTTGGCACAGTTCCAAAACCTGTGTCTGGCATTGAGGTCACCGCAAAGACTATATTTTTTGTAGGTCCTAGTAATGAGTTTCAAATCCTCAGAAAACATATTAAGCCTAGCTGCATCTAATTTAGTACCCGGAAAGTAGGCAGCTATTAGTGTAATATTAGAATCTTTTAGTTTGACGGCGATCGTTTCAATAATTTTGGTGCTTAGAAGAGGCAGCAGCGAGCATTTGATTGTTTTGTCAATTCAAAGTCCTACTCCTCCTCCACGAGAGCCTTCTCTGTCATTTCTAAAGATATTATAATTAACATCGAAAAGCTTATCGCTATGTTTCAGCCAGGTTTCTTTAAGTGCGATTATATCTACATTATTACTATGTGCAAGATCAAATAATTCAATATTTTTATTTTTGATACTCTAAGCATTCCATAAGATTAAGTTGAGGGACTTATTAACCATATAAAAATTTTAAAGCAAGTTTAACGATAACGTTGTATTGATCCTGCTTAGTTTTGCAACTTGCAAGACTAGTGATTAGTTTCGCAGATATTTGCAGCAAATCTTCGGCAGAGAATAAGCATTGATCACCACTGCCGTGCTGGCAGACTTCAAAACCTCGCTGAAAAGTGGTTGCCCTAGAACAGGCGCATTAGATGCTGAAATTGATGAAGACAAAAGTGGAAAGTTTGTCGCCTTGGTTTGAAAGCCATTTGGAGGTGTCATCATCGGCCTTTTAGCTCTGGCAGAGCGGAGTGACGTCCTCCCTTGGATTTCTAAGTATTTTTCCCGGCCTTTGCAGTCTCGATCGTTAGCTAGATGGTTAAGGCCACAATTAGCGCATTTGATTTTGTGCGCCTCGCCTTCTTTAAGGGCGAATGTAGAGTGGCTGTGTTCTCCGCTGCAGGCACTTTGTAGGCAGGTGACAATGTGCCGAGCCATGGCCAAACATTTGGCAGTTTCTGCACTGCGTGGGACCAGTTTTCCGTAGAGAGTGATAATCCCATCGCACTAGGGTGTGCATGATGCTCTTGTTGTTGCGAAGGTCATTCAATCTTGTTCCCGGTGCAAAACTCAGCAAGTAGCGGCTATTTCCTGTATTGGCTACTATGAATTTTTTCACCTCCATACATTTTAGCAGCAGAGTATCCGTTAGATATTTTTGAAGATCGGTGCAAGCCATGTCGTGCAGGCCAGACAATATTATTTTCACTGGCCGCAAATCCGCTCTGCGGTGGCTGAAAAATTTCACCTTCTTGGATACAAGGCAATTGACGACTTTTTCGTATTCCTCCAGTGAAGATAAAAACAATCGTCTTCCAATCGACATGATTTTCAGATCGAACTGAGATATCCGCAATTCGCCAAGTATCTCAATTATAGCCTCTCGAGAGATAAAAGGGAAGGTAATTGGAGGTATTTTTACCTTTTTAGCAGGCTGAACTACTGCTTTTGATGTGGATGCATCGTTGTCGGACGCTACGTTAGCGAGCAGTTGGAACCGGTTTCCATTAATTGGAATTTCAACTGGAGCAAGTCGTGGGATTTTCAGCTTGTCTCGCAGCAGCATGCTGGTTGGGGAAAGATCCCCTAAGGATCTTTTCCTGGACACAGTTGTGATTTTTTAGAGAACCACCAATATAACACTATCGCGAAAATTAGTCAAAGATTCAGAGGAACTTGATCACTGATGCCAAACAACGCGTCGCAGAGCCAAATGAATTACGTCCGTACGCGCCGGTGGAAATTTAACGAAAGGAAAAAAAACTTTGATTTACACATAACGTAGATAATAGCATCACAACCAAATTCTCAAAGCCACTATCCTAATAATACAATGTTGCATTTGATTGCATTTTGGTTCCAAGAATTTATTTAAAACTTGGTATCACATCCGCAACACATTCCCGTTTCTTTATTATGCACACTCAGCGCATCCAACAATGGGAATAAACTGATAAGAGATGGATTGCTGCGGCAATCCAAACGTATAAATATTGGACTAAGATAAACTAAGCAGTTCAGTTGTTGAGTTGCTAAGATATTTTCCACAAGCCAACACAAGTTGCTTAAACTAATAAAAGAGTATAGAAAATAAAATTTAAAGTCTCTTATTTAAATTCCGCGCAAAGGAATTGAAAATATTTTTTTTTCATTTCATGGAAAACGAAAAATAATCCACGCGTTGGATTTTCGAATTTTGTCACATTTAAATCACAACGTACTCACTTGACCTGTCGAGCGTCTCGGCCACTGAAATACTCCGTTGTCCAATGGTCAATGTTCTTTTTTTATAATTTCGTGTTTTGACGACCAGTCGCTTTAAGTGGCATGTGATCATTCCTTCTTGTTACTTAACCTAAACTTCTACAAACCAATTTCAGCTCTATTAGAGTACTCATGTGTCACATGACATACAACAGGACAGATAATCTACGTTAATAAAACTTTCTTAAAAACCTGGTAAGGCTGCAAAGTTAGTAGTTAGTATAACTGCCTGATCACAAATTCCGACCAATAAGCAAACAATTCAAAAGTTCAAACACGTAACCCGAGACCCAAAAGCGCTATTTCATCCAGAACTAAAACCAAATCCAACCTTATACTTATGAAAAGATAGACAAAATAATTTGGATTAAGAAAACAATCTTTTGGACCGTCATGTCACCTCTCCAAGATTTCGCTGCTGCTTCCGAAATAGTCTGTCGTAAAATCTGTCCAACATTTCCTAATCCGACAGAATATATTGAACCTGTGATTACAGCAAGGAGTCGAAATTTATCGGTTGGCAAGCTTTCATACAAATTTCTTTGAAAATGTTATTGCTAATTTTTATGTTCAACACATCATCAATGAGGTTTTTTTTAAATATGTACAATAGTAATCAGGAATAATTATATTTTGCTGCAGTACGCTCACATTCTAGATTGCAATAACCTTTGCTTGAAAGGCAGTATAGTCGTTAAGAATGCCCCATAGATTCTCTATGGGGTTTAGATCAGGGCTGCAAGCAGGCCAATCAAGTACAGGTATATCCTTTTCTCTAAACCAACGTTTGGTATATTTCAAAACGTGGATAGCAGCGTTGTCTTGTTGGAAGATAAAATCCGGCCCTATAATTTCTTCAGCGTTGTCGATTATCATATCTTCTAATAACTCTGTATACATTTCCGATACGAATTCATACGAGTGGGAACCCATGCCAATGAAAGCTTACCATGATGGGAAAACGCTCCCCATACCATAACAGGGCCACATCCGAAATTTCGGCTCATTCTTATTTCCGGAGCCATTCGTAAATCCTGTCAATAAAATTGGCAACCATCTGGACCATCCATATTAAAGTTCTTCTCGTCGCTAAACACAATTTTCTTTCACTCTTCGTCATATTTTATAAATTTTTTGGCAAAACCTATTCTGGGCGTTTTTTTCCCTCATTCAGCCTTGGGTTTTTAACATGTGTTGTCCAGATCGCATTTGTATTTTTATGCAGGATTTGACTAATGCGTCTGGTGGTCACTGGCAACTACACTTCAGCCTTAGTCTGACTAGCAGTAAGGTGTAGCTGCGTTGCCTTTGAAAATATGTGCCGTTTGTCCCTTTCAGATAAAGTTGGTGTACGTCCAGATCGAAGTTTTGTGTGATATTTCTCCTTTAAATTTATAAAATTATTCACAACGCAGTGAAATCTACCTATTTTTAGCTATTTCTCTGTTAGAGACGCTACAGTCCCTCAATGCTATTATTTTTGCCTTCTCTTCCTCAGTTAAACTGTAACCACGCGGCATTTCTTCTGGAGTAAAGATCTGGAGTAAAGAAAATGAACTATAATAAAATGAAATTATTTAAAACCCTCTCCTTACAGATATTATATGCAGATATTACCGATTTATTAAATAAAATTCGTTATAAAATACAAAAACTTAACGTGGATTAATATTTATTTCCGCTCGTCCTACACACAATATCAGTTTCTGTGGAACTGTCACTGAAAGCAAGAAAGAAAATCGTGAAAATTGCATTGAACATGAACATGATCGAACACACATACTCTGTATCTACTTCTAAAAACACAGCATTTGCTATCTTACGAAATTTGTTGTTTTTCATGGATGGCCTTATAATTTTTTCCTTCACTGTAGTGTGTGTGTGAAGCAATAGAGTTAGTCTTATAATTATTAATTGTAGGATTTGAAGATCACTGAAGTTGGGTGAATCTGAGTGTGTTATGAAAAAACGGTGCTCGATGGTGAGTCATGAGGAAAGATATACGTTTGCCATTGCCGTTTTTAAGGCATGTCTACGGATTGCTTACATTCCACAGCGGTGGAAAGAAGCTAAAATAGTCTTTATACCCAAAGCGGGTAAGACATTCATCTCCTCATCGAAGGATTAAAGACCTTTCAGCCTCAGAAAATTCTGGAACGGGTGATAGAGATCCATCTGAGAGCTACTCTAAAACCACTCTCCAATGCGCAGCACGCATACACAAAAGGGAGACCGGTTGAAACAGCTCTTCACTCACTCACCAGCTACATCGAAAAATTTCTCAGCGTCAAAGAATATACGCAAGCGGTTTGTCAAGACATTGAAGGGGCTTTCGAAAATATCAGCCATAATGCTATCGGCAAAATAGTAGGAGAAAGCAATGGCGACGACAACCTCATAAAGTTCATCGGACAACTGCTAAGTAGCAGAAACATCAATTCCACACTAGAAAATAGCACCTTAAGAAGAAGTACGTGCATGACCACAAGATGGGGTATCTCTGCTTCTCTCACCCCGCCGCTGAAACTTAGTGGTGGATAAGCTCTTGTCAAAAATAGAAGCGACTGGCTGAAAAGTCGTAGCCTACGCCGGCGGTGTTGCTATAGCAACACAACAATTGCAATAATTAACACCCTATCTGAAAGACTTAACTATGTCCTGGGTATTCTTTTTAAGTGGGGCAAAGAAAATTAAAGATTAATCCGCAGAAAACGGAATTTGCGCTCTTCGCAAGAAGGCACAAAATTCCACGATTTGTCACAGCCAAACTCAAAGAGATAAGCCTCATACCGTCTCATCAAGTTAAGTATTTGGGTCTTCTTCTGGACTCCAAGCTCACGTGGAAAGCGAAGATAGAAGAAAGAACGCAAAAACCGGCATGCGCAAACTACTGTTGCAAAGGAGCCATTGGAAAAAAGTGGGGATTGAATCCAAAAATCGTATCATGGCTCTTTACAGCGATAGTGGAACCAATCATTCTGCATGGCACAGTTATTTGATCGCCAGCTTTTGCCAAAAGATCCAATGCAAACCTGCTAAACAGGGTCAGAAAAATTGTAGCTATTGCAATCACCAGGGCCATACGCACTACCCCGACAAAGGCACTGTTTATGCTATTAAATTGGCTCCCGACGGAGCTCCTTACGAGACAGTAGGCCAAGGAATATCGGCCACTCCACCATATTACGGAGGGATGGACCAACGCCAGGAGAAGTAGCCCTCGCGTCCGCGACTCCCTGCTTTCATCATGGTTTCAAGTCAGTCATCCTAAGCAGGAAAGACTGGGCAATAGAAAGAGGTGGGATGCAGGAATCGGTCGACATCTACACTGATGGCTCCAAAATGTATGGAAAGTTGGCTGTGGCGTTTTCTCAGAACAGCTAGGCCTGAAACTACCCTGCCGGCTTCCAGACCACTGCAGTGTTTTTCAGGCAGAAGTCATCGCAATACACAAGGCAGTAGAATGGCTGAGAAATCAGAAAATTTCCGTAAGAAACCTGAATATTTTCTCTGACAGTCAAGCTGCTATCCAGGCACTATCCAACGTGTACATCTCGTCCATGATGGTAATGGCATGCCGTACGCAACTGAACGTGATTTCACTTTACTGTGAAGTGACTTTACACTGGGTACCGGGAAATTGCGAAGCGGATGTCTTAGCGAGAGCTGGCACTGTGCTCCAGGAGTATACACTCACACCCCAAGTCGGCCAACCTGTAGCTTCTATAAAGCTGGGATTTAAGCAGCATTACATGAAGCCTGCAAATAGAGCCTGGTTGTTGGAAGAAACCTGCAGGACAACCAGGCAAACTTGGCATACACTGAATTCCAGACGCACCAAGCAGCTTCTCAACACGAGTCTTGAAACTTTGAGTTCTATCGTGTCCATACTGACGGGGTATTGTCTAATTGGCAGACACGCAGAAAGACTAGGTGCCCCTTTCCACGATTTCTGCCGCAGCTGCAGATCGGAGGAGGAGGAGGAAACGATCCAACATTTTCTGTGTGAATGCCCAGCACTGTCCAGGAAACGCATGAAAACCTTAGGCTCACCCTTCCTGGACAGCCTCACGGAAGTAGCTGATTTAAATATCAGCTGCATAGCCGGCTTCATACGAGAATCGAAATGGTTCTCGTCATCTCACAGGTTCTAGTGCTGCATGCTACCTAAATGGTAAATGGTTTCACAATGGGCCTATCTTGGCCTAAGTGAGCCATCTTTTTGATAAAGAAGGCGGCCACTACAACCAACCAACCAAGGCGTATAAAACCATTCCCAATCTTTATATGCTAACTCCAACGAGCGAAGTTTACAAAACAGCCCAAGAATGAAATTTGCAAGGCATGATTACCATGGAAAGAACTAAATTCATCCATAACAATTCACACCATAATGAACCCAGCACTTTAAAATTATATAGAATTGCAAAAAAACACTTACAGAATTAGGAACATGAATAATATAGCTATCGCATTTGCCAGAGCTGATCGACTAAAAGAACCAGACAAAATAGAACACAAAGCTAACCCAACTTCCTTTAAAACGACACAAAAAAACCTACTGCATGACAAACATTCGAAGTATGTTACAATTACAATCAGCTCCACTAAAATCAAAGCCAAATATGTATTCAACATGAAATAATTTAAAACATATATTCTGAATTACTAATGTAACTATAAGGATACTACAACTCACAAATTTGGTATTATACCTTATACCGATTCTTATCGTCTGGGAAGTACTATGTACTGAAATATAAATACGGAAAATTACTGAAAATTAATGGAGAAAGTGATTGAAGGAGACGGAGAAATCTGGCATGTCGAGAGGCAGGAGCTGATCGGTATCTTTTGAAGATTTTCACCTTCCAGGAACATGGGAAAGGATTTGATGTGAGGAAAGTACTAGTTTTCTAATATCTGATTCTTCACAATCTTTATACCACTAATAATGTTTGAATTTAAGGTTTCTTTAAGAATTTTCATAAGACCTTCTTTGGTTATTCGATGAGAACCTGATTGGGGCTGCTCGAATGCAGTATTATCTCTCCTTTCGGAAATAATTATTTGATTTTTAAAGGTGTTTCTTGAAGCCTCACAAGACGGTATTAGGTCAGTGCTATCCTCTTTGGCGCTTTAAACTAAACAAGAAGATGTAGTTAGAATATTTGTGCCCGTTTTCAGCGTGGATAGTGCATCAGTCACATGATTGGTTTTTCCAGGTTTGTAAATAAGTTCACAATTGTACTCCTCAATTCGAGCATTGCAGCTTTTAAGCTTAGCATTATTATTTCTATTGCTAAGACTGAAGGTAAGGGGCTGATAGTCTGTGAGGATTTTAATTTTTTAGCACCATAGAGATGATTTCTCAATTACTTAAGGACCCAAACTATCGCTAACATTTCTCGTTCGTTGGTAGCTAATTTTCCTCGGTTTTGTTCAGGGGCTTATCCTTTCCTATGTCATTTTTAGAAGCGTCAGTGGTCAGTAGGAAGGGCTTGGAGAAATCCAGAAATATGAGGTTTTCCGAGGATGTTAAGAGCTTCTTTAAGCTATTGAATGCTTTCAATTCTTGTTCATCCATTTTGATTTGTATCTTTTTTGATTGATTGGATTTTATTTGTCCATTATCTCGCCTAGTAAGATTCGTTAGTGGCATAGCAATCTTAGTAAAGTCTTGAATAAATCAACGATTATATGAAGTCATGCCTAGACAGCTTTTCAAATCCTTGAAATTCTCTGGAGGCTTGATCCTACTGATCGCATTTACGTTCGTGTCATCAGGTATAATGCCTTTATCTGTTATGAGGAAGATTAGGAATTTAGTTTCGATTTTAAGGACCTGTGTTTTGTCTAGGTTGACACGAAGATTAGCTTTAGAAATTTTTTCAAAAACTCTTGCCATATTCTTTATGTGTTCAGTTTCGGTACTTCCAAATATTATGATGCCGTCAATGTATACATAGCAAATCTTTGCTATGTTTTCCTTGAGGACATCGTCTGTTGCTCGCTGAAATACTGCTGGTGCATTTTTAGGCCAAATGGAAATCGAGTGAACTCATACTTTCCATTCATAGTAGAGAAAGCGGTTTATGGTATATTTTTATATTTTATTTTAATCTGATGAAACTCTGATGTAAAGTCTATGGTACTGAAAAATTTTGAATTTTGCAAACTGGAAATGCTTTTTGTAATCAATTCCCTGATTTTGGCAGGATATGGATAGGATTTCGCGTAAATCGGTTTGTCTGTTATCATGACCGCTTCGATATTAGTATCGACTGTCTAGCGTGTATCTGCAGGTCCGAAAAGATTTTGAATTCGAATATGATTTCCTAGAGTTGTTGCTTTGTTTCTGAGGCAACATTTTCATCTCTTATTAAGGTACTATTAATTTCAGTAGAAAATATTTCTCTCTCAAAGGTATAAGAAAGTTTAGTTCTACTCTTAGAAGTTTTTTTTTCGAACGATAATAGCTTCCAGTTCCTTCAAGCTATCATCTCCGACTTCATCGAAAGATTTCAAGTCAGGTAAACCAAAGGAAGTGATGTTTATACCAATTCCAATACTTGAAAAAAAATTCCCCATGACTTTATCGTTGATTTTAATTTTCCTTCCTGCTGATTCTATTGTGAATAGTTGATCGGTTGACACTCTTTTTGCAGTGAACTCTGGTCATACGAAATTTTTATTAGCTCCAGTATCGATGAAAAATTTCAGCACCTTCCCATAGTTTGTTTTCTATTCTAAGTATGGTATGCTAGAGAGGCTAGATTTGTAAAATTTAGTTCTGGATCCGTTTCGAACATTTTGCACTGGTCGTTGTCAATTGGATCGTATGCATGTGATTCGAGGTAAATTTCTTCGTCTGGTTCTTCTTTTGCTTCCAATATATTAATACGCTGTGGTTTTCGTGGATATGTGCCTGAGTTATTATCAGGATATCTTTTGTATGGATAGTGGCCACCAGCTCAGTTCATATAATTTATACGGAAAGTCTGTATGGAACGGTCGATATCCATTGGTGTATAAGATCTCGGTGGAAAATTCGGGCGCTTTTGATGCTGGATGCCGTACGCTTTATTCTTTTGTGCTATCGTCTGCGTATTGGGAAAACCTGGGTACCACCTTTTGTGAAGCTCTGGCTGTGATATATATATATAAATATATATATATATATATGATATATTTATATATATATATACAGGGTGTCCCGTAATGACCGCACACGGACAGTACCACACAATTCCTCATGCCATTTCCAACAAAAATTGTTTTGTAACATTTTGTCGAAATCTTAACCCTTTAGCTGCTACAGTCATTTTCATTTTTCTTAAAAATTGCTTGACTTGCGTTACTGAAAACACCATATCTCAAAAACTACGTCGGCTAAACAGTCAAAAAAAAACTTCTCAACATAGTAAATACTTCATTTTATTATTACAAATAAGTTTTATATGAATCACATTAACATTGGAATTGGTATAGCCCTTTAAAGTTAGATTTTTGTTTTTTTTTTATGAAATTTTTTTTTATTCTAATCGCTTTATCTTTAATTTTTACATGCACAATGTTTTGTCCTATCACATAAAAAAATTTCATATTCTCTGATGACCAATTCCCGTTAACAATATTTTGTCATAAATTTTCAATTTCGAATAGTTACAGTAGTTTGAATGTAGCAAGGCAGGGTTTTTCTGCGTCGAAATTTCACTCTTTACATTAACTAACGGGTAAAACAATTTCACGCTTCGCTCGACAGGTAAAACGTTATACTTTTTATTAGGTACATTAATGTCTATGTACAATGTCTAATACCTAAGCTATTTTTGTGTGGCCTACGTAGGATTATAGTGATCCTGGATAGAATTTAATTGCATTTTAATGACCTCTTAATTATCATTTTGCTCACAAGGGGTTAATGGGAATCCGATTAAATTACCGCTTTAAAAGTTTAAGATTTTCAGGCATAAATGAATAATCGTTGCGTATAAATGCGCTGACAGGATTAATTTTATGCGTATATATATATATATATATATATATATATATATATATGCGCTGACAGGATTAATTTTATGCGTATATATATATATATATATATATATATATATATATATATATATATATATATACGCATAAAATTAATCCTGTCAGCGCATTTATACGCAACGATTATTCATTTATGCCTGAAAATCTTAAACTTTTAAAGCGGTAATTTAATCGGATTCCCATTAACCCCTTGTGAGCAAAATGATAATTAAGAGGTCATTAAAATGCAATTAAATTCTATCCAGGATCACTATATATATATACACAGTGGAACCCGGTTATAACGTACCTTGAGGGGACCTCACCATGTAGAACGTTATAGCCGATAGTACGTTATAACCCGCATATAAAAAAGTTCTATCTGTTTAGGTATAAGTATTATTTTTAATGAAGAATAGATTGTCTATAATTTCATAATAAAAAAACGTACACTTCCAAGTCAAATACTTCATCCTCTCTAACTTAGCGTTATATACATTTATATATACATTCCGCATCGTGGATTAAACGTCTCCTGTTTATTTTCTAGCTAATCTTTCGTTTGTCTCATGAAATCGGTTATCTTGCACTGCCTTTTTGTTATTTGCAGTTTTTAATTTTGCAGATATGTGTCTATCATAAGCGATGCTTCTAATATACGGTCTTCTGTGCGCTCGTTTTTTTCCAAAAATCTGGTCACCATTTGAATTGATTTTAATGCATCCCCAATGGTGATGCTTTCCTGCTCGGTGGCTTCGTCGTCTGTGTCACTTTGGTGGCTTGATTCTGCTGATTGTACTTCCCTTGCTATCTCAATATCTGTAGGAATTTCTGTCGTCACAAGTTGAGAATCAATGTTTTCAAACGAATCTAGGTCTTGAAGTTCCATATTGGTAACTCTACAATTTTCGACAAACCAAGAGCTTAATGGGCTCTCGTCTTCTTCTTTGGCTTGAACCCTTTTTATCCATTCCGTCAAAGGAAGGTCGTCCTCATCATCTGGTGAGCCAGTTATAAGCCCCGCATGCCGGAAACAATTTTTAATAGTTGTTGTTGATATTTGTTGCCAGGATTTTGCTAACATTTCAATGCCATCTACCAAATTTATTTTGATAGCTTGAAAGCCCTCAGCTGCGTCTATGTATTTCATCAGAACCAACCTAGAAAATATGTCGCAGATGAAATCTATTGTGCTTGAAGTTTTCCTACTTGGAAATTATCTTCGGCAGTAGGATTTGAGACACTTTATCACGCCTTGATCCATCGGTTGCAGAATTGAAATGCAGTTAGAAGGAAAAAACTTCAGCTGCTCGTCCCAGGATTGCAACTCATTGGTGACAATGTCTGACGTCGTCCAAGCCCGACCGTTTGAGGTATGATTCACAGGCAATGTTTTAATATTTTTCATACACCTGGGCTTTTTGAATTTGCCAATAACGAGCATTTTTCGTTTTTCGTTCCCAGATAAATTTGCACAAATTAACACGGTAATTCTTTCTTTGGATTGCTTCCCACCTACACACTTTTCACCACGAAATTTAAGGGTCTTGTTAGGCAACATTTTGAAAAAAAGTCCCGTCTCATCTGCGTTGAAAATGTCCTCATCTTTATAGCCTTGCCTAATCAGCGGCCACTCATCACGAATCCAGTCCATAGCGGCAACTAAGTTTGCATCTGCTGCTTCTCCATGAATTCGTCCGAATTCAATAGTATGACGGTTTTTGAACCTTTGAATCCACCCTGAAGAGCACTTGAATTCTGTATCATTATTAAGTCGGGCGAATTGTTCGGCTTTCTGCCGCAAAATTTCCCCTGAAATCGGATTACGGAGGCTTGTTTGTAGTGTAAACCACTTTATTAAATTTGAGTCAGCATCTCAAAGTGGATGTTATATCCGTTCAAAAATACAAGAACATCTATTATTTGTGCATGGGGATTGAGAAAATGTTCCTTATAACCGAATGTACGTTATAAAAGTGCACTTTATAAGCGGGTTGCACTTTATATATATATATATATATATATATATATATATATATATATATATATATATATATATATATATATATATATATATATATATATATATACTGACAGGCAGCTGGTGAGTTACACCCAAATACATCGAGTTTCCTAGAAGTCAGAAGTCCTTCCCTGCACGACTTCTTTCTCTCCTCTTATTTGCCAATGTTAACGACGTTTCGGGTATATTCCTTACTGAAATTTCACTCCAAAGTAATGATATGGCGTGAATCTTCTAAATATTTCTATCTTTGCTGCCAATGCCATTTTTATAAAAACAGGGGAAATGTACCGTTAAAAGTTTTTGACGGCAGCTGAAATAGAAGCTATTTTACAAAGCGCGCTGATGACCTTCAAATAGTTTGTTGCCACCGTCGCGAGAAGATGATATTGGTGATGAGGTAGAGATCGAAGACAGCGTGCAGCTTCTAGGAAATACTGTATCAAGTCTGCTGAAATTAGCAAGCGAATTCGAAATCTTATGGAACAACGATGATGGAAACGTTGCTTGTGCAGCTGTCTTTTCGTCTCCTAAAGCAGCTTAAGCTACGAAAAAATCGTCTAGGCGTTCCGCAGGTGATAATAAGACCCATCGTTAGAGAAAGAAGGAACCAACCTGTTCTAGGCAACCAGTGAATGTGTTGCTAGAGAAGTTGGAAGCCCTGTATAACCAAATCGGTGTGTTTTTATATTAGCCAATACAGTTTTCTGTTGCTGAAGTTGTCTAATTTGTTAGGCCAAAAATCACCAATCGAGTTGATCGAGCTTTTTATTGACGAGGATGTTATTCGCCATATAGTAGATATCACAAATAAATATGTAGCCAATAATAATCAACTGATGCGGATGAAATGCGAAAATTTATTGGTATTTTATACCTGACAGGATACCATATGCTGCCAGCTACTAAAAACTATTGGTCGACAAATGCAACGTTGGGAGTAGACATTGTAAAAAACACAATGAGTCGGAATCCTTTCCAAACCAGAAAAAAGATGGCTTCATGTATGTGATAACAGTCATTTAAATACGACGGAAAAGTTTGCGAAGGTTACTCCTCAAATTATATATTGAATCGAAAGTTGTCTCAATTTGGTGTATTTGCACACAACCGTTCGATTGACGAGCAAATGATCCCTTGTTTTGGGCGTCATTCGTGTAAAATGTTCATAAAGGGAAAACTGATTCGATTCGGGTATAAGTACTAGTGGTTGACCTCCTACCATGGCTATTTATTCAAGTTTATTTCTTACGCGCGGGTCAAATCGAAACGATGAACAATTTTCCTTGGGTGAAAATGTAATCTTAGGATTATTGTCAGATATAGAACGCCCAACCGAACATTGTGTCTTTTATGACAATTTCTTCACTTTGCATAAAATTCTGCGAAAAACTAGTCAACTTGGATATTTTGCGACCGGCACGGTTAGAGCCAAACGAACAGAAAATACTCAACTATTAACTATTTGACAACGGTACCAACAATTACCGCATTCGAGTCCGTGGAAAAAATTGGTATTGGCCGTTTCAATGGTGAATGCATGGAAACCCCATTGCACTTTTCGACATAATATCGAGAATGGATCCATAAAGCTCCAAATAGATTTCCGCACCAGTATCGTTGAACTCCTCATCAAGATAGAAAAAGGACATAACTCACCTATTCTGCAAGTTCCCAATGCTGTTCAAGGAGATCAAGATGATCACATAGTTCAGAGAAGCCACCA